>CM030871.1:10358566-10558566 GCA_018105865.1 Metaphire vulgaris
AGATACATGACCACTGAGCATAAAAACTTTGAAAATCAGTCACAAAACACGAAGGTCAGTCAGAAACCAGAATGAGTCGTCAGACAAAGAAGAGACGCTTTCAAAGCTAAAACAGATCGTTCAAAGGATGTCATAAGTCTACATTGAACGTTTTGTTGTTTCACTCGTCGGATGTTCGAGACAAGAGTTTACTAACGGTGTCACCGATTCGGTCGTAAAAGTGACACCGGGCGTCTTTCACGACTCAGTGTCACGCAACAATCGAGTGATCATCACTCAACCGGGGAATAGATTTCTAGAAATAGACGTCGTTAAAGGAATCAAAACTTCCTTCTGGAAATACAGAGAACGGACGACTCACTGAGGGTGGCGCAGTTATAACGAAGATTCGAAATGTCTCCGACGACGCACGAAGTGCTGTTGTCCGTCGAGTCACGAACGCAGAGAAAATCTCCATTTAATGCCGACTGCACTTTGGTTCTCTACTGAGGTCGTCAAAGTCATACTCACAATAGACTGATTAATTGTCAAGATCGCAGTGGGCGGGGGGGGCGTACCTAGGGTATGTTATTATGCCCTATGTTCGCCACTGCGCAGTGGATGCGCAAAGAAACGATACTTGACTATGTAGATTCTCATAATGCACCAAGACTCAGAGGCGTAGCGAGGGGTAGGGGACACGGCGCCCGGGCGCCGAGGTGAGGGGGCGCCAAAATCGGGTATTTGGGTAAGTGAAATGCATAATAAATAACAGAAATATATGCTACGACCTTTTTTTGCTCGTCAGCACTATAAGAAGAGGGACGCCGAGAACGATGCGACGAGCTCTGCTTTTTTTATTTTTGCTCGTCAGCAGCGTTTGGAGTGCCAACGGTACACTTTGCCCCCGGGCGCCGGATACCCTCGCTACGCCACTTCCAAGACTCAAGACGTCACCATTGCACTTCGCCTAGATCTCTCACTGGGATTGTGGGGTGTCTCTGGGGGTACGGGGCAGGATATTTTTACACCTCCCTAAACCCCTCAACCCCAACCCTCAATCTGAGACCGACACTCCCCCCATCGCTCCCCCCATTTGAAAGCCGGATGACCTTTCTTTGCTTGTCAGACTTTTTCGACAAGGAACCACCCCAGAATATACCAGCACTCCCAAATTTATAATCCTAGAAATAACCCTGGTCCGATGGTTAGAGTCCACATGGGGGCAGTTCGAAGAGTGAGACCTCAAAGAGATTGGGATTTTCTCCTAATTTTTGTCTGATTGCGATCTTCACGACGTGTCACAAAAACAATTCTCTCTCTCTCACACACACACACACACACACACACACACACACACAAACAAACAAGCAATCACCCATACACACAAACATACACGCGAGCATAAGCAGATGTCATTGGATAAACCACCATAAACCACCTACTGTCAATCAATCGGAAGACTCGTTTCAGTTCTTAATTCGTCCCAGAATTACGTTAATTAAGCGCGGCAAAGATACTGAGAAAGCTGATTTCCGGGCAGCTATGGAAACTGAGATCACCAGGGACATTGATTGATTGGTGGTTTCAAACCTTCATTTGCAATTCATAAAACAATTGCGAAAATTTTGTTCTCATTTTATTCAGTCTTTTACTAGCAGACAGAGTAAGTGACTGGTCAACAGACTGACTGGCTGTTCGTATACCAGCCGAGAGGGGCCAGGGGGAGAGCCCAGGGGCTCGGCGATTTGTAGCTGTCCGCCTGTCTTGTCTTTCTCAGGGCCGGCGCGTAGGGCCTGCCATGTTTGCGGCCGCCGGGGCCCTCGGCATCGGATATTTAAGGGTTTCGTTTTTATAGCAGGGTTTTTTAATTTGAAGAACAGTTTAATATATGATTACTGTGGATAAATCAATAATAGGGCTCCAATATTGGAAATTTGCAAGGGCCCCCAAAATTCAAGCGACTTGTCTGTCTGGTTGATTCATTCATTTCATTCAGTCACCCGTTCATTCATTCAAATATTTTTCAGAGTCTGGCGATGGCATTGAATCGGTGCTTCTGGGCTTGAGGCAGATTCCTCTTGACCGTTTCGACTGTACATCTGTAGCGTTCGGCAATGCACCTTTCATCTTTCGAGAGCTCTTGCATTCAAGGCCATTACTTGGGAAGCTGCTCAGTTCCCAAAGACGCAGCAGCAGCAGCAGCATCTTAGGTCAACTGGGTAGACACATGGCGACTCAACCCAGGAGCATCTGCTTCGGACATCGATTGTTGAAGCTGATTCCGATTTCACTCGTTAACCAGCAGAAGTTGACAAGCAACTCTCTTATGAGTTATCTCAGAGAAGAAGAAGGACGAGGAGAGGATGTCAGCTCAAAAGACGACGAACCCACGCCCGGACTTCTGTCTATTCTGGCAGGGACTGCAGACGCAAGAGGTTCCGAATCGTATGCGTCGAAACAGCCACAAACAGCGATCGGCGTTAGGGGAACTTTCACGGCGCAAAATACACCTGAAGCTGAGGCGGAAGTTTCTGGAAAAGAGGACAAGAGGGAAGGAGAAGCACGACAGCTTAGAAACGGAAGGACGCAGTTGCCGCAAAGATTCAAGATAGTCAGTTCTCCAAAGAGAAACTGTCAGCCGTGGAGCAAGAGCTGCAGCGCATTCAGACGAGTCGCCCCGAGAAACACGCCCACCGTCGATCAGATGCTAATGATGGTTGGAATAGGAAGAAAATAGAAACCTCAACGAAAACTTAGATCGTCTACAGTTGCCAGTTGAATAACATTAGTCGTCGAATAGTCGACTATTATATATAGGCCTAATACGCAGCACACGTAACACGAGATTGGCGCAACGGACCTTAGCCGTCAAGCGATCTGATGAATAAGTTAATTAATGAATATAATATAACTAAGCATATAGGTTATTGAGATCGTGTTTATAGACGGAATGTCCTTTTACAGGTTTGATAAGGGAACTTTTAAATAAATAATTCGTGTTAAGAGTTCTGCCAACGCGTGAAAGGTTTAAAAAATAGCAAGAAACCCCCTACCCTAGTTTTGAATCTTGATTTCACCAAGATCATGACCGGTTGTGAAAAAAGTTCAGTTGGAAATTTAGTAGGCCTACTCAATGACGAACGATCCTCAGCCGACATTTAGACAAAATCTCAAGATATATGGAGCATTTCGGCAATCACCACACTCACCCATGGGAACTGAACTTTGAACTTTTAGGGGCCATTAGGAGCCATCAATGCATTACGCGAATTTGATTTATATTATACAGATACGGGAAGGTGAGGGGTCTCAACTGAATGTGCATGCATGCGCACATTTATATAGATAGCCGCCTGCGTAATAAATGAAAAACCAACCATTCTGGTAGAAGACTGGTTGAAATCACGCACATTTAGATTTGAACGCAATTACTTTCTCAGTCAGGCAATGGGCCACGAGAATTGTTCACACGCTTGCACTAGCTAGCTTAAAAACACATTTCTCGCTTTTTATTCGTTGTGACAACTTTAGTCCACCGTACGCCGCCTTGTGACTATGCTCCGAAAATTAAATTTTCGGACAGAGAAGAGCAGGATAGAGAATCTAATCTGTACGCAAGTAACGTGGCCCAAAACGAAATTGTGCGTGCCTAATTATTATATGGATGGTTGCCTACAAGTCTAGGTTCGAATAAGGTCGATCTTTCTCGTGACTTGACTAATGGTTTGCTGAGGGTCGGCTACCCCCAACCCTCAACTGTCACATCTCTTGTAAAATGAGGACAAACCAGAATCTATCGGTCTATCCAACCATGGCCTATAGCCACCGCAAGGAACCAT
This sequence comes from Metaphire vulgaris, assembly GCA_018105865.1. Taxonomy (NCBI): domain Eukaryota; kingdom Metazoa; phylum Annelida; class Clitellata; order Crassiclitellata; family Megascolecidae; genus Metaphire; species Metaphire vulgaris. The sequence goes on from CM030871.1 coordinate 10,362,388, forward strand.
TGCGATATTATTTACGATCAGGGTGCGATTTGTGACCTGGAGCAGTGGGAGGAATGTCGAGCTTGGGGGGATGTAGTTGTTGAGGAAGTGTAGCAGTAAGGAGGATGCAGTTGGGCAGTGGGAGGGGGAATCACCCTACAAATCGCGCCCTGTTTACGATAACACTATAGAAATTCGCGAGATTTTCATATATCAACAGCGGTGGTTCGGACTGGTCCCAATAACTCTTGGTGGGGAATGCAATGAATCTCTAGGAAAATCCCGCCAATTGCCAAAGGAATTATATGTAAAGGGCTTGTCGTCGCGACGATTACATTGAATTTAATCAGAAGTGCAGGCCTACTATTAGACTAAAGTACTAGGCTTACCAGGAAATATATCTAAAAATTCTGAGGAATTCATCAACACCACGCAGTTTTTGGTTGGTGGGTGGTGCAACCAGACGCCTCAATGTGGAACCGCCGTCCCACTTATTGGTCATTCGCGGGGATACAGGCATATATATATATATATAATACGGCCAAGATCAGGTGATAGTGACCCAACCCATGCTCCCCACGTTTTTGACCAAGTTTACGCGAACGGCCCTCTTAAGACAGTGTTTACTCTAGCCCCTTGACATTTGGGCTGATTTTTAAATGTTTGGAAGAGGCAATGTCAGAGTCTCCAAAATAGTTCTTTGTTTTAAAATGTGGTGACAAGCAAAAAAGTTATCCTTCCGACTGTCCTAATATTTGTTACCCTGTTCAAATGTCCTGGCAAACAAAAATTGTCATCTTTACATTTTTCCCTCTACAAAAATTAAAAGTCCCCATCCTCACACTTTTGGGTGGAAATTTCTATCTCCCCATGAAACATAAATTTTTGGGTGAATTTTAAAACTTTAATTTAAAATGGGTGCAGAATTCACACACCCCGAGGCCTAGAATAAACACTGCCCTACTAAGCTACAGTACTTAATCCATAACAGCCAGGAGAAGCTCCAGAGGTTGCCCCCCTCCCTTGTTTGGCCGGGACGTCTCGAGATTTGTCCAAAATCGACAAATTTCACGCGACAAAATATCTGTAAAACCCTCTAACACAAATATAATACAGCCCACAAAATTGATCGTTTGGCCTACCCCAGATCCCCTTAGTTGGAACCCCAAATGTTGGTCTTGCCCCCTCTATTACGGAACACCACCATCACCCAGTGGCTAATCTAGACTTCGGGGGGACCGCCATAAGTTCATACAGCAGGCCGAAAACCCGAAACCTCCCGAGGAAGGGCAATTCCCCCGGAAACGACCGACTAAACCCCAGGCGGCTCCACAAGGGGGCCGCGACTCCCTACCGAATGCCCGCACCTATGTTGAGGCCCTATTCTTACTGTCACATGCCTATCAACAAATGGTTGGCCCCCATACTTATAAGCTGCCAGCCCAACCCCAACCCACTTACGAAACCCTGGAGCCGCCACCACCAACTGACCAACCTCAGTCATAGGCGTAAACATCTATTAGACTTCTAGGCTAGAGTCTAGGCTTTGAGTGGCTACCATAGAAAAAGGGGAAATTATAGGGGTTGGGCCCACCACTTGTTTACGCCAATGACCTCAGTGGAACCAGCTGGCAAATAATTTACTGACACCAAAGCAAGCGATCTTTTTTCCACCCTACAAAGCAACAAACATAAAAGCAAAATAATCACATCCAAATAATACAAGTGGACAGAATGAACAAACAGTGGCGTAGCGAGATTACCCGGCGCCCCCGCCCTGCTGACAAGCAAAAAAAGTCATCACCTGTGTTCTCTCGGCGCCCCTCTCCCTGTGCTCCTCACGAGCAAAAAGAAGGTAATCGCAATGCCTCTTATTTATTAAACTATTAAACTAACCCCAAAAACACTACACCACTGTAAACAATTTAGGCATCAGTTCAATAATCGGCGCGTCAGCTATGAATAATCATTTACAACAAAGTTACGCCACTGTGAACAAAATAAACATTAACAGCATCAGTTATGCATAATCATTAACAGAATCAGCTATGAATAATCATTAACAGCATCAGCTATGAATAATCATTAACATCATAGTTATGAATAATCATTACCAGCATCAGCTATGCATAATCATTAACAGCATCACTTATGAATAATCATTAACAGCATCATTTATGAATAATCATTAACAGTTTCAATTATGCATAATCATTAACAGCATCAGTTATGAATAATCATTAACATCATAGTTATGAATAATCATTAACAGTTTCAATTATGCATAATCATTAACATTATCAGTTATAAATAATCATTAACAGTTTCAATTATGCATAATCATTAACAGCATCAGTTATGAATAATCATTAACAGTTTCAATTATGCATAATCATTAACATCATAGTTATGAATAATCATTAACAGTTTCAATTATACATAATCATTAACAACATCAGTTATGAATAATCATTAACAGCTTCAGTTATGTTCCATGAACTTATGGTGGAATATATGAAATAATGAATTATTGATACATCAGAGAGAAACAATAACATTCATCATAAACCAATATGAATGTACATATACAATTGTCTCTTGCATCACAGGTCTTGCTGCGAGCCGGCCACCAAATCCAAGCCTTGCAAACATTCTCATCATTTTTATTATAGCAGGATGAAGAAGGTGTGATTTACCCAATGCTCTGTCCAGCTAAGGGAGTTTACTCTCCCCCCGTGATGCTGCTTAATTAACATAGAATTTGCATGGCAAACCAAACCATTATACAGAGTGTGTGTGCGTTGTAATTGAAGGAACAGTCACACAATGTCAAACACAGTTGTTTGATATCTAGAAACTATTTTCTAGCAGTCACTAAACAGGATCAGCATAAATCAGATGGAGTCATTTCTTCAAATCTTCACTTCATAGTTGCTTCAAGATGGACCGCATGTGTTTCGTACAACAGAAGACTCCATTTTCTAATTTTGAACACACAAAATGATCAACGTATATCATGATTTAAACTAAAAACATTAAAAAATGTTCTGTTAATAAATTACCACAAGCATTAAAGACAGTATGTTGCAAACAGGAAAGTAAACAATCCTGATGCTTGTACCAAGTGATTGAATGTAACATGTTGCTATCTAATATCTTTTGATTTTATTCAGCACCATTTAAGTCATGCACCTGAAAGAAAAAGCAACCTGTTCTCAAGTTGCATTTATTTGGCAATCATTGCATTGCCAAATACATCTATGGTCAGTCTAGTAGTCCATGAGAATCATGGCTGGATGACAAGGTTCCAGCAGGAATACATTTTTAAGAGTAGACATATGGGACCTACCATCTGTAATTACTACAACTATGCTGTATTCAAAATCATGCAGTAAAATTGTCAGTATTTTTAAAATAAATCTGACATCACAACATACCGGTATTATATACCTGAGCATTTTGTTGATCCCATGCATTGAACATGTCTCAGAGGTTGGCTTGCAATCCAGCGTCTGCATGGAGACTTGTGTGAAGTGACTGTCCAAGCCAGTGCATCTTCCGTGAGCTGGTGGTCTTTCTGCTTTCTGTTCTCCTCTTGCTGACCACTGTCCCTTTTGCCTCATGAAGTCTTATCCTTGTCAGCATGCTGAAGCAGTTGTTGCTTTTCAGGCAAAAGCTCACAACAGAAACAACAAACAACAGTCAAACCCATAGAAAAAAAAATTGCACACACACGAGAATATATTCAAAACTATTCCTATTAAAACTAGTAATATTCTAATAAGGCATCTTTCAATGTCTTCCTTGCTGTGCAGTTGCTGATATACTATCACAATAGAATCTTCTTACCTTTATAGATGCCTATTCCTCATTCTTGGTATATGCAGTATATTGCTCTATTCCTATTTAATAAGTATATCAATGAGATTCACCTACTCAATAGCCCTATTATATTAAATCTGCAGCTATTATCCAATAGTCTATTTCCTCATTATGATATCTATGAATATCTTCTTTACTGAGCTGCAGCTGCTGATATACTATCAATATAGAATATTCTAACCTTTACAGTTGCCTATTTCTTCATTCTGATATAATATCCACTACCCTATCCATACTTAAATGGTATACAAGTGAGATTTCTATATCACAATAGCCCTATTGTTATATTATATCTGTATTTAGAATCCCATCCTATTTGTTCTTATCTCAATATGCTATTTTGTCATTCTGATATAGTATCAACTGCCCTATTGCTACTTAAATAGGAGATTCCTATACTCAGTAACCCTATTTCACATCATATCTGCATTTAGAACCCTACTCTATTTGGTAGCCTATTTCCTCATTCTGATATATCAAATACCATATTGCTGCTTACAGTAAATAGCATGTTACTGAGATTCCTATAACTGTATCTGGAAGTCCTATATCTGTACATATATCAAGGGATCCTATCCTTATTTTGATAGCATCATTTGTTGTGCTATTGCTAGCTAAAGAGCTTAAACTGGACATAATCATTAACATTTCAAATTCTATCCACTTAGGATCTTCCTAGATTAGTAATCTCTCTTCTTCTGATAGCCTATAGTACTGTTGTACTGTTGCATGTGACTACATTCATAAGACTAACATAACTAGCATTCCAATTTTGATATAGCTTCAACTTTGAATACTGAGATATTTATGCTACTGCATTTTAGCATTTAAGGGTCTGTCGTTGTCAATTATTCTTAATATCCCCTCTTTAAAATCTTCATAAATAGTAGCATTGTCAATGTTCAAGGGTGTCCTGTGTCTAAATAGCCAGCCATTTGCTAATCTAACAGGCATTAACTAAATATGGAATTCAGTGCTAACTATCCCTTACAAATAATCCCATAAAATGAAAATCATGTGGACAATTTTACAGATATGAATGCCAATACCTTCAAGATGCTGCTTATCTAACATTTTAAAAGAAGTTTAAAACCTATTTTACCAAATGCATGATGCAAACATGCTTGAAGCAAGTTTTGCAGCACTTTTAAATTGCACTTAAAAGTAACATGGATTTCATTTTCAACACAGGAGAGATCCTACTAAAACACTTAAAACTCGGATTATTATTATTATTATTATTGTTAGTAGTATTATTTTTAGTACGACTACTGCTAATGCTACTACTATTATTATTACTATCATTAGTATTAGTATCAATTTTTAGCTGTTTCAAGCGCATTCCATTCATTCATTCCAAAGTTTTAAGCGCGAATGTGATAATAATAATAATAACCGAGTTTCAAGTGATTTAGCAGGAGCTCTCCTGTGCTAAAAATAATATCATGTGTTACCCTTGAATTTTGCCCCTGCTATAAAATTTCAAATTTCAATTATTTTAATAGTAGTAATAATAATAATAATAATAATAATAATAATAATAATAATAATAATAATAATGATTTAATAATAATAATAATAATAATAACATCTTGATGGTATCAACATTAATAAACTGCAAATTTGCACAAACTGTTGCCAAAAGTTATTGAATTTTGGCAGCAACACTGAATTCCAGACCACTATTCCTAAGAAATTGCTAGTTAGTATAGATGTGACCGTTGTGTCATAAGATTCTTAAATGCATTTTATTCCCAAATGCAACACCATGATAGATCATAGAACAGCTGAATTTTAAAATGGGTCCATTTAACTATCTCAAAATTTATTTTCTAAACTCTGCTTGTGTGATTTGGCTGGCTATTGAAAAATCTCTATCTAGCTGCTCCAACTACAGAATTTGTGAGCTAACCTTCACCTTCACCAGCCAACAGACCTAATCTCAAGCCTGAATGTAGCCTAGTAACTCAATAGACTTCACTTACATCTTCCTATAGATGCCTACAGCTAACCTTTAACCTAACATAATAGATTCATTGCCCTGTAGTTAATCTTAGCCTACTCATAACAGACTTCATATTCATTGCCCTATAATAATTAATCATAGCTCAATAATATATTATAATATAATAGGCTTCATATTCATTGCCTATAGTTAATCTTAGCCTAATATAATAGGCTTCACATTCATTGCCCTATAGTTAATCTTAGCCTAATATAATAGGTGTCATATTCATTGCCCTATAGTTAATCTTAGCCTAATATAATAGGCTTCATATTCATTGCCTAACAGTGCTTATAGTTAATCTTAAAATAGAAAATACACTGCTTCCCTTGCCCACACAGAAGGTTGTCATGGTCTCTGCAAAATATTCTTATCTTAACTTTGAATTATGTGACAATTTCTGTAGATTTCATCAATTCTACATCTCTTTGAATACCATAGGCTACAGGCATAAGTTTATATCATTCTATGCAATGAAATCTAACCTGAAACTTGAATGCTGGGGAAAATTCTCAAGATTCCTGCCACAATATTTTAAAACTACATAGCCAAATCTGGCAACAAGTTACCTCAGTTTCTGTAATAAATTCTTACCTTAATGCTTGAATTAAATGATAATTTCCATACAATATCTTTTCAATGCCACATTCAATGCCACTCTTCAATGTCAACACCAAAGAGCCTAATTTGTCTTCAGGTTACCTCAGTGAGAGAATGCAGGTTTATGTTAATAATGTATATTTATAACAGACATACATTACCGGTCTGCCACCAATGCCACCATCTTACTACCCGACATTAGCCATGGATGCAGACGCATTCAACGTGCAAGCGCCTTCTTCTTTGCCTTTCTTCAGAAGTCGAAAGCGTGTTTTCTTTCGAACCTTCTTGTCTTCCGGTCGTCTATTAAATCAATAAATGATTTGCTAAAACTCTGAAAAAGTTATATCAAGTAGGGTCTATTAAATAAACCAGTGATCACACAAGACTATCTTTACATAATTGGCGTGAACTTTGAATTTTTACATTTTTCTTCGTCAAAAAGATCCAGTCTTACATTCTGATGGCCATACGCCCATACCCACTGAAATTCGCAAAATTCTGTAGCCCAACGCTAATCCGAGAACTAGGTCTATTCCCGATCAAATTTCTTTGGAATTTCGAAAAAATGCTTTAAATGCTTGTTCCAGTTGCCAAACTTGATTTTCGGTGTCTCCGAAAAAGTTAAGCAAGCGCAGTAGCCATCGAAAACCCCCAACCCTGGTCAAAAGTGGCTATAGGCCTAGTCGTGTTTTATACAGACACCAGGCCTTGGTGGGAGTTGACTTGGTTAGTGGGGAAGATAAAGTTCAATGCAAAAATTTGTTACAGCGTTGAGATTTTGGTGGCTGGGAGGGGATTTCAGGCTGTATAAAAAGACTGCTACATATCTATTGCATTTTCAAGACGATGGGACGATATTTCGATTTCCCCGACAAAATTGTTTAAAATACTTTCACCCTTTTCCAGCCTGGTTCTTTGGTGTCACTGAGATGTTCCATTCGCAAAATTTTATCGAAATTCTTATTTTAAAATTTTAGAAATTAATTTTAAAAATCTTCCTTTTACCAACCTCTTAGACGAAGCAGACGACAACTGAAGGAAAAAGCGTTGCGGAGATGGTTTTATATGACGCCATGCGATCATGTGACACGATTTTTAAAACAATGAATTTAGTAATGCTTGGCATTAATTGATAATGCGCTGCTCGTTCGCATTCCTGCAATACAAAAATTAAATGATAATAATATGACGATTATTGGCATAGCCACGAGGGGGTTCGATCCCGGGACCTCCAATTTGGCCTGGGATCATTTGAGAAATTTGCTAAAAAGAGTGAGATTTTTTAAGAAGTGGAGGTAGGGTGATTGAGAAAATTATTTTGGCCCACTAAAGTAGTTTTTGGCCACTCAGTAATAAATAACAATTATCAAAGTCTTCAAAATATGCACAAGAGCTCACCATCTAATACTAACAATACTCAAAATTTCTATGGCTAGGGATCCGTCCCAGCCCCTCAAGCAGTGGCGGCTCCACAGGGGTCCCGTGCCCCCTATTGAGTGCCTGCCCCCCAATTGAGGCCCTATACTTAATACTACATACATAACAACAAATGGTTGGCCCCCATGATTGGAAGTTATGGTTGGCCCCCATGATTGGAAGTTGCCACCCCAACGCCCTCCCCACTTGCCATATCCTGGAGCCGTCACTGCCCTCAAGGGGACTTTACCACGCTCTCCAAACCTCTTTGCTGAAATAAATGAGAATTATGAGATGTGTGTCTGTTCCTCAGTGCAACCACAAGATGGGCAGCGGTTCGGGGCCCTCTGAACAAGCCAACACTAACAATATCTAACATGGGGTAAGATGATTGTCGAATAGCTGTCATAGTCTGTAAATTTGCTCAAAAGTTCAAGACTTGAATATAGTATTACCACAAATTGGGTGACTGGGAGTCCCAGCATTTTATCCAGACTCCAGGCCTGTGGAATTGACTTGGCTGCAAATATTTGTGTCGGTCGATGCTGGGAATTTCCTTTTAGGCAGGAAGGGCCCAAAGGGGACATTTTCCCAATACCAGGTCTGCATAAAACACCGGCTGGGGCTTTGCCAGAAGAAATAATGACCTCAAAAACATTTTTTCAGGTGGGGGACAACATGCTGTCATAGTCTTGCAAAATATGACAAAATCTTCCCTAGAAAAAATTTTAATTTGTCTCAAAGACAAAAATATTATAATGACTGCTGCCCAATATTCAATAACTATGCTAAAAAAGAATCACATTGCAAAATTATTAACAGATGAAGAGCTAAACTATTAAATTCAAACTTTGAATGCTACTACACGAATACAATTCTTACCCCCGTTATAAAGACAACATATAAATCTTCAATTCACAATGAATCAACTAATAAATTATCAACTCTTACAAAGTAATACAAAATAGTGGATTAAACTAGATCTATCTAAATCGTATAACAATGTAATAACACCATGAACATTAAAAAGGCCAACATCAAAACGCTTTTGGCAACAATGACATGTCAATGAGGATTGGAAGATGACAATCTTAAAAATCCACTCGGATGGTACAAAGAAGTTTGCTGCTGTGACAAAATCTGGCAGGGAATCCCAGAGAAGCAGTCTTCCAAGAGAAAATACTTTCCCCGATATAGACTCGTCAGTGAAGAGTGGAAGAAGAGGGTGCTGAGAGTTCACAGGGTCCAATCGCTGTTCTCCACGTGGCAAAGTCGGGCAATGAAGAAGCGGTCTTCTACGAGAGAATAGTCTGCCTCAAAACTCAGCAGATCTGACGGGAATTTCTGCGAAGACTTGAGTGACAGATGATCGAAGTCAACCTGATGAGGCTCCAAACTGATGTTGCCAAGCTAAAAATGACAGCAACTAATTTACTAACATTTATTAACAAACAAAACATAAACAGTTAGCAATTACCCCCAATTCAAGGCCCTAATTAACAGACCTTCAATTGTCAAAAGCAATTTCAGCCTTTCCCAACTTATTCAGTTTTTCTTCTAGTCTTTGAATTAGGCAAATATTTAAAGGTGAACACACCTTGAGCACATCCGATTCCATAAACTGAGTGGAGTCTTTATATAGGTAAAAGAGGAGAAACCCCATTGACAATGGGCACTTTGATATGTCACATAATCATGAAAAATTCAACTAAACATATTTTATAATCTAATTCATTAAATATAAATCACAGTTGAAAAAACTTCTGTCCAAAATAAGCAGTTATATAAGTCTGATATTTAAATCTGACAAGTCTAACTAAGAATCCAACCATGAATGGAAAAATAATTAAGACAGGTTAACCAAAGTTCAGATGATTCAGTTTTATAGGCATTCTGCATACGTTTGATTGCAATAACTTTATACAAGATCATGAGAAGAGATGAAAAACAAACACACAATCTTCCTCATTTTCACAAATCATTTATTAACTGGAGACTGGTATCTAAAAGTTTCTAGATATTTACTACTTGTAATACTACTTAACACAAAATGGCTTCAACGTACAGTTATAAACATGTTGCAATTCAAATGCGTTAAGTTTAAATGTTGCAAATTTTGTATTATGCGAGTTTCCGAAAATTTCAAACACGTTCTGACAAATAACAATGACAATAACGCAAACGGTGAGCTCTGCGAATGCATGGCAGTCTATCGAAGAAGAACGCCTGCTTCTATTCGACTGGCTCAGTTTTAATAGAAGGCAGTTGACAATTTCTCTGATTGCAGCAAAATTGAGTGTCTTCCAGCACTATTTCTTTTTGTTAGGAGCGTCTTTTGGTGGAGTCATAGGCCTTCCTGTGCCAAGACCTCCATACTGGTACTTGGCTTTCTTCTCCGATGGCTTTAGTATCTGAGTAAAAAAAACGAAAACACCATTTTGATATTATATATTAACAATACCACTTATGGCAAATACAATTTATCCATCTTTACATACTAGAAACTATGAATACTATGCAATTAATTAACAATGTTGCTGCTATGAGAACTTGTGAATATCATGCCAAAGATATAACTGAGACAAGGGCTGACAAACATACAAACTTTAGCCTTTCTCCTTGCCTAACCTACCTTCTCACAAAGTGGGGGACTCAAGTCTAGTGGGTTATGCCTAAGTGGAAAAATACAAAGCCCTTACAACAACCTAAGAGCCTATGCTGTCCGCCTCATATGCCACAGCAATATCTGCAGATTTCGAATTCTTAAAAGGAGGACAAAACTTTACTTGAAAAGAGCACATCAGGCTTTCGTCGACTGACATCATTCCACCAGCGTTGTCGAATTCGCCGCAGTAGTTTGGAGCCGAAAAGAGAGTGACCAGCTGACGCTTTGCGAAGAATTCATATCCATCCTCCACTACCTACAGACACCAGATGCAAATTATATGCTAAGTTTAATAACAAATACAAGGAAATCCTCCAAATTTGCTAAGAACATTTCTGATCAAATACAGGAAGTAATGAAAACTAACTCACTACTTATTTTAACATTAAAAGCAGCAATTGATGTCTATGGCGTATTGAAGGAATCAACCTTTCCATTGGTTTAAGTTGACCCTTGGGAGCATGGAAACTTTTGAGTGAGAGTGGCCTGACCCCCACTGATTACATGAAAAGTTGAAAATAACTTGAAACTTGGAATTAAGTGCTGCTCTAAGCATGATGTGCATGTAACCATTACTGTAGATTCAAGTCAAAGTGATCTTGACTCCAGCCAATGAAAAAAATTGAGTCACAACTTGTAGAGTTGTATATTTTCTCAGCAACTTTTTCTTCACACACCCAACCACCAAATTTTTACTAAACTTGACTCAAAAACCAAACCAAGCCACACATTTTAAAAATGTCACCTAACTTGCAAATCAAAATACAATATGTCAAAGATTGTAAACAAATAGCACATCAGACTATGGACTATGTATGATCTGGGCTTGGAAAATATTGCAGAAATGCAAAATTGGTGGAAAAGAACAAACCTGATGCGCTCGACAGATAAGATCGAGGTCGTGTCGGTTGAGAAATTTGCTAACTACATCTGCACCAAATGTGAACGACACGCCCCGGTCATTTTCACCCCACCCCTGGACATCTTTGTCTGGATCCGACCACAGCAGATCACACAGCAAACCTACAGAAACATAGCAGCATCCAAATTCAAATACAAAATCTACAGTGGTAATTTATTTTATAATGCTGTGCCAAAGCATTTATCATGCACGGAAATCGATAACAGATAAGCTGGCTTAAACATGGTGAAATTCTTGACATCTAACATCCTCGAGTTGCAGTAACTATCAATATATCCGTTAGTTGGTTTCCCATAAAAGCTTCAAGAATTCAGTTTGAAAGAACTGTTAGCAAAGACGAAATTGTGGCAGCGGCAGTAAAAAGGTTTGCAAAGCGAAATGGCCATCCGATGTAACTTAAGTTAGTGTGAAGACATGACTGACCGACCTGTGTCGGGAACATCCGTTGGTCTCATGATTCTGCGGATCTGTTCCATTGACTGGAGGTCAGGAGAAAGACCTTTGAGTCAATACAATTCAAACAAGATATACAGTAGGAAATTTCTCATCAATATTAACCAATACTAAAATCACCTATTGTAAATACAGCCAAATAAATCACCAAAATTCACCGTAATAACTAAAAATTTCAACCATTAAAATTAAGGCATATCAATCCATCAATTCCACGTGATTGATAAAAACCAACGTAGCAAAATCCAAAGTCTTACATAGGCTGAAATGGAAGTTTATTTATATACATTCTGACTCATTCACTGATAAAGGGTCCATTTTAAAAAATGATTGTAGACAAGCAACTCTCGGCTCCATTTCAACAATCTTCTGTAAAAATTCTCATCATCAAAGTCACCGAAGCATAGAATAAGGGGTTGCTAAGTCATGCATGCAGGTGTCAAGAGCATTTCAGAGGATAAGGACAACTTATTCAAAACCTTGTTTCAGGAACAAGGAGTTTTGTGCTTGGGGCATGCTGAAGAGATCCTGGGTTGTGGACCGAAGACATGGCCAACCAGGGATAGAGCTAAGAGGATGGAGTAGCTCTGAAAGGTAAGATGGAGTGGCACCATAAAGAGAGAGTGCAACCACTCTCAACACACGAAACTCAACTCGAGCAGGATAAAGCAGCCAGTGTAAAATAGACGTCATATAATCACTAATGTGATCACGTCTTGTGACACCAGCAATCACCCTGGCTGCCGAACGAAGAACCATCTGGAGTTTATCAAGTCACACTGATGGAAGACCAGCAGAAAGTGAACCACAGTAGTCAAGCCTTGAGCAAATAAATGCATGAATCAAAGTAGAAGCAGATGGCATGTCTAGCGTATGTCAAATCACTCTAAGCTGGTAGAGATGATAGGAGTAATCAGATATTAGTCATGCATACATCGTGTCCACTGATTTCAATCTCAAACTTATCAATCTGAAACCCTTGTGAACACTTAGAAAATCAGGCAAATTTTATACCAAAGCTTAAGATATCAATGGTCAAAAGTCACCACACTGGTAATTCTGAGATGCCTCATTTCAATATTGACTCTTTTCACCCGTACCAGTAAGTACCAGACTAAAACAGCTACAACCCAAGCTCTTTCTAGAAAAAAGGTGCTGGAACTCATCTTTGTGCCTGATCTGTTTTATATATTTTGCTTATAATTTAGATACCACCGCCATTCCGGCAGAAAAACAGATGGGCGACAATTTTACTAAATTTGGAACAGTGGTTAAGTCGATTGGAGTTAATTGGCGACTGACCTCCGTGACAGCAAAAGATCTTCTCATCAACGATGGCAGCGATGGGCAGGCAGTTAAAGCAGTCGGTGAACGTCTTCCACAGGCGAATGTTAAAACGACGTTTGCCTGAAACAACATTCACAGATGCACCATCTGAAAATAACACTGTCAAGTTTGGCTGTCATAAACCTCACATTAAAAACCCATTTTCAAGTTAAACATAAAAATATTCTCTAATTCTAATAACTATAACTTACCTAAATTTTCTTTCACTGAGATAGAGATCTTAGAATTGAAGAAATAATTTACAGTTAAACACCTTAAGATTTGAAAAGTGCATATTATTACTTTAGATTTAAATCAACAAGTTTAAAGCTGATAAAATCCTCAAAATTCAATTTCCACAGAAATAATCTCAAATAATTAGCAACAACAATCAATTTTAAATTCACTCTGTCAGCTTTAACTTAAAACATGCTTCAATTTTCAATGTTAATATTTGTACTACTGTTGCTTATGTTGCCCACAATTAATATCCATCCAATTATTTCCATAGGTCTCTAAATGAAAAATGAAACCAACACTCATCATAGAAGCCGTATATCCTGTTGATGCTCGCACACTCGTGATTCCCTCGCAACAGGAAGAAATTTTCCGGATATTTGATCTTGTACGCTAACAGAAGACAGATTGTTTCCAGCGACTGCTTTCCACGGTCGACATAGTCGCCGAGGAACAGATAGTTTGCCTCCGGTGGAAACCCTCCGTACTCAAACAGCCGCAATAAGTCAGTGTACTGTCCATGAATGTCACCTTAAACAACAAACAATACATCACCTTATCTGGAAATTCCTCCAACAGATACACAGGGCAGACAGTCAGTCACCGTAATTTATCAACGCTGAACCATTTTGGGACACAGATCAAATTTTTGAGGATAGAACTGTTACCTATAACAATAAACTGACAGATTTTTTTAACAATTTCAAAAAGAAATGAAAATAAAATTGTGCACATACCGCATATTTTAAGAGGCGCCTCCAGTTCAAGAAGGATCGGTTGGCTGAGAAATATCTCTCGTGACTTCAAACAAAGTGCCCGCACCTCAGCCTCCGTCATCTGAACAGTTTTCCCGGACGACATCCCCTAACTATGGCAAACCAAGCAAAAAATCGATTTAATCTGCGATTAATACGGCCAGCCAGTTACTCATTCTGACTGAAAAGTCATCCTTGTAATTCAGTATATATCTCCGACACTTCTGTCACTGTCACTGCTAGGCCTCAACATAGAAAGCACTCAAAATGTAGGAAATTTCAATGTCCATGTAAGCCAAATGACCAAGTCAAATGCATCCAAAGAATCTATTGCAGTGAATCCCAACCTTTTTTAGTCAGTATACTCATCAGATATTTTTCAAAAATCTGTGTACCCCAATTTTCAAAGCAAATGTAACCATTTTGTCATAGCGTACTATATCCTACATCGTGAATAAATTGCAATAAAAGTGAGAGGCGTCCCATTTTGAATACTATGGAGCAAAGTCTAGACAGGCTACATTGCCTATTCTGGTAGGATTTGAAGCAATGAAGATGGGGACAAACAAAAATGTGGTTTTCATCAGAGAATTTGTTCAATATGCTGAAATTTTTGCATCTTTATAAGTTTATACACTGACTGTTCAATACTCCTTTCATTGGCTTCTGTACCACATCTAATCAATTTCATAATTTTTGTTGTTGTCTATAAAACCTGTCTATACAATACACGGCTCATCTTTCGACCGATTTACATGCTATTTCATAAGATATTTGGCAGAACTTTCATTTGCTGATGTCACTCGTTCTCATACAGTCATTGGTGTCCTCTCCCAGGTTTATAAGTATACCACTGTTTGGGAACCACTGATCTATTGCGTCTGAGCCAGTACAACTAAAATGGCCTGTTAACCTAAGGTTCATGATATCCTGGTCACTGTTGACGCAGTTCAATAGTGACTGTATTTATAATTCAAAGATGCGTTACTCATTGGCATTAGTACGCGGGCATCTCTGGCCGATTAAACATTTCAAATTACTAAAATTTCAATTTCTTTCAGATAGTGAATAGATTCCAAGCTGGATGGGACAGTATCAGTCAAACTTTCACTTTTCGCGTGGAGCTATTCCGAACTGTCATTATTCTCAGCGTTCAGACTGAGAGTTCGGGCTTCGTACGTTGGAATTTGTGATGTTAAATGCAATGCTTACCCTCAAACAAAGAACTACCCAGACGAATTTATTTAGTGCTACAACTTATACAACAACAAAGTGTAAGAGGGTCAACAAAACAAAAAGTCAAAGTCACAGAAATAACGCAGAATCTAAACAATAAGAACGTTATCAAAAGCGAATTTTTTTGCATTTATAACACTATTTTTTTCTTCAGATTTTTACCTTCGAGAAGTCTTGCGATTAAATTATCAACATTTAGTTCAGCTTCCGCCATCTTGTTTTTAAGGTGGGACACTGATGACGTCACTGCATCATGACTTTCTTTGATCAACAGATCATTCATGGTGCGCAGTTATATTTTTTGATTTGTGAAACATGTAAGTAAATAAGTAAAATCTCGTGGATCTCTATAGCGCCTTGGAGAGCAGCACAACAGTAACTAATTATTCTTAGGCGCTCAGCCTTTCTTAAAATAGCTATGGGAAAGGTGGTTATTCACTTTAATAGCATCGTTTCTACTACTCAAAGCCATCCAACTCTGCTGTGAAAGATCAATTAAATTCCAGAGTGCACCAGTGGGAGACAGCCATGCAAACCATGGAAGAAAACTCAACTGGAAGATGTTTTCAAGCCTAAATTTGAAAGCAGTTTGTTAGTCAGATCTAATAGGAAAGGATTGATTGGAAAACCTAGGCATAGCAGTAAAAATACAGTAGAGAGGAAAATAGCAAGGAGGAAGACAAGGAATAAAGTTTACAAACGGCCAAAGAGAAGCAACAAGAGCTAAAGACAACATCAAACTGATAAGGAAAGCCGGATAAAGAGAAGAGTGGAAATCCATGGTCGTAGATGTACAGTAGTAATACATGGCACATGAAGAACAGTCAAGAAGAGTTCCAGAACATTGCGGGACAATGGTCTGGTAATTTAACAAGGAAATAAAGCACAAATAAAGCACCTGGTTTTACCAGTTTGTAAGCCAATGGACTGATTCTGAATGCTATGCTTTGCTTGACAGGCAACTGGTGTTACACAAATGCAAGTTAGCACGTTCAAAACCAATGTGCAAAAACTTCAAAGAATATTTTACCTAAAGCAATTACCACAAATCTCTATTCATGACCATGTTACAAATTTTCAACTGATTGCCTGCTGAACAGAAAATTACATTGCAATACAGTGTAGTAGTTTTTAAGCATTTGCTAAAATGTCAGCCAATTACCGGGAAGCAAGTGTTTCACTACAAGTTCTCTACAACCAATGAAGACTTCAATCTGGGTCATCAGGTATATGCTTAAGCTTAACTTATACCAACCACATAGGCTCCAAAGATCTGGAAAACAGCAGCGACAAATGCAGCCGTGCATATGCATTAAATATTGATTTGTGGATCAGAAATAGTGCTAATTATGCACATATGTCTAAGCATCTTAATAATTTCTATATCAATTTGTAAAAATTGAGTCAAGGAAAAGTAAGAAAGAGGAAGAGTCAACTCAAATGGACAGACTAAATAAGCCTTGTACAGTAGGGCAAGTCTAATTAATTACAGTATTTGCCTTATTTTTGAAGGTCTGGCCTCCATTAATCACAGCAGGATTTCTCTTTGTTGTAGCCTCTTATGCTCATCATTGTAGGTTGGGCTGATTTTTGCACAAGAACTTAAGTGATTGTTTGAAACAACAGGGATGTAATCTGCATGCTTAGGTTACACATTCATTGTTATTTGTGGAAATGCTCCTCATTCAACTTTTCTAAAGTGCTTCAAGATCCATTCATTCACAATACAGAACTGCAAAAACTTCTCAAATGATCATTCCATTTAACATCAAGACAACTAATAGTATAAGTGAACTGCATAACGCAAATGTCTCAAAACTAAATTAAAATCAGACTATCAGTCACTTGACGCAAGATACTTGGACTGTAATGTAATATCTAACAAAGCAAACACCGTCATCTACTAAAAGCTACATTTCAAATATCAGTTTACAACAACAGAGTCTGCCGAGTCGAAACAAGTAACTGCAGATCAACCGGCTACTGTGCCTGTGCTGCATGGGCTGCCTGGTGCGACTTCTTTGGGCTGGGCTCTTCATGGCAGACTTTCTTCTGCGGGACTTCTGCCTGCCCCTCGCTAAACAGATCTGAAAACGATGAGATTGTGAGAAATGTTTCCAGATCCTTGTCAGACAGTTTTGGGTTTCCGGGACGCAGGACCAGGGCCGTCTTCATTCCAGCGGCATGAGCTGCAGTCGCCTCTGCAATGTTTTGACAAAAAAACGATTCTAATTATGCACATTCATGAATGAGAATGGCACATGTATGCAGAACTCCAATACTGCTAGTCTAACAACAAATGCAATATTAAAATTTGGAATTAAGATAGTTGAAAGTGAAATAATTTCACATAATTGCATTAACGAGAGATGCTCTACTCGAAATTTCAGTGAAACACATCCCATGCTACAAATATATTCAAATGCATGCTGTCAGTGTTAATACTACTTTAAAGAATCAGTGTCACAAGTGAAAAAGATGTTGCAACTTTACCAGTTGACTGGTGGGTCAGGTACAACACATCAGATGGCGTCATCTCGAGATCTTTGGCGATCTTCACGTAAGTATCCTTGTCCGTTCTTGGGCCAGTCAATGCATCAAAGTAACCAGATATGTACTGAAAAGAGAGACACCGGAGGATTAGCACAGATACAAAGCAGGCAAAATCCGACACACACAGGAAACAAACACAGACCTACTTGGCAGCCGTACTTGAATTTTACCTCTGACTGGTCCCCATCTTTAGAGTACGCAAACAGCAGCCTCTGTGAGTCTGAGCACCGCGATGAGAACACATACACTCTTGTGCCTTGCTCGGCCAACTCCTTGAGAGCCGGGATGACGTCATCGAACAGCCTGCCGCACAGAAAACAGTTTTGCTTTTCCAGTTTGGTTCTCAAGTTGTAACATTTTGCCGTTATTAAGAAACATGAAAAGAACAAGGAGTTGACGAGGACGAGATCCCAGGGCCGTGCATTAACAGCAACAAACCTTCAAATATTATGGTTTTACAATAAATATTTCTTGAAAGTGACCCAGAATTAAAGACTTTACCAATAAAATTGACAATTTTTAATTATATGCAACTTTTTGAGACACGCTGTAAATATGAAAGTGATGAATGTCTCAAGATCTGGAAAAGAAATTTGTTTGGAGATATTAAATATATTTCAAATTTTCATTATGCATAAAAGAATTTTTTGTGATTCAAGGACAATTAAGCTGTAAATATGAAAGTGATGGCTGCCTCAAGATCTGGAAAATAAATTTGTATTGAGATATTAAGGATATTTCAAATTTTCATATGCATAAAAGAAATTTTTGTGATTCAAGGACCCAAAATGGAATGAAAATAAATGCAACTGGAGCCTCAAAACTTAACAATAAATCAGGACAAACACAATACATTTTGATGACTAAAACCACAAAATTTGCTGTCAAACAAAATTCATAATTTCATTACAATTTCTGATAAACTATTGGTCAGTGACATTTGCTCTGAAAAGCCCCAAAGTTAATTTAGCCAATATCAATTTTTAAACGAAGCCCTACAAAACCCAAACCATATCAGTCTGTCCTCTTTAACTATCATGTTCATTATATTAAATGGATATACTTGAATTAATTGATTAAATGGTGTAGCTTATTTATGCCTCTCTTGTATGTCATATGTATGTTTTTAATATACTGCATGTCTTATGTTTTAGTGACAATGATTTGCATACAAATACAATGTAATTGTAAGCTGCAATTTGTTTAATTCAGGGACTTCTATACGTCTGGTGCATTGCCTGCAGTGGGATTTATAAATAACAAGAATTTTGATTTTATCATTGTCATATGATTTAGTCTTATGGGGGCATTTAGCGGGCATGCTGGACAGCTAATCACCAAGGTTATTTATCAAAAAGATGTGGCTAGAGAAACATAAAGTTCTAGTACAGTATTTTGGAAGTTTTGTAAGTCTGTGTAGTTGCAGTTCATGAAAATCACCATTCAAGCAGTACGCCAGAGGCATAATTCCATAAAAAGGTCACACAGCATCCAGTATGCACTTCCTCTAGATCAAGAAATAGCTTCTGGCTGTAGAACCGGTCTTCAAATATGCACAGCTGAAATCCAATCTCTGAATAAAGAGCATTTCTTTAACTACAGATGCAATGACGACACAGGCATTTTAATGGTCAACAACCAACACTGAATTTGTTCACCAACAGATAAAATGTGTTCTTTCAGCTTCAAAATGGCACGAAAACAAAACATTTCCAAGATTCCAAACATATCTTGCAAAGATTTGCTGTTGCAAATGGAGAAGAAATCCCACTAACATTCATTTCTTCAAGTGTCACCACTTTTAAATCTGGTTGTGGCAATTCCATTGTTCGATGACATCCAACAACAAAGAAGGAAATGGTAGACTTTGTCCTTCTAACCAACAAGTCCCAACAAATTATGGAAATGAAGCCAACACATGAAAAGACAGAAGACATAAGATGCCTTAGGATGGTTTCAATTCAAGACAAAGTAAAAAATGTCAACCTGAGCACACCACAGCTGACTGGCAAGTGTTTGCCTCAAGCAGATCAAAGTGTATTTGGAAAGATATAGATGATTTAACTGACAGAAAAATACACTTGGTTAATGTTATGTGTATCTGTTCTAAAGCTATGCACGGCCCTTTTAAAGTGACTCTTTCAATCCAGTTTTCTTCCAGATCTAATTAAAACTGATTGCTGAAGGAGTAATAAAAAAATGATAGTGACTGGCTGGATGATGGCTGGTCTGAAGTGCTTTAATCCATCTGAAAAAATCTGAAATACATGTTTAATAATAATAATTTTAATTTATGCATTGAAGTTCTTTCTTTTATACCTATTTCTATTTCTAATGTTTCTAGGGAATAGCTACTTCTATTACTTTCCATTTCTGAAAAAACAAATATAACATTCTCATGCTACAGGAAATGTAAACATTATTAAACTAAATCAGAATCTTATTACAACATATAAATAAGCTGCCTAACTACACAATCTATTCTAAATTAAGATTCTACATAGCATTAGAAGAATACAAATTAAACATTAAGACAGACTATCAATGACCAACAAGACAAAACACAGTGGCAAGCAAAGTATTATCAAAAGTAGTGCAGCTACTAAAACTTTCATTGTTTTAGCAATAGCTGCAACAACTGCAACTGCAACGACGAACGACAGACGCGCGGAACTTCGTTCCAGTAGTCGGACATTGTTGATCGTCCCTCCGCCTTCAAAGACTGCCGTGTTTGGTGACAGATCAAGCTGGGAAACCCAGCCCTGTGGAACTCGTTGCCAAGCGATGGTATTAATGGAACGTCGGCTGTTTTTCGTAAAGACACACTTATTTAACATCTCTTATAAGTGACTTTGTAAAGCGCTCTTGACTTTAGCTCCAGTTATGCTACTGTGCTATATAAATTGTCGTAGATAATAAATAATAATAAATAATAAAACTGTCCTCACTGAGTGTCAAGTGAAGAAATTCTGGAACTGTTTTCCTTTCTAACAAACATGAAAAATAAAGTTTAACAACAGCCAATGATGAACCAAGATTACTCGAAAGACAAATCAATCCATACTGCCTCAAAGAGAACTCAATTGATACATACTCTCCAATTATTGCTTTTTTCTTGTATCCATCTCGCCAGATACTGCCAACGATCTTCCGCAGGGGCTCGGTCATCTTGCCCTTGCTCAGCTGACCACTGATGCTGTCCACCACAGCCTTTATTATGTCTGTCTGATTAGCATCAGCAGCTGGAATAGTGATGACAACCTCAGCTCCAGACTCTGCATCAGCTGTTGCCTACAAGCAAGTCTTTATTGTTCAATAGCTCATACATTTATCATTTAAATGATGCATACCTAATACAGGGATGGGCCACAGGTGGCACTCTTGACTCCCTTTTGGTGACCAATCTACATTATATTTTGAAAGCTAGAGGCCTGAAGAAATATCTGTTGTACATGTTCATGCAACTGTGGCATATAAGGGTCAACTAACTTCTATGACTGCTCTTTCTAAAAAGACTAAAAATTAAAGTAGCTGCTCACAATGGCTATACAGGCGTTTCAAAATCAAGCAGATATCACTCCAGCTCACCTGCTTTCTTAGACTTTCAATGAAATCCTGAACCTCTTTGTCGGCAAAGTTCGACGTCAAGTACTCTTGAGTATTCTCCTTAACATATCCGTAAAGCTTCTCCTAAAGCAACAAATGAACAAAAGCCGTTTCTGCCGTTGTAATAGAATTCACACAAGTGACACCACGATTGAAAACCACCGAAGCATATCTTTAACTATACAGATCAAGATCCGGGTTCAGGACAAAAGATTTCCACCACCCCCACCCCACATACACACAGAAAAATCTTCAAAATGTCCATTAATATTATTGCAAATATTGTCCTGATTAAAACAGTTATTGCGATCATTAAATAAGATTAATTAATTAATTACTAAGAAGCTAACCGGGGTGAGATTTACGCAAATGGGACCGGAGTATCGGACTCAGGGTGTGTTGATTCCAATGCATTAAATTCACCTTAACGAAGGAGATGGGGCTGATCGTCCCGTCAACCTCGATGAGCAACGCCTTGACGTCGGAGAGGATGCCACAGTGGACGTCATCGGCCGATCGCTTCTCCCCGATTTTCTCCATTTTTAGCGAAAAATATCGTAAAATATTAACGGATCCAACGAGTCAACGATCGACGCATAAACTTTTGCGCACGACACCAACAGATGTTGCCGCTGAAGATTCTCGAAATACGCGTGTGGCTGAAATTGTGGTAAATCTTGCCTGTTGCTTTTCAATATTCCCTTTAAGATTTAAAACTCCAACAAATTTTCTTTTGTGGCCTTGCTTTACTTAACAGAATCTCAAATATTCTTTATGGAATACACATCTGAATTTGTCTCACAGAGGTGCAGTAAATAACTTCATTATTCTTCCCACATTGAAAATTTAATATGGATCTGCAATGACAAATTTGGCAAAAGTGCCCTTAAACCATTAAAAAACCTCTTAACAAAAACTGTCACAATATATTTGATGGCAGTCAGTCAGATTTGATGCCACTCTGCCTACTTAATGCCAATTCACCATTCTTTTCAACCGTTAATTTATAAGAGTGCTTTAACATTCTCTATTCTCAGTCACACAGCTTCTTAAGATAGCAAAACATTAGTGGAGCATAGGCACACATCTCGGAGGTCAAAAGGAGTCAAAGTCAGAACCTAATTATTATTTAAAAGGTGAGAATGACCAGTAATGGATTAAATCTGCCACATACAAAACTCATATACTATATATCTACTAAGAATGGGATCATCTAGGTTCTATCCTTCACCATTCTGTAGTTAAGCACGTGACAAAAATATGCTGTAGCTTTTGATTTCCAAACCTTTATATTCTACTGTTTGCCACACAAGTGGATCAGTTTAATGAAATCGATTGATAGTGGAAACCAATATAGAGTAATCACCTAAACAAGACATGAGCCAAATACCCACAAATCACAATCTACTGTAATCAATCAAAGAAAAAGGTAAACAGAATCCTTGTGAAATTTTATTATACATCATGTACAGCATATTATAAGCCAAAAACATTGACTCATCATCATCAGAACCACAAAAACCATACAATCACAAGATTAAGAAGTCTTAGTCATAACAATCATCATCACTGCTGTTACACAACATCTATGACAAAGTAGATGACTGCCAAAACTTACAACAAGCAGTTAATTCCTAATCCAAATGTAGATGACACCAAATTTAAGCCATTGAAGTCCAGCAAAATTAGAAACGGTTCGTTGGGCAAACAGTTATTAAACCTAAAAGCCAAGAAGCCTGCTTACATGACTATGAAATATCCAAAACCAGAGCAATGCTCTAATTCACAATCAGACAATGAGTGTGGCTATTTTACAATGATAAACCAAAACAACAGACTATTTAGCGACGTGCTCAAAACCACCGTTTCAAGGTTTAAAAGCTTGAATAATGACAACAGCAAAGACGAGGGAAAGATCTATCAATAGTAAGGAACGATATCAACCAAAAATATGGCGATGAGCCCCCCTCCCAAAGAATGTTTTTTGTTAAATGAAGCAATATTGGAATGAAAACTAACAAAAGAACAATTTAAGAAGACATTTCACTGTTCCCAACAAAACACTGACCTTGTCATTAAGTGTTATTCAAAGGCAGGCGACTAACTCATTTTTTGCGACAAATGAAATCCATGAAAGCACAAACAAAATACTTCAATATGTTCAAAACATACAGTGTGATATATATTTTCAATGGTACATATGACAATAAGTAATAATCAACATGAGAGCTAAACACCAGCCTAAACTTTACCATAATATTATAAATAAAACATTCATTTTTCTGCAAGAAGTGATGTGAAGAAACTATACTTTAATTTGAATAACAAACTGTGCTGCATAGGTAACAAAGAGAATTTATAATGTATTTTTTGTCAAAATGAATATAGATTAAGATTCAAGGCAAAAAATGCTGCATAACATGTTGTAATCATTGCACTGTAAGCAACAATCTTCAGTCAGCTGAAAACACAAAATTATAAACACATTCTGTCCTATTCAGTTATACAAGATCTGCATCAAAGCCACAAATGGTACCAGATGCAAAGATATTCAGCATTTAAAACACACATACACACACAGGCAATCTAAGAAAGAGGAAAGCCATCTAAAGTGTTGATGACGAATCAGCTCTGAAAACAACAACATTCAAGCCAACACAAGTGAAACTGCACTTCAAGTCACAAAGACGCCAACAACAAAACAGGGCTCTGTCCCAAACCAGCAGAGAAACTATCTGGGGGCTGGCGACGACTTCCATTTCTCCTCGTCTTCCTTCTTCCGGTCCGGGTGGATGTGGTTACGCATGCC
The DNA here is from genome assembly GCA_018105865.1 of Metaphire vulgaris. NCBI lineage: Eukaryota > Metazoa > Annelida > Clitellata > Crassiclitellata > Megascolecidae > Metaphire > Metaphire vulgaris. The sequence continues at coordinate 10,386,835 of CM030871.1, forward strand.
GCCAAGAAGACTTGAAGTGGCCTCGCTGGTGAATATCACAGGTTTGATGACGGTGGATGGAATCTGCCTAATGATGCCGCCGATCGCTCCGGTCACTCCCTTGTGTTCGTGCTCCTCTACGGCGGCGTTGTAAATGTTTGCTGCTGTTTCACACATGCCCTGAGGACAACAAGAAGTTCACCTCCAGTAAATACCTACATTCATCTGGCTACAGTCATCGATGCAAACATTAATGATATAACAGAACCACTGCACGTACTATATCGACAAAACCTATCAACTAATAACTACCACGGACATGATTTTTTACTAAGATCCTTTCTTTGAAGTGAACACAGACTCATGCAGATGCATTATTATAATGGTGCCAAAGAAGCCTAAGATTGATTGACTGAATAAGGGGAAAACTATGGAAAACAATTCACACAAATATGCTTACAAAACCAAACCTAACAAGATCTGAACTTACTTCTAAGCTTTTTTCAAAATATGAATTAAAAAAGACACAGTTGTACAGAGCCATAAAAAACTACCTGGGAGTTGGTGAAGATGATAAACAGAATAAGCACGAATGATCTTACTTCCTTGACTATAGTAATAGCATTGGTCACTCCTTCACGTAGATCGGCTGGATGAGTCATTCCCTTTCGACGTTTCGTTGTCTTCTTCTTTGCCTGAAAGCTTGGTCCAGGAGACACAATGTCATATGCTGTTTCAGCACAGCTCTAGAAAACAAACATTCAGTCAAAATTACAAATTAAATACCTTTATTAGTCAATTATAGTATAACCATTAAATAACTCCATGCTGTCACAATTACAGGGTGACAAAATGTTTGCTTTTACCCTTAAATGTTCAAATGATGTAAACTAGTACAGATTCACCAGTAATCAAAACAATAAAAGAAATGCTCATGCATAAAATCAAAATCTTCTTAGTAATTCCCAATTAGAGGCAAACAATGTCCAGTATATAATACCATTACCTCAGGCAACTGATAGATTACCTACCAAAAATATGCTAAAACCACTAAAATGATATAAAAGTGCTAAATTACACTCCTTAAGCAATCAAAAATGCAGACTATGCAGATCAACAGATAACTGAATTGTCAATACAGGTTCCTTAATTGTTTCTACAGATGCCAGAATCATCTTTAGATACCTGAATTGTCAGCACAAGTCTGTTGGTCAATTCAATCATTGAAATTGCAGTGTAGGTGACAAACGAGTGCGTTCCACGCTGTATGCCACGCATGATCCTTCCATCTTTCCTGTATTGTTCAACCGGAAGCCAGATGAGATCCTTGCAACCATGTGCTGAAACAGCAACAGCAGAAAATCGCATGAACATTATTAGATAACATACGAATTCCAGATATAATATTATTGATATGCAGTTACTAGTTAATAATTATTCTAACTAAAAAAGTTTTCACTTTTTTTAAAAGCTTCATAGTTTAATTAAATATGAATAGTTTAGTTAAAATGATAGTTTAACTAAAAAAATTAGTTAATAACTAAACAGTTTAACTAAAACATTTTTGTTGGTGATCCGAAATTATTTTTATTGATGTCTTGTAATTTTTTTTTCATGACAATTAAGTGCATATATCACTGATCTTGGTCAGAGACCAGTGTATTTTTACTTAGCAATCTTTGAAAAGAAAGGAAATGCTTTTATATGAAGTCTCTTTATCTTTAGTTGGAATTATATACAATATTGAATTACATCATCTCGTTTTCTAGCGGAAAAGTGAAAATGAATTAGTAAACATGTGTTTGAAGAAGTCAAATTGAAGTTAAAGGACTCAAACCAAGCAGGACTGCAAAATTTCAGTCACTGCCATTTTTGGAACAAAATTAAAAATCATCAAATTGTGTTCTGCAGTCTAGACTAAGACTTAAATAGACAATTGATTAATTTTCAATGGTTCATTCATTGATATCCGTGTTGATGCTGCCAGGATCATGTTTTGAATTGTTTTTGAACACATATTTGATACATGAAAAATAGTTGTAAAATTAGTTGCAAAAAGTTTAACTAAAGTTTAGTTAACTATTTTAGAAAGTTAGTTAGCAACTAAAAGTTTAAGACTTATTTTTAGTTGAAATTTAGTTATAGTTTAACTAATATTTTTTAGTTAGTTGCCCATCACTGTTGATATGTTATAACTATTTATTCTGTAAACAACCATTTTTAAAAGCTCAAAAAGTGCAAAAAAATCAAAACAAATCTTACCAAGTTGATACAAGGAGTGCAGTGGACCAACACCAACTAAAAGACTTGGCAGCTGATTTTTCTTGATGTCCTGTAGCCACTCATTAAGTGCATACACAACTAAGCGCTCAAATCCAAGCAATCTATGAAAAAGAAACAAAACCATAGATGATCTCTCTCTCTCTCTCTCTCTCTCTCTCTCTCTCTCTCTCTCAGCTTTGGAACAAATTGCCTCAGACTCACGTGCAGACTGAAAATTCATCACTAATTTTTGGAACAAAATAAAAATCATCATTTTCATCTGGCTCATCCATAACAGATTGTCATTTGACTGTCCAGTCTGATATCCAGGATTTCAGGATTTGACCTGGATCAAGGATTGTGATTTGGTGTGCCACCAGTCCATGCTTCTATGCATTATGAAGTGGCACTATAGAAGTTAGGATTAGATAAGATAGACCATATATTTCAGCTTTCAAAATGCTTGAGAAAAGTTTCAATCCAAGAAATCCATGAACAAAAAACAAATCTCAGAGATGTTCTGCCTTAGCTTTCAAAATGCTTGAGAATGCTCCTGAAAATGTAAATAATGAAGTACATGTCTTAAAAATGTGGCTTATTTAAAAATACTTGAGTCAAAACACAGAAAATATTCTCCATACATAGGTCGTGAAACTGACCCACACTGATGATTCAGTCGCCTGAGTCGTAGCTCTGAGCAGTTGAGCTGAGCCAGGCCGACAATGATCCCGGCCACCGTGCCCTGATCCATGTCCACCCACTTCCCTTGATAGTCCAAACGAATTGGAACATCGTGTGTAAACACAAAAGACCTATTCGGCAGAAAAATATGCAGTTTTCATAACAAATGACACTCAATAATGCAAAGTAAAAACTCTGAGATGTTTCATTTGACACCTTTCCCTTTGTGATGCAATAATCAGGAAGATTTCTAAGACGGACTGAAGAGGTGACATATAAAATTACATTACAATGAATGAAGACAATATGGATCATAATACTTGCATAAATAATTATGTTTACTACTCAAAATTAAACAAAGGGAGTCAAATTATTTCACTGAACAAATCAGATAACAATTTTTTTACTCTAAAGATTTAAAATAACAGCAGAGTGTTTAGGAATACAGATGAAGATTAAATTAGAAAAGCAAAGTAGAGACAAACTTGAAATAGACTGGAAGAGAATTTTCCTCAGGCGCAACTTCGATCTCCTTCTCGGCCTCCTTCGCTTCCCTTTCGACTCTTGTCTTCACAACTGCATCGACAAAGTCATCGAAGGTCATCAGAGGCTCAGGAGAAGCGGGTTCAGCAGCGACCAATGATGGCGGCTGAGACGCAGATGACGGCACGGTTGGAACACGCTTCGGCGTGGAATTGATGGACGTGGGCGGCTCTCCCGACCGAGGTCTTCCCACGGAGGCGGCGCTTGGAGGACGTGAATCCGATTCCTTGGTCACCATACCAGAACCAATTTCCGTAAAAAAGGTTCTTAAGAAGAACAATGCATCCTGCCACACCACAGACACAAAGACATCATAGAAACTCCAGAAGCAGCAATGATAACCAAGAAAATACATAGAAAATGGCAAGCAGCATTGTTTATTCTGAGTCCATACCTGGTCAATATTGAGACGAATTGGCTGCACGGTGACTTTAAGTGAGCATTCCTGTTCGTTTGGCCGTGAAAGATCTGGTCGGATGTGCAGTGCTTTGATCATCAGCTTTGAAAAAAAATATTAAACGTCAACCATTAGAGAAAACCTTCATCACAACCATTAGAATCACAAATGCCACTTTCATTTGTTTCTGATAGTCAATGCTACTAAAAATAATCTATAAATAAAATATGACAAACCAAAACCACAAATGCCATGTATGGTCAACTTAAGAGAAATCCAAACATAGGCAAACTGTCAAGACAATTTAAATCGTGAATCTTGTTCAAAATAATTTAAAGGGCAATAGATGTTTCTACAAATTGTTTTTAAACTGCTGCCATTTAAGGACTGGTTAACCATTCAAAAAATAACCAATTAACCGGTTGTTAGCGGTAGCTAGGCATCTTTCCCACGAGTAGCATTGAAGTAGGCCTACAACTCTAGTAACTCTAATAATTAAAATAATCATTCACTTCTATAGCACCATTTATAATACTTGAGGGTGTCAATTGATGGTACTTTGAATCTGTCAGCAAAAGACCAAGTCATTCCAGAGATCAGTCAGAGGAAAACAGCAAGACAGACTATGGAGGAAACGCTAATTTAAGCCTAGATCTTAGTTTATTGGAAGATCTGACAACCAGAGGAAGGGATTTCCAGATTTTGGGCCCAGACACAGAAAAAAGCTCTCTTACCAATTTCAGTGTTGGTCCTAGGTACATTTAATAATGAATCAGCAAACCTTGTTGAATGACAATGTTTCGGGTAGATCAACATAGATTTCAAATACTATTGATGTTGGCCAGACTGCAGTAATTTCTAAACCAGGAGACCAGTTTTGAATACAATTCTCTGTTCGACCGTCAGCCAGTGTAACTTTTGAAGAACAGGTTTAATATGATTATATTTGTAATGGCTCAGGCAATAGAATTCTGAATCTTTTGAAGCTTTTGCATAAAAGATTTGGCCATACCTACACTTGCCTGTGTCTTGTGCTGCCTACATCAAAGTGCTTTGATGTTACCGGCGCTTGAGTTAGCATCATTTATAGGCTGAATTGAAATCACGGTTAACCGGTCAAGATTAAAAGCACTGAGCCATGCTCTTAGGACCAGTTAACCAGTTAACCACTAATAACCTTAGTTTCTTCTGAAAATCTAAGCGATAGAAGCCAATGAGAAGACCATAGAGCTCTTTCAGCCTACCATGTTTGCATGTGACTGTCGAGGCAGGGAATCAGATGAGTAGATAAGCAAGAATTTGTTGATGTCAGAAACTACAAGTTTGTCAAGAATTTCAATCTCGTTAACGAGAAGCACTTGACGCGAAACCTGAAAGACTCCATCAGGATATGTCTCATGCTGCATTCTCACCTAAATCAGAACATCAAAAGAAGCTATTCACCATTACTATTACTACCATTATACTGGTGGTCCCTCCTCTATCTAAGAGCATCATAGTTGGGGAGAGGTCCGTCATGAGCGGTAACCCTGCTTTATGGAACGGTATACCAGACGCGGTTATCAGTGCGACCTCATCTGATCTGTTCACGAAGAAACAGAAGACCCATTTATTCAATGTTTCTTTTAGCTGACAGTGTAAAGTGCACTTGACTTTTGCTCACGCCATGTTTACTGCACTATACTAAATCGTCATAACTAACTACTACTCTAACTAACTAACTATTACACTATAGTTGGGAATTATTATGCACAAATACTTTACTGTTTGAACAATGGAAATATGATATTTCAATAGCAGCACATAAATTTAAAATCATAAGAATAACAAAAGCAAGTATTTTAAAATACTGCAGTAAAAAATCAAAGCATAACTAAAATAGCAAATCACAAAGCATTACCGGTAATTTGTAAATTTTATATCCTTGCTAACCACTCAGCTGTATCCTTCATCTAAGCCTACTTGAACCACATGAACAAGTACAATGCTGCTAATAATAACATTAATTATTTTAAAATAAATAAGTATAAGAAACTTGCTCAAAAAGACACACACACACACCACACCACTAATAATAGATCAATTCAGTTTTTATTGGTTCCATCCAGCAGCAGCTATATTTTCATCCATAAATTTTAAGTCATGTTGGTAGTATGGAAGTACAGAGATGCCCATATTGTCAGAAGGAAGAGGTTTTCATCTTGATTGGCCATCTGGTGGTGACCACAGAAACCCATTTTGTGCGCTGCTGACAAAGCATTGAATACATCGGCATTAAATTACCAAAGTTCTATTGTCATTTGTAGACTCAAAGACAAAAAGACAACAAAGGAGAATACAGGAACAAACCTACCAGGAGACAAATCATGAAGACCATAACATTCATAATGACCTTTTGTGGAACATACTGATTCTCACACAGGGCAGATCCTATTCAACCACTCTAAACCTGAGCTCCTAAAATTACAAGAAACCTTGCTGAGATGGAGCTCCATGACGGTGTTATGGTCACGACCAACGCCTCCCTTCACCTGCCACAGCATGGATTCCGATGAACTTCGACCCACCTTGTTCTTTGGAACAGATTTTGGTGAACTGTTGCCAAATTTATCTTTGAAAACAAAAACAAAACGACTGATTTGAAAAACCAAAGATAAAATCGATCATGCAAGCCCTCACCAAGTCAAAGATAAGAAACAAAGATTGAAAAAGTTTATAGAGTGAAAAAATAACTCAAAACATTTCACACAGGCTTACTTAGCCTCCTAAACCACTCAAAATCACATTATTATTATATAGTAGAAAGCCTTATTCAACTCAAAAATAAATTGACGTCAATGTTAAAATTCTAAGATACCTGACAATTATTTAATATATTGCACTTAAATGACATTAAATGTAACAGAGGTAACATATAATCACTAATCACTCACATTATCAACCAACATCAAAACAGATCATAAAGATATCATTAATTAGAGAAACAACCAGAATCAATTTCAAATGCAATGATCAACTCAGTCTAAAGTACCTGTAAATGTAATGTAAATCTTACATAAAACCTGAAATCTTACTCGGAGCAGATGACTCAAAATCACGTCCACCGTACATGAACCACACCACAGAGATTTCTTTGATCGTGTATCTATATACGGCGGGTGGAAAGTGATCAGGAGCTTTCAACAGGTCGGTCTTTGTCAGAGGCTTGTAGAAATGGTTTTCAATTACTTTTAAAGGATCCTGTGCATGAACTCGCACAACTGGATCGCCGTTGCGAGACTAAATAACAGCACATATACATTCTCAACAACTCACATCATATAAACTTCACTGATGATGAATAAAGAATGATGAAACAATATCTACACTGATGCCTTTATCAGATAAAGTGTATGTATGGTGATGTCTAAGAGAAAGATTTAGTCAGACATGGACATGACAAATTCCAATCTAATCATTAACTTCTATAGCGCCACTTCATAATTCATAGGAGCATCAGCTGATGGTGCACCATGTCCTAATTGCATTAGGACTTGGTGCAAGTCAAATTGAGCCCGACACCAATCCTCTTACAGAACTGACTTTGCAAATGACCACAGCAACAAGACGGTGCATTAACCTTAGCATATCAAGTGCAGAGATGATGACATTGATAAAATGTACGTACGAACCTTATTTCCCAGCCCTGGTTCATCAATAATGCAAAACTCTTCGTCGGAAATGTCACTCGCCAAATCTGAGAATCTTTGAGTGTTTGGAATCTGTGGCTTTGGTCTTGGCGCCCTGTGAGGCGTAATTGATGAACATGACGACGACAGAGACGACGCCGGTGACTGCGGTGACTGGTAGTATACTTTGCCATCGGTCGGCAGGAAATACAATTCCCGGATCGGTTCAGGTTCGGTGCAGCTGTCAGAATCCGATAATTCTTGATTTTGCAGAAGAGAAACAAACCGATTAGAAAAAAGGAAAATTCTAGAGAACATCAGACAAAAGAACGCTATCAAATTCACTCAAAAGAAAATCATTGCTTTTTCATGAGTATAATATTAGTGGCAAGAAAAAAACAATAAAGAAACAGTTGAAATTGAACAGAAACTTCCCTCTGGCAATGTATAGAATGGATCAGTGGGGTCAGTAGGCAGTGACCAGACAATTCCCTCTTCTCCCAATACCCAATGTCTGTCAAAAGTAAAAGAAAGTCAAAATTTGAACCTGAAGAGAAGTGAGGTTCACGCATTGCATCTTCCATCAAATCCGGAAGATTCTCTTCGACACACAAGGAATCCGTCGTGTAAGGATTCAAAGTGACAGCAGCTGCATTTGCCTGGAAATAATTTACAAATTAAATGCTCATAACATCGGGTCAGGTCAGGTTTTCGTCCTCCAGCTGTGTCCAGCTATCAACTTATCCATGACATTTCTCCAAAGTTCTCTGTCCTTTGCCATTTCTTCCAAAGTCATTTGGAGTCTTCCGTCAGTTTTTCCGTTGAGATTCAGCCCTGCCATGTGCAGATCCTCTTCTGTTCATTACATGATCGTGTTCAAATTCTAAAAGTCTGGTTGCCAATCAATTTGCAATTATTAATTAACTAATCAAGCTAAATAACCACTTCCCATAACAACAACAAAGAGAAAAATGAGCTGTCAAAAACAAAGAGTATCATTTCAGTCTGTTCTTCCTAAGGCCATTTAGTAGAGTGACACTTTGTTTAACAGCACAAAATGTGAATAAACTATTATGCCATATATTGTATCACCTTAGCATCAGAGACATACATTTTTTATGTGTCTTCCTTAAGAGAAAACAAATTCAGGTACGGTGCAAAAACAGAAACAAAATGCCACTTATTAGATACATTTGAGGACACCAACTAAAAATGAAAATTGGTGACAAAGCCAGTTACCGAATGCAATTCCTTCGGCGATCTTGCGTCGTTGTCCAAATCTCCGCATCTAGCAAGGTAGTTGATCAGCTCGGCAAGAACGGTGAAAGAATCCGAACAAGTACGGATGTTTATGACATTGTTCGACGCCGTCAGTTCCACCTTGGGATGGTTCTTAAGTAAGAAAATCAGGCCATAATCATCACCACCGCCACCATCACAGACAGTTTTCATTCAACAAGAAAATCCATCATAGCAAATTTAAAAACTCTTTAACAAGCATGACCTCAATATATCGGATTTAGAAAATGCCAGAATGTGAAATTTTACCGAATTCTGTCCATTGCTCATGCACAGGCACAGTTCAAAGGCTCCAAGATCAACCACACAGACGTAATCTGTGAACAAGTAAAACAACACAAGTTATATCATATCTTGTGCATTAACCTCAATAAATGTCATGTATACACAAAAGAACTTTACAGCTTTTTCAGAAAAATAGAGAAAAATCATTAAATTACTAAAGTCCATCAAATCGAAAGCTTCTCTTTCACTTCAATTCCAGAAAAAAACCCATTAAAGTCAAAGGCTTAAACAAGTTTGACAAATTCAGTGGATCAGATGGGATAAAATTTCTAACTGTCTCTGACGTCGACCCTTTCGCCCGAAACTTTGTCAGACAGAAACAAAGCAGCATCGTCCAGCAAAAACCTAAGACACAATACAAGTTGGTTTTCAGTAAAAAAAAAAAACAGAAAAAACACATATCTCCACAGTGAATTCAATTTGCGAATTTGAACATAACAGATATCTGAGCATTTTGAAGACAAAGAACATTTCTAAAACTTAATACACTGAAGCAGTGAAGAAAATGAAAGGGGGTTCAACAATTAAAACCAGGATTTTAAAGTGTAGCTCTCATGTTGAGCAATTGAAGGATAATTGTAGCCTATGTTGCTTCTTCTTTTTTACTTCACACATACCATGTCTAAAGAATTTCTAAGTCTGTATATATAAATAGTCGCCAATCACTAATCTTTGTAAGAGATTCATCATCATCATCATCATCATCATCATCATCATCATCATCATCATCATCATCATCATCATCATCATCATCATCATCATCATCATCATCATCACAGTCATTGTTGTCATTGTCATATTATTGTTTTCTATACATGTAACCAAATTTAGAAAACAGATTCTGCCAATTGCGATGATAGAAATCCAATGCTACTGTGAAAGCCAATATCTGAGATGGAAACTAACCTCAGAACAGAAATGGATGACTCTGCCAAAATGTTGCTCATGAAACTAAATGTCTCCACAGTGATAAGTGCCCTGTATGGCAGATAAAGTGGCCTAAAACAGAAAAATTGTAATAGAACATATAGGCAACACCAGAACATAAACAGTATTGAATTCAATGTTAGAAACTGACAAACTATGGCCAAACCTAAAAGCAAAATAATTAATCTAATCACAGTCAGCTCACAGACTCTGAAAGCCTCCCCCAATAGCATATTATATCCATGAAGGCAGACACTGCAAGTCATCTTAAAACTACTGACACTAAAATAAACACAAATTTTGAGAAATTAACAATCAAAACATATGCCCAACATGAAAGCCAATATCACATAACAAAAATACCTGTAATCAATAGCACAGCTCCACAGGTAACAGTGCAGTTCCGTCATCACCTTTGGCAAGGTGTAACCAGGTATATCGAAATCGGTAACGTTGAAGAAATCAGTTAACTGATATGAAAAAAAAATGAAACTATAAAAACCCACGACAAAGAGATAAATTTTAATAATAGAATCTTGGAGTAGATGTCAAAGACAGTAAGAGAAAACTCTTAGCAAATATTTTCAGCAAACCATCCAATCAGCATACTTACACTATACAGTGATCTAGCAATACGTCTTCATCGATAGCACTATATAAATCATCATAATAATACTACTACACCGTTGTTATTATTATCAAACTAACAAGTTATTATGCACCATGATACCCAATGTCAGTAGCAAGGGCACATTACATTGCTATGAAAGCCAATATCATACAAACCTTAAGGAATCAACTGGTAGTCGAGCAAAATCACACGAAAATAGAAACAGGAAAGAAATCTCAGTACAAGGCAAAAAGAGAACCATGTACCCGGTACTCAAACAGTTGCAATTCAAGACCAGGTTGGAAGAATGAGAAATGCAAGATGTACACAGAGATGCTGGCAACAAAGCCCTCAATGTTCAAAATGTAAATAGACCAGCTGGGTTTAGATCAAATGACACTAAATTACTGGTCATTTCTCGAACTTGCATTGTGTTTGGAGATCATTATTTCCGTGTTCAAGGTCCAAAGCTATGGAATTCTCTTCCACCAGAACTCCGTGACATCACTAGCACTAGACTATCTTTCCTTGCTAGGCTAAAGACTTGGTTTTTCACTAGCAGCGACGCTTTTGACTAAAAAGCGCCTTTGATATAAATAAACTTAATCAATCAATCAATCAATCAATGAATCAATCAATGAAATACAGTAATGTTGATGGTTGTTTGTCACATACAAAGCAAAATGAAGACCTCTTGGAATGTAAAGTGAAGTGCCTCTATAGTTTAAGAGTTTGCAGTTTCAATCTTTGCAGAAGATGGAGAGGCCAGCCATAAGTCATAGATTTTACATGCCACATTCTGGCAAAACAGTGTATGCTAAATTAATTGTAAGGCTTTGCAATAATCTGCCAAAATAAAAAAAACTCCAACTGTTTATTTCTCAAGTTGATATCTTCCAATGCTTTCTAGTCAGAACATTCACAACCATTCACAAACTCACCTGTTCAAACCAAGACAATTTTGACTGGCAGGTTCTATGCCTCAACGTGGTGCCTCGGAGGCCGGCGGCAATAAGATATGTCTGCTCAAAAACAAATATACAAAAGATTACCCAATGCTTCAACATCTGACAAGAACCGGTCGCACAACGCCAAATAGGCCGGGTCCTATAACACTGCATATGCTTAAATCTACCTTTTGGAAACTTTCAGATGAATAAAACTGCACACCCTTTCAAGTTTGCTAAAGTCAAAGGTAAAACTTCAATAAAATATGTTAAAATGCAAATAAATCAGGAAAATCGCTCCAAATAGTACTTTAACTCGTGTTATTGTTCTATACAAGTCTTACCCTTATAAGGAGAAAAACAAATCTCATTAAAACTCCATTAACACATAACTTATATGAATAAACTACTGAAAGGCAGCCAGATAGAAAGTTTCATGTAATTTGAATACAAAACAATAACTGAATTAAAAACTCCGATAAACTTACAAGCTTCAAAGCACACATAAACAATAAAAAAATACATTACACTAAAAACATTACAATAAAATACATTACAAATCAAATCAAATCAAATCAATTACAAGTAGAGCCACAGTTCAATTCAAATAGATGTAAAAGATCAAAATATTTATCCAGTTACCTTTTGACTAGTAAAGTTTTCACCGGTGATTTTGATTGTCATAGAAAACATGTCCTCCTGCCCGTCCTGCTGTTGCCCGACTTTGTTTCGTAGTCTGGACGGGATTCCATCCTCTGACAGATAAATGGTCGGAAGAAGATGTTTGCAAGATCTCAGGATGTAATTAAGATCAGGCTGGCTGCAGTGAATCTCCGTGAAACCTGTAGATGCAGAAGCCGACACAAATAGTTTTCACTCAAACTCTTCTTAGAAATCAGAAACGACCGCCTAAGAATTCAGCCTCTGCGTAGAATTCTGATTAAGAGCCTCAGATTCAGAATATCTACTCCTGGCCATTTAGATTCAACTTAGCTTCGAATAAGTCGTGTGTACCGGTTTTAAGAACTTGAACCTATAGGCATACACTGAAACAGACAACAAACAAAGAACAATACAACTGAAAGCAAGACAAATAAACCCAGCAGATTCCATACAAAAGAAAAATATAAAGACATACCAGTTCCAAAATCATAGCCTTTTTCTACCTCAGATTGTTTTTTCATTAATTTTTGCTTGAATGTGATTACTGCTATTTTATTTATTTTTTTAATTCTGGACTCAGTAATGTGCCCTTGCTCCTGGCATTTGACACAAGATATTGTTAGCTCAATAATAGTAGTAGTAGTAGTAATAATAATAATAATAAGAATAATAATAATAGTAATAGTAATAGTAATAATAATAATAATAATAATCATCATCTAATCTGTTATATCAAGCCACACATATATTATACATGCAACCACTCAATGTCAACTCAGCCATTAAAATCACTCATTTTAAAAACATCACCACAAAGGTGAAGATTAGCCATTCACAACAGGTGGTTCTTCACCTTCTCATAGTTATGCAATAATCAATAAAGGACACACCTATGAACACGCAGAAACATATAGAAACACTGACACAATCACACATGCAAACATCTACTGATACACAGCTTTGTGGCACTTGAGAGTCAGACTTATGAAATCAGACCAATGGGGGATAGAAATTTTAATTGCCTCATTCAGATAGGGGAGTCAGTAAGCAGCGACAGTGACCCTACCCTAAAAATATCACACAGCTGATACACGATAAAAAAACTCATAGCTACAAATAAAATGCAACAAACCGTTGTGGAAGAGAGTCACATTGTGGATCTGGGTGCAGATATACTGGACCTCCGGGTCTCCACCGTGACCGATGACCGCCAACAGACTGAAATCGACAACTTCCAAGAGAAATTCACCGCAGACATCCTTACGCACAGCACCGTCTTCGCTCTGCAACAACGACACAACAAACCGCTTATGTAACATCTCATGTGACCAACAATCACAAGCGATTAACACTGTAAATGTACAGAAATGTTTGATGCATTCGCTATTCAAGAGCAGAGTTACGTTCAAATTACCACAGACAGAATATAAGAACATATAATCATAAGAACATATAGCTTAACAACTGATATGATAACCAGCAGCAGGCATAGTCTTATTAAAATGAATTAAAAACCAAAATAAAAGCTAAATCATTTTTCAAACGTAACGAGCTAAACAATTCAATTGTATCAAATATTTAGCTAAAATAAGGCAAAACTAAATACTTAAAAAAGGCAAATCATTTCTACCATTAATAGTTTACTTATTCTTCTTCAGGTGTCGTGTATTTCCATGTTGACAACTATTGACTTCCATTTCTCTCTATTGTTCATTGATTGTATGAGTTCTAATTCTGTAGTTACCCCATTTACATCAGTCAGTAAACTACTGATATACGTCAATGTTTTTCTTGCTCTTGATCTTTGCCTTCAACTTTTCCAGTGGTTACTAGGTTTTCTATTCTGTTCTTTCTCATTATATGTCCAAAAATTGAAGTTGTATTTTACGTATTTTAGATAGCAATTTCTTTTGAGTGTCAGCCATTTAGAGTATTAATTCATTCGTTTTCTTTTCAGTCCAAGATATTTTCAACATTTTTCTTAAGAACCACATTTCTGCAGCTTCAAGCTTTTTCTTCATTACGTTTGAGATAGTCCAAGTTTCTTCACCATATAACATGACTGGCCAAACATATCATTCCAGAAACTTAATCTTTCTTTTCATTGCTAAATGTCTGTTTGCTCATATGCGTTTTAGAGTTGCAAAGGCTGTTTTGGCCATTCTTATTTTTGCTTTTATGTCTGATTCACTTTTAGCATCACTAGTGAACCAGCTTCCCAGATACTTGAATGTTGTTATTTGTTTAATTTTCTCCTAATTTATGTTGATTTCACAGCAGTTGGAAATTTCTTCTTGTATATCACTATGCAGAATGTTTTATTGATGTTAATTACTCTTAAACCTTTCTTCTCGCTGTCTCTATTTACTTGTCTAAGCAGTTCCGGCAATTTTTGCTGTGTATCCGATATGAGCACTGCATCATCTGCAAATCTTAGGTTATTTTACTTCAAACTATGCAATTACTTTTGACACCAATCTTCTCATCGAACTAAATATAAGAATACAGTATTTTATTTAGGAACACTTCTTGCAACATACATATTTGCCTGTATGTATGAATAAATAAATATACACAATAACACATGTACAAAGAACTTACCCTCAAAGGAGCATATGCTGTTAAAGATCCATGAGAGATGCTTAAAGTCAAACACATTTTGCTTGGCTGTAAAACTGAATTTTTTGGTGGCCTATGCTTCTGCTGGCGAGATTTCTGATCATTCATCGGAAAGAACTCGTCACTTTCATCCGTTTCTGAACTGGAACCTAAACAGTTCCACTTCATTTGCAAAGACAATTGTAAAACAGAAACAAATACCGATGCACAAAAAGATTTCAAGTACTATGCTAAAGAGATGACAGACACATTCACTTAAGTGAAATATTGTAATGTCATTAGAATTATCTGCAGAGTGACCACAGCTACAACCAATGATCGATAATAAGTAAGGGGGATTGGAGGGTTTAAATCCCTTCAGGTCGGGGACAACCTCCCCAGTGGTGGCCAAAATTTCGGTTTAACATTTTCAACAACTCCTGATTGGGTTTGAAAATTGGGGCAAGAGCAGTCCAACCATCTTAACACTGAACTTAACACTGAACTTAACACTGAACGGACTGACCTTTGGATTACAACCTCGATTCACCACGGCCAATGATTCACAACTACGATTATTCACTGAAGCGACCATTGACTGGTGCAGATGTACTACTAAAATGGCGCTAAAGAAGTCTACTACTACTACTACTACTACTACTGAACACTTACCATAACCATCTCCAGATGTGCTAAACGTCAGGTCATCGTCTGCGTTGCCGTGCTGCATCAGCTGCGGGACAAACTCAGGGCTCCAGCCGACACCGCAGCCGAGAGAATATGGCTCTGGAACGTCCTTAGGAATCGGAGCAGCAGGCTCCCACAACAGCAAATCGTTCAGAAGTCTGAAATTATAAACAACGGGCATTATGCATCGTTCAAACTACTGATTAGTATGATTACTTGGTTGTTAACACATGTAAGTCATCTACAAAGTGAAGAATCACAACATACAGAGAAAAATTATTCAGAGGTGAACTGAACAACTTGCCCAAGGTTCATAAACAGTAGCACGGGTCAGGTTCAAACCTGCTACCCACTGGCTGCATGTCAGGCGTCCTACCACTACTCCACCACACCCCTGATAATAAAATACTATCAATCCAGAGAAACAGTAGGATAGAAAACAATCAGATATTGTAAGCTGTTGTACTAATGGAAATTCATGCATAAAAATGCATGTTTTATGGCTGCCTTCAAATTTTAAAAGACAAATTACAGCAGACAGTGGAAAAATACATTGTCTTAATTCTCAGGATTGTTACATCACAGTGTTTCAATTCCCAGGACAACAGAGTCACCAGCTAAGAAATCACACACAATTTTTTTATTTATAATCTTGTGAAATATGTTTTAGAAAAAAAGAATAAGTCGTGAAAAATCTTTACTTCCCAGCATTCACCTGAAATTATTATTAACAAATCTTTGCAATTGCATGACTTTGAAAAGCTTCAAAATAAAACTATAATTAAATAGAACAAAGAGGGTCACAAACAACACCCACTGCTAACTGTTGCCTAAATACAGAATTCAAATTTTGACTTCAGTCAAGTTGATTAAAATTATTGATTCAAACCTGTTGTAAGCAACTTCAAAAAAATCTTTGCTTGGCAGAAAGCCAATGACGTTCTGGAGCGAGAGCTCGATCGAGAGAAGAGCGTTGCCAAGTGTCTTGTCCTGAAAGTCCATCATATCATGTCGATCTCCTGGACATAACAGCTGTACCAAGAAGATGAAATAAACAGATTACAAGGTCTCAAAAGCAACCACACAAAACAGCTGCAGTACCCAAAATTCTTTTGCAGACAGATGTCTCAGGTTAAGGTTAATTCAAAGTAAGACCTCAAACAAATAATAATAATAATAATAATAATAATAATAATAATAATAAAAAGCCTATCTCTATCAGACTTTCAGAAGCAAATGCAGCGCTGAATTCAACTAAATTTTGTTGAATGTTTTCATTGCTAATACTATTAAGAATTAATAATAATAATAATAACAATAATAATAATACTAATACTAATAATAATAATCAAATCAGTTCTAATACTCAAAGGTATCAATCGTTGGTATTCCAAACACGCCCTCAAAAGACCAGGTCAATTTCAGAGATCAGTCAGTCACAGCGGGAGAAACAGCAAGACACAAAGGAAAAAGAACTGAGAGAGAGATAAAAGTAATACATAATAATAAATAAAATAAAAACAAAATGTAATAATAAATAAAGAAAATAATAAAGAAAATTGCTGATTACAAACTACACAAAAGCAAAGTCTAACTGACCTCTTTGTTGTCGTACATGACCTTCTTCGAGGAGAATGGCAAGGACTCCGATCGCATGCACACGTATTCACCATTATCGCCCTCTGGTGGCAAATCCTTTTCATCAAGCGTAGTTTCCAATACAGACTGCTTAACGGGAAACATTCGAACCATCATCCTAAATGACAACAAACGCATACAAAATGCTAACCAGTGACGCTAGAAATTTACTCAAAACATTTTCTTGCTATTAGAGTACAGTAGATGTCCTAAAAAAACCAAACTCAAGGACTCAAATCTGAGGTTAACACTTTCACCAAGGCAATCTGTATAACCAACATCCTATGAAGCCTTAATATCGGCCTAATGGGGTCAAATGGTAAAGAAGCCACCTGGATTGAAATCGTGTTGACAGGACTTGCTCATATGTAAACGTGCAACATATAGAGAGTCCTAGGACTATGTCAGATTGAAGTCCATCAAGCTAGAACAAGTGAAAAAGTAGAAATATGGAAATATGTCTACAAAATAGTGATACATTGTATAACTCTGAAAAAGAGTGGTCATTACCTTGGCCAATTGAAACCTTCTGAACTCATGTCATCAGTGGCAATTCTCAGAAACAAACAGGGACTCTCATTCTCCATCTGGAAAAATCCTAATTTAAATGAAACAAGAAAAATCAGTCAGAATGTAAGAAGATAAGACAACCAAACAGAAAATGCCAAAGGAAAACACTTAAATTGCACATCAAGAAAAATTTCAATAAGACGTAACACATAATACTATACCCTTCCGAATGATTTCTCATAAGAGGTGTTACATAAAAACTCCTTACATTACATGCCGTACAATGGATTTATCATGTTACCTTCTCCGCTCCTGCAAGTGATTTCAAATTCTGTCACCGTGTCCATTTTATTGAGGTTTGTCTTAAACTTTGCACTGTCGAGAATTAAAATCAAATGCTCTGGGTGCAACGAACGCTTCCACCACGGCTTATCAACCCGATGACTACTTAAATCCACCTTAGGAAATCTACACAAAATAACAAAGAGGCAACAAATTAAGCTGGAATTAACGATCTCACAAAATGCCAAATTCTAGTAACTGAAGCAAAACTTTCAGCAAAGGTGGTTAATGCATATTATTTAATGACTTATAGAATAACATTTCTTCAAAATTCAAAATGTTTTCAGCAGAAATGTCTCAAAATACCTAATATCCAGAGTAAGTGAGCTGCAGGCAATCTGAACGTCGAGTGTTCCGTTACTTGCCGTTGGATCCTCATCTTCGATTGCTTGACTGAACATTGAACGATCGGTCTAAAACAAAACAAGAACTAGAACATGCAATGCTTCAAACATTTTAAAACTGATTCGGCGACAAAACAAAATATCAAAGCAATAACACAACATTTATTCACTGCGTGACAGAAGCCAATAGAAGGGTTATTGAACAGTAGGCGAATAGATACGTGAAAATTTCAGTGAATTGAACAAATTATCTGATGAAAACAACATTTTTGTTTTCTTCCAACATCATTGCTACAAATCATTCTAGAACAATCAATAAAGCCCATTCAATTGTGTTCTACAGGGTTTGAAATGGGACACCTCTTAGCCATTTCATAAGACACAATAAATTCTTCCAACAATCAACTCTCCTGCATCTATATCTCAATGATAACCAACAACTGAAGAGGGCAGTCTGTCCACAGGAGGACTGGGCCAAGCCAATAAAATATCGAACAATAGACTCCATTATTACCATTTTCTGTAACAGTACAGTTTGTAAAATGATTATGCACAGATCACTTTTAAAAACCACATTTGTGCAAATAAAGCATTTAAAATCAGTTCAACCCTCTAATTCAGAGGTGTCAAAACCTTGGCCCGCGAGCCAAACTTGGCCCGTGGGCTGATTTTATTTGGCACGCGAAAATATAAACGTCTAAAATTTTTCTTAAAAGTCTATGTGTGAAATTGGCTTGATGTAAAATCTTGTTTGGTTTGAGAAATTGGTTTCGTGCAAAATATTTTTGGATTTTAAACATTGCGTTGAGGTAGAATCGTACATCCTGTTTTTCAGGCGTGACAAATAAATGGAAGAGCGTAAATTTTTTTTTTTGGTTTTGAGTTTCTTTGGTGATGTTGACTGAACCATAATATCGACGCGCTACATCAACAGCAGGAGATTACTACAGTTAAATAGACGACAAAAATATTATGAAATCGAGTCCCTGTTTGACATTAGTCTATGGAAGGACTATTGCTACAGTAGACTATACAGTAGATATGCAAAAATTCAGAGGAGTGATGAAACGAATTAAAACCATATTTTCTTGAGTCTCTATCTTTAATGCGTCAAATCATTCCGGGATTGTCAATAGGCCTATATTCCATCTCAATTTTATTCTAGAGCGTTTGAAATGCCACAAAATGGTGAGCCTATGGAAGGACTATTGTTACAGCAAGCTATAGATATGCAAAAATTCAGAGGAGTTTGAAACGAATTAAAACCACATTTTCTTGTGTCCCCATCTTTAATCGCCAAAATTCCAATTAAAACCACATTTTCTTGTGTCCCCATCTTTAATACGTCAAATCATTCCGGGATTGTCAATATAAATAAATGTCTCATTATGTTATGTTGCATTCATCATCATCATCATCATAGTTGCTTTCTGTCATTTTATTAGCGGCAATAGCTAGACATGAAACTTCTCCATTTTTCTTTTTCAACTGTTAATCTCTTTCTATCGATTACTGATAACTAGTATCTTATCCATCCACTTTTTCCTACGCCTTCCTCTTCCTCTCTTGCATTATGTTGCATTATAGTCTAAATATTCAATTCGTTTTCAACTCAACAATCTATTTTACTACTGAACATGAAATGACAAAGCATAATCTAAGTGTATTAAAAACCTGCAATAGAGGAAGATGAACTAATCGCGAACTGGGGTTAAAGCCATTTGGTTTAGATGACAATGATTCTGGATTGAGAATTGCATGAATTCTATCGACGATAGTAATGTCGACCTCCACTTTACACTTTGCCACGTCCATCTTTATTTCGGTCTTTGGAGGAGACACACTGCCTCTACGTGAGCTCTATTAAACAACAAATAACGATAATACATAAACAAAAAACAGTGATAATTAATGCATAAACAACAAACAGTGATAATTAATACATAAACAACAAACAGTGATAATTAATTAATACATAAATAACAAACAGTGATAATTAGCACATCGATAACTCTTCAATTTAAACAGTCTCCTTTGCTTCAGCAATACCACTGCATCCAATCTTAGTAACTCAGAAATTATCTATCCAATCTATTAATCAACTTCTATAGCACCACTTCAAAATGCATAGAAGCATCAGCCAACGGCAAGCTAAGTCCTAATCACACAAGATCCAAGTAAAAATCCAGGACATGAGGTCAGAATCCGGGATATCAGACTGAAATTCAGGACATCAGACTGAAATCCAGGATGTAATGAGGAATTCCAGTTAATATATGCAATTTTTAATATCTCTCTTCTTTAAGTGGTTTAATAATTATCAGAGCTTACTCACATAATGACATATATTTTCCAAAAATATACTAGTTCTGCAGAGAATGCACATAAAAGCAAAAATAAAATGAATAAGATTTTTAAAAAAGCGCCTACCCGGGCCAAATACTCAGGACGATTTGATATTAGCTCTGATGCAAGGATTGTTCATGTGCATGCTGCTAAACATGACATTCGACGAAGCAGGCCTCGTACTTTCGTCATCATAGAATCTAAGCAACTACGATAAACACATGCACGCACACATATGCAGCAGTCTGTAGTAGTGATGTGAGGTGGAAAAATTTCCCGGAAAATTTCTTAATTTTCCGAAAATTATGAAAAATTTTTATTTTTCCAGAAAATTTTCTAAAAATCTAAAAATTAAAAAAATTTATTCAATGTAACTTTATTTGAATAGCAGAAATTATTCTGGAGGACTGATAATTATAGTGTAGTACACAACTATTTTACTGTATAACTGTTAACGAAAATGAACACGGGTGACGGGGGTGACAGTGCTACCGTGCTATTGTTAAGATTGAGAAACACTGAACAGTGAAATTATCTCAAGTTTTAGTTGCTAGCTGCATGTTTATTTTGAAATTTTAAAAAACTAGTTGACAGTTATTTGTTATAAAGCTATTAAGCTAATAACAGAACACTCAGAACAGTACAGCTTGAACATAATGTGCAATGTAATATCAGTATTATAGCATCATAGCATGCTTATCATATGACAGTATGACTTATCATTCACTTATGTTTCAATGTTCTTGAATTTACAATAAAACTATGTGAGTCTTGACTACAGTAAAAATTAACAGTTGTAGTAACTTTTAAAGGCCCTACTGTCTTCTAGTAACTTTTAAAGGCCCTACTGTCTTCAACAACGTTATGAGTTTAATATAGCATAAATTTATTTAAACAAACTACAATTTTGTATTATATAAAAATATTTTCTGGCACAAGACAGTAATATCTATTTTTCATACTGGCGGAAAATTTCTCGGAAATTTTCCGGAAAATTTCTCGGAAATTTTCCCCAAGATATTTTTCCGGAAAAGCTACATCACTAGTCTGTAGTAAGATTACACACTTTTCAAATATTGCAGACATCCATAAGAATATGAGAAAATGATGATGATGATGATGATGATGATCATAGAATTTCAGAAGAGGAAATGATTATTTAGAGATCTTCATTTTTATTTGACAGTTAGTCTAACACAGAATCTAGAAGTGAAGTACTAGAGGGAAAGATGACAGGGAAAACACAAAAAAGGATGACCAAGGATAATGATGCTAGAGTGGAAGCTCGACCCTACAGCCAAGAACAAGTATGCAACCCTGAAAAAGAGGAGTGGCAACACTGCATCATGGAACCAGTCTCTTAACAGAGCACCCGACGACGACGACGACGACGATGACGATGATGTTATGAAGATGAGAATCTGAAAAATGTTGGAAACTGCAAACCTCACAGTAGTCGGGTAGGATATTGTCTATTGGTAAATGGAAGCCCATCATAGAAGCAGTGGCTGCATTGTGATTGAAAACAGCGTCAACAACCTCCAGAAGACTCACACACACATCAACGGTCAAAGACCGATTGGAGGGAGACGACTGCTGGGTCAAGTCTATGACAACGGACTTGCAAAGAATGCTAACAACACAATAAGATGACTTTAACATTAATGAAATTTTAAAAATATGTCAATATATTAATAGTAAATGTACAACATGAAAAGTAAATGCACAAATGCTAAACGTGCAATGGAGTCAATCAGTATACGTATAATTTCAATGTCACTCTAAGTGGAACATAGCATGAAGTTATGAAAATTCAATCATCTGTTAATTGCACTTGCAAAATAATTAGATTCATGACTGTACTTGAAGAAATTTTACTTCAAGTTACTGCAGAATTCATTGCTGTCATCTTTCATTCATGCAAAAGTCTCTGCATTCGGAAAATTATGAAAGAACGAGAAAATATAAACAAATTTTACCTACAAAACAACTTCAAAATCGATAAATTCATTAGACATTAAAATATATTTCTGTTAATTCCATTAGAGAAGGGTGAAACCAATAAGAATGTTAGCCACAGCTTACGAAACATGATCTTCTTGGCACACGGACGAGAATTTTCCTCTGAGTTCAGTCAGATCTCTGGCCGTTGATAATCCTGTCAATGGGATTGACTTCACTTTCTCAAAATACTTCTTTGCTGCAATACGCATCTGATCCAATGCCGCACTCTGGGCAACCTTAAGATCAGAAGGACTAGACGAAGGATTTTCATGCAGGATCATGATCGAAAGGAAACCAAATCGTAATTTCAGTTTGTTTAATTCCTTCGAAGGCTCATCAACAGAACCTAAGCAAAAGAGGAAGAAAAATTATAACCTATACCTCTATATATATATACCTATCATACCCGTTATACCAATACCTATTATAATAATGCCTACATATTATATTTACCTGTATTTTGTACTTGGCTGACAAATATTTCTAAAGTATTAGCATTCACATTTTGGGATCCTTTCATATCCAGATTTAAGGGATACAATCAGATCTGAACCTGATGAATTTTCAGCATGACATAGCAATTTAGACAAGGGCTTGATTATGTTTAGAAATAATTACAAAACACAAACAAGAAAATAAGCTACAGGATACCTTTATTCTGTCATGCACAAAAGGGCTCACAATTTTAAATTCAATTCAAAGTTTTAGATTAAACAGAAGCTTTGTCAACTGCAATTTTGTCCAACTTAGTCACATCCAGTATGTGTCCTGGTTTCTCTACACCTTTACTTATTGGCAGATGGATTTGGAGCATTGACAATTGAGTTTTGTGTATTAGAGCAGATGTCATAAAATTGTTGTTGCCTCTGTTGGTGTTCAGAACAGTCAAATGCAAAAGCAAAACCAGCAATTCCTGAATATAGCATTCTAAACACATGAGCATGAATCAAAACATTCAGTAGATTATGAATACCCTTTGACTTTGCAGCAAAATGCTTTTTCATTGGCTTTTTGTTCTGTTTAAAAGCAGGCGCTGAACCTAAAATTGAAAAATATTAATTAATAGCCATATCAAACAAAACAATCTAATCTCAACAAGGACAGAAAATGGCTAAACAACACGAGAATAAAGAATATGTAAGCGTTACACTGGGACAACATTTCAATATCATCTACACATCTAAACAATAAATGAATGGTAATAGGTTAATAGTATTAATAAATTAACATCCATAAGGGGTGTTTTAATGGAGATACTATATTGATAATTTCTCATAACAACTGCAAAATGTCTGCAAGAGGAAATTCCATGTCACTGCTAACTGACATCCACCCACTGGTTCATTGTATACATAGCAAGAAGGAAGTTCCATGCTGTCATTAACTTATTTAGAATAATGAAATAATTAAATACTCTTTCCCCCCCACTGATTTAACTCACAAATACCACTCAGCATGATGATAAATACAGCAATTCTATAAACGTTTAGCATCACAAAAGAGATTTCACATCTAGTCGAACAAAAATAGCATACATCATGCCATGTCAATATCAAATGTAACAGTTTGTCAGCATATCAAAGATGATTTATAACATAAAAATCTGTTCCTTCAAAATAAGCATCAAATGAGAAGCTTACCTGAAGAGCTAGATTGTTGACCAGCAGATAAACTTGTCATAGAACTCTCCAGACTGGAAGTTCCAGATAAATTGTTTGCCACAGACATGTAAATATCATCTTCGTCATCGTCGTTGTCATCGTCCTCATCATCTAGAAACAAATATGCCCCATGAAACAGCAAAAGAAAACAAAACTGTAATGTCACATATCAGATGATCATCTCTCTTCATTCTAAATTAATCAGAATTACATAATTCTCTGCAAACAGATGGAAGTACTCCAATACATCACTCAATGCAACAAGCATCTGAGCACAGATATCCTCTGGAAAATCTTGGGTCTCAATTCACATCATCCACTCTGTCACAACAAAGCGGCAATACATAATCAGCCACCAACCAATTGGATGAGACGACAGCCCGTCATCCGATGTACTTGGAGCATGCTGGCGAACACGAACAATCGATCCGGGTTCGTTCTGCTTTGGCAGACGTCTTCTCAACTCCTGCTCCACTTTACGGTAATCCTCTTCGTCCATTCTCTTATTCGTCGCTCTTCGAGCACGAACGCCTTCGTTGACGCCTACAACAGGATATGCAACGGTCGTACGGCTGAGTACGGTTAGTGAAAGGGCACGTACACTTTCACGATTTCTTTCATAATTCACTGAATGAAAAAACTTCAGCCCAAATAAAAGAAAACAACAATAATAATAAGATGAAATTTCATCAGTCCCAATACAGTCAAACAATTATTGCCACTCACAATACACGTACTACTACTGCTACTACTACTACTACTACCACTACCACCACCACCACCACCACCACTACTACTACCACTACTGCTATTACTACTACTACCACCACCACTATTTATAATAATAATAATAATTTTAAAGCACCAATTCCAAAACTGGGGATGGTGAATTCCAATACGTAAAGATACTAGAAATTCATCTGCAAGAGACTAGGACAAGGCAAGAGAAATCAGTCAGAGTAGGAAACAGTGAAACATTACATAGTGTAAAATGCACTTAATAAGTTAGTTTTAATAAGTAAAATGAATAAACTATTTAAACCCTAAACAGATATTTACTCACCAGGTGAAGTAACGCCATTGAAAACCTCAAGCAACATGTGAAGAAGATGAGGAGACAGGTAGATGTGAAGAGTTCCCAGTCTGCAATCCAAGTCCAGCTGTTAAAAGCCAAACCATAGAAGAAGAAGAAGAAGATTACATATGACAAACATTAACCATTATAATTAGCCAGCAGAAAGAAAGTCAACATCAATTCAGAGATCTTATTCAATTCATATACTGAAATACTTCAGCTATCCACAATATATACTATCCAAAACTATCCAAAAGCACAATCAGTTATAAATTAAGACCGTCAGTACTTTGATAATTGCGTTACTACAACTAGAATGCAAAGCCAAACCAGATACTGACACTGGAAGCTTAGAAGAGCACGGTTAGCATGCTAACTAACAAAGCATTAGTAAGACAATCGCTCTAAGGCACCTTTGGACCGGGCAGATCCTCCTTGCACTTCAATCTAATCTTAATTTCCTGGGTTCCACAAAGTTCCATTACGAGAACCGGATCAGGAATGACGTCACCCAACTTCTCCTGTTCCCTTGGCTGGACGACCAACCGCTGCTGGTCGGTTGACCAGTTATGACCGGCTGGCAGCTGTTTACCATGCTCGAAAACTCTGCTGATTCACTAAACGAATCCAAACGTGGCTGATGACACAAAAACAACAACACGCTTTACCTCTACAACACCACTGACATGTAGGGATTCTATTTGTTTAATCTGATTATGCAATACCAACAACAACAACAACAACAACAATAATAATAATAATAATAACAGCAACAAAGATAATAATAATTATAATAATAACAATCAGGAACTGATTATGGTGGCATATAGTATCAAGGACACCTCATAACTGAAAGATAAGATTTGAGATTGGCAGCAACAACCAGTGTCATAGATGGAATGAGAAAGAAGCAAGACAAATGACAGAAATAAACTCTATTGTAAATGATAATCATAATAAAATCAGAGTATATCTAAGACAAGTGCCATGTTCCTTCATTTAAAAACGCCATTGGAAATAACAATTTATAGTGCATCAGCAAAATCCATCCATTCAATTTCTATGTCATCAAACCAGTAGACAACACATAATCAGAAACACTTTGGGGTGAAGTGAGATTCTTCAAATATATGCTACACTGTAACGCACAGCTTTTACTCACTGTTGAGCATTCACAGTGACTAGACACTCTCTCTGGAATGCGGTGACCCAATCCACCCGGGCCTCCCTTCTTGCTCCATCACTCCATTCAATGAAAAAGTTAAAGTCTCACTTTCTCATGATATAACTTCAAAGCCAGGAATGATACTGAGTAGAAATAGAATATGCGCTATACAAATATTACATTACATGCATTTACAAGACCTGAACACACGATGATTACGCTGGAATAGAATAAACACTACCATGGTGTTGTCTGGAAAGTTGCCGGTTGTCTGAGGCCGCTGTGGTGAACTCGTGTCAGCCTTGAGCTCGTCACAGAATATCTTAATCCCGGTCAGATGGAGATTTCTACAGGCAATCGCCGCTGCTTCGTAAACGGCCTTCCTGTCGTCAGAGGTGTTCTGAGCAGGACAGGACTCCGAACTGGCCATGTCGTCAAAGTACTCGATCCTACGGGAAGAGTCAAACGCAAAATTCATCATCAGAACAGAAACGAACCCCATTACGTAATAAGATTTACCTAACAAAACACAAAGTTTTCCTTATACACAATGCAGAGCCTAGTAAACATGGCTTATTGCCTGGAAACTGTACATTGCCTCGTGTCATGGAACTCTCCCTGTGACACGAGGCAACCCTCTGTTATGGAACGCACTCCCCAGACTCGGTGACGGCGGTCACCTCCTTCGAGTCGTTTGCCATCAAACTTAAGACGCACCTCTTTAAGAGATTGTACGATTGCTCTATGTAAAACGCTCTTGACTTTGGCCCAGCTATGTTACCGTGCTATATAAATTGTCAGGTACAACAGAATAGAATAGAATTGGCATAGCATGAGTCTACCAATATCAAATGTGACTTGTTAGCTGGTTAACCACTACCAGTAACAACCTTAATACTTAAAACACTCAAACAAATTATTATTACATTGCAAATGTTTATAAAACAAGATGCATGTCGTACGTCCTGGTGCCCAACATGCTAGAATATGCCATCAGGTAATAGGAAAGCTCACAAACACTAAACCAGATTAAGTTTCAAAAGCCATCAAAAATCAACACTTACAAAATGGTATTATGTCAAAGAAGCATACATCATCATCACCATCATCATCATCATCATCATCATTGCTCTCTGCCAACTCATTAGTGGCAATAGCTAGTCAGAAAACATTTCCAGGCCTTTTTGTCAAATGTTAATTTTCCTCCTTCTGCAGTTGTCAGTTGACTTTCTTTAAAATCTTCTTTTATGTTGTCTATCCATTTTTTTCTGGGCCTTCCTCTTCCTTTCTTTTACCTTCCTTGTATGTGCAGAGTGCTTTTTTGGGAAGTCTCGAGTCTTCCATCCTGTTTACATGTCCATACCATGTAAGCCTCATTTTTCTGAGTTTGTCCACGATGGTATTCTTTATTCCAATCCGCTGCTGTATATCTTCATTTCTAAGTTTTTGAAGTCTACTTGTTTTATAAACATCTTGTTTTATAAACATTTTCAATGTAATAATAATTTGTTTGAGTGTTTTAAGTATTAAGGTTGTTACTTCAAAAGTCAAAGAAGCATACAGCAAGAGATAGTTACTTGGTGATTTTAATTTCTAAGGCAGCACCAGTGGTCGAATCCCTCGGCATATGCTCAAGACGAACGACAGTGTTCAGGAACCTCACTCTGATCCGAGAGAAAACTGCAAAAGAGGAACAAGCACTCCTCAGTTTCAACTAACAGAGTCCACGGTTTGCATAAACTGTATTCAAATCTATACGCTGGATTCATACAGCCTCAGCAGGTTGTGTATATCATGTTAAAATTAGCCACAATGCAAACCATAAAAAATCTTAATCTGAAATATGTGCCTAGTTCTTCGATAATAAACTAGTCTAAAGGGCTACACAGATCCTGTTGAAGGACAAGCAAATACACGGGGATTGAACACTGGTTGACGGTTTGCAGAGCTCATGCTCTACCAAGTGAGCTATTAAGGCGCTCAGGGAGTACTGGAGGATGCCGTTAGCCACCACACGATCTAAAACTGCATGCTATGAAGTGCATTACAAAATTTTCTGGCTGAAGAAAGTGTACTGCTTATATAATTGACTCTAATAAAAGCAACATTCAAACTTTTTGCAATTTCAGAGACACTGCTAGAAAAAGACAAATAGCAACTCTTGATGACATAATGGCCAAAAGAGAAAGCATCATCCTCAAGTATCTAACCTGCATCTATAGCTTGTGCACAGTTGAAAGAACCTAGGAATCTCATATCATCCACGTTTAAGGTACTTTCCAGCTCATCTTCAATCACACAGCGCTCCTGCATGCTGGCAGTCATGCTATTGTATAGCATAGAATCAAAACCCAGTCCTAAAGAGAAAAACAAATCAAAAAAGCAACAGAAATCAACAACAATTAGAAAAACTGTAAGAAAGCTACAAACAGATTCTGAATTATAGCACGAAAGGCTGACAGCATTCAAAACAAATTCATAAAAACAAGCTTTTCACTAACAATCTCTGAATAGCATGCACACACACACACACACACACACACATGCCTACACAAATTAAGACTAAATGTGAATACCTTCGTCATCTGATCGCTTCTTTGGCTTAAGAGTGATTTCCAATCCGTGAACTTCAATGACCGTGCTGTCTGACAGGATTGTTGTCCATGGAACACGAACAGATATTTCTTCAATGAAACCTTCAAGGACTTCAAAAGGAACTTTGTACTGTTCAAGTTCATTGTTGAGGGCCTAATCACAGAAATTCATGAATAAAAATACAACAGAAGAAACCATAAAACCTGCCAGAGCCTTATATTTCAAATATCATGGGTTCCTGTTACAAATTGAAAGGAGATTTCACTCAGATACTCTCTTCCCAAATGATCTAAAAAACTCACTGCTTAAACCTTTTCAAATGCTCTATAGAATATTTAAAGTGTTCAGTCTCTCTGCCTCTGTCTTCCTCTGTCTCTCTCACTATTTTAATTAGGTACACAGAGATACAGTACCAAAACGCCAAACTAGTTAGGCAATGGTCATGACATAGAAAAAAAACAAAAAGCAATCTGCAGGCATTGTGGCCATTCCTTTAAATCAGTGGTTCTTAACCAGGGGTACTCGTACCCCTTAGAGGGGGTACTTGAAGGACATTGTGGAGGCACGAAAAATTATCACACGGGATCCAATCCGAGTGGCCAGGTCTGCGGTTCACCTGGTGGTCGAGCTTCACCTTCTTGGGGTTCAGCTTGATGGGACGCTCTCATTTGCTGGACACATTGGTCAGCTGACCGTGTCGTGTTACTACCAACTGCGACAAATCAAGAAGATACGGAAATATCTCCCGACAAGCATGATGACAATGCTTGTTTGGGCAAAGGTGTTGCAGAGAATCGACTATTGCAACAGTGTCCTTCTTGGTCTACTTGAAACACAGCTCGGGCATTTGCAGAGGGTGATAAACACGTCGGTTAGGCTAATATACAGACTCAGAACGAGGGAACATGTCACTCCGCTACTGAAAAACGAACTACACTGGTTGAAAGTTCCTGAGAGGATTACATACAAGCGGCAGTGCATGCTGTCGTTCCACACGCTTCGTGATCCAACATGTCCAGAGTACCTTTCCACACTTCTTCACAGACAATCACTGACTGAGTGAAAGATGTTATCAATTACGTTCGAGCAGTCATTTTTAGCAGTCATTTTAGTCATAACTTGTCCCTCTCGTGGTTCCACCTCCTGCGAAGACGTCAAAGTTTGGCAAGCGTTCGGTTGTAAGGGGAAATCCGCAAATGTGGAATGCTCTACCAAACAGTGTAACCTTGTCGAACTCCTATGATCAATTCGCGAAGAACTTGAAGACACATTTATTTGTGACTTCTTATGAATGTTAAATATGTACAGCGCACTCGACTTTGGCAGATGCCATGTGTACGGCGCTATATAAATTGTCTAAATAAATAATAATAATAATATAGAAAATTCCCTTCAAAATTTAAAACCTCAATTGATACATTGTCTATCAGACAATTCAAACTGTGCTTTAACAAAATTGGCATTGGAAGAAGTTGTGAATCAGATATATAGTGACATTTAACAATGAGTGAGATCATTTTTAGGCAACATAATATTAGTCTAATGGCAGTTCATGCATAATTGAAGATTTCTTTAAACTTGGATTGGTGCAGATGCTCGTGAAAAGACATAAATTCAGGTTTACAGTGTGAATAAGAACAAAATATCAGGATACGGACATCTTTCCAAGCCAGTCCTCACAACCGGTCATAACTGTTCTACAAACAATCTTGACAAACAATCCAGCACAAAATGTCCTCACAACCAATCCAGCACATGCTGTTCTCACAACCAATCCAGCACATGCTGTTCTCACAACCAATCCAGCACAAAATGTCCTCACAACCAATCCAGCACAAAATGTCCTCACAACCAGTCCTCCCAACCAATCCTGCACATACTGTCCTCACAACCAGTCATAACAGCCTCAGAACCAGTCCTATCAACCAATCCAACACTAAATGTATTCACACCCAGTCCTAACAAACTGTCATCATAATCAGTTAAGCACAAAAAGTCCTAAAAACCAGTCATCCATCCACACAATAAAAGATTTAAACAAAGAAGAGGCCAAGGCCGACCGCGCTAGTGCGCAGCAGCTGCCGCAGCAGTGGAACCGAAGCGGACGGATGGACGGGGCAGACTTACTGCGACGTCGAGGTCGATGTTGGTGAGGATGACCTCTCCCTGGAACAGACTGAGACTGAGGTCCTCGTGGGAGATGGGGTTATCAAGGAACGACCCGAGGTAGTAGTCGATCAAGTAGGTGGCCATCCGCTTCTTCACCACCTCAGGCACCTGGAAGTTGAACCACGGCATTGTCGTCGTCCCTACGACGCTCGATCGACTACGGGGCAGATTCGGGGCAAATTCGATCCGGGTTTTCCTACAATTAACCGATCAATCGATTGAAAATCGAACACCCATTCGATCGATCTTGTGTTTGTAAACTTAACTTAATGCATATTATGCAAGACTTCGCAACGAGAACGACGCGCTGGCGACATCTATCCGATATGTTTCTCGCTTCTATAGCGACGTAAAACAAGTGCATCCCATTCAATCTAATCTTCAACTTCTGCAGCCACAATTCGCAATGCACAGAAAGTATTAGTTAATGGAGTAACCGTAACAAACAAGTTCATATACAGGATATTCCAAAAAACCGAATGAATGTGGATCCATCTATGGCAGATATTAGATAGGGCTGAGATGAAGTTTGAGTCTAGATCTACAACCTAATGACTAATTTGATATATTAATTGCGAGTATGCACTTTAAAGCTACGCAAAAGACATAATCAGTCGGTGGAAAACAGAAAGACAAAGAGACAGGAAGTCTGTTCAGGATCACTGTGCAGTGAATGAATCATGATTCCTGTATGCAATTCTGTTGTCAGAATCTCCAAGCTAATATATATGAACTTCAGCAACATATCACAAGACGTATAAGTGGTAAAATTTTCAGAGCCAGTCTAATGTGATCATGGCCAGCAATAAATTCGTGGATCTCAGTCATAGGTAAAACCTAATAAGTGCTTTAGAACAGATCTGAAACAAGACAAAATTTCAGTTATACCCCAAGCACGATGGCCACACAATGAAAAGTACAAAATTTATTGTTTAATGATGTGGAACAATGAATGAAAGTCCTGTGGCAGTTTCCAAGTGGTACAAAGGTTGTATTTTAATAGAAATTCATGCACTAAATGTAAAGCAAATACTTTTACAAACCAGATTTAACATCTGATCCATTGAAAAACAGAAACTAGATCGATGGCAAATTTTAACAGTTTTACAGACAACAGCAGCAAAGCAAATTTTAGCTCTCTTTAAGCAAGTTTAACTCTGAAAAGCCAGAGACCAGTGATATGCCAAATGATTAAGTTAGCTTTCAGTCGTAAAGGGTCTTCAACGAGTTCTTGCATCTGATCAATTTTCAAAATGGTGTGCTATACATAGACCAAGACCTTTAAAGAGGCTAAACATAATGATAAATTGCCAGTAAGCATACAGTCAACATCTGGGCTGTCATCTAAAATCACCCTATATTGTAATAGATGATAATTATCATAAGAAATAAACTCCATGTATTTTCAATTTGAAAACTCAACATTCTATATTTTGACAGAATGATAAAGCTTTAAAAAACAAAAATCTGACTTTTGCACATATGCCCAGATTGTGTTAAATGAGCTACATGTACAATACATTCATCAGATGATGCCCTGGACATTATGATAGTGGCACCATAGAAGTTTATTGATTGATTGATTGAAGTTCAACTGATTTCCATTTGTGTGAACATTACAAACTGCACAGCCAAAATAAATACATGTTTTAAAAACTTATTAGAAATAAAGTAAAGTTTAATATATGATTGCATTTCATCTGCACAAATCCGACACAAGTTTATTGTTTAGTTACAATGCTAAACATGTTTCATAACAATAACACAGAATTAGCTGATAAAAAAGTTACAAATAGATGCAAACACAGGTTTTCAACAACTTTTGAATTCAGCAGACCTGTCCACCTGAAAGACTTCAACAAAAGCAATAAATTATATAAGATATAAAAAATATATAGTGTAAAACATTAAGCTGTTGGCTGAGCCATGTTCTCCAGTTCAAGGCATATTTTGAGTGCAATGTCTCTCTCCTTGATGTTCTCCTTTACCATTGCATCGATTCTGTGTCGAGTGAAGTCACTGTTGACCAAGTCCTGGACGATTGAGTAGTTTCTTTGGTCGTCAATGCGTACTGGAAACCCAAATATCAGCCCCTCTTCGACTCCGTACGACCCGTCCGACTGCACCCCCATGCTCACCCATTCGCCCTGCACACACCGATATAATAAGTACCATGGGCAGATTAATATATATCTTACTGTTTTAGTAACTTGTTAATACTTTATCTAATAAATGTAATCATGAATGGACCATAGCTTAATAATTAACCAACATGAGCAGGAATGCTGTAACTGAGACAGATGGACCTCAAAGGCACTGTAGGCCAGCAGCTTCTAGGACCCCATTTTGTAGCCATGTATGCCACTGGTTGGCTGACATTCATGAATTTGTACATTTTAAGTATTTATTGTCGATGAGCATTCAGTGTGACTAGAAAAGGTGCATCTATGGAACCTCTTTTGTGCCGAGCCACCAGTCGTGCATCTGGTCACCAACGGCCTTTGCGGTCGACAGCGCGTTGGAAATCTTGCGCTTTGCAGCCAAGACCGCTGGACGTCTCTGTACAATCTACAAAGAAGATTTAGACAAGAGAAAAATATATGACAATAGACTAACAGTGAACTGCAGGTAAATTAGTCGTCTGTTTCTCTGTCTTTTGCTCATTGGGAATTAATTCATTGTAAACTTTTGTCATTAAAGCTTAACATTAACAAAGTAAGCATACCAGTAAATAGGCAAGACTGATATTAAGCGTGGACATATCCAACTCGCTTTTGGTGGAACTTTCTTTGCTTTGTATTTGACAACTTTAGAAATTTAACAAGTCATTTATTTAAGTTCCAGAACATTATATAAGCAGTTGAAATTCATCAGCAGAAGTTTGTCTCATACAATATCTCTAGAAAACTTATAAAATTACAAGATGGAGTGTTTCTCACCAAAAGATCATTGGTATTATTTACTAGTCACATCTAATTCTGGAATTCCTGCAAACACTTAAAAAGAGCATTCGACAGCCAGTCCACTAAAATCCATTTTACAAGACATCCACATAACAGATTTCAAGGCTAATAAAGATTATATAATTAGAGAGAAACAGAAGCAGAAAATATTTCATGAAGCGGTTCAAGTCTCAAAGAGCAGAAGATAGCAAAAGAACCAACAAAGAGTACATCAAAACAAAGATGAAACACTCTGAAATCTATGAACTGACATCAATCAGGTTGCTCAAGTTGGTTGACTTTCGTGACAAAGATAACATGTTTAGGAAATAAATTTGCTTTAATTAAAAGTTATGCTTAATAGACTTGAAAACCATTGAAAATATAACCAATTTCTACTTGAAATGTTGACAATTTTATAACACCTAATCTGCCTACATTCTAACATTCCCACGGCTCTGCATGGGCTTTAGTTGCAATCTACGTCTAGTCGTATATAATGTCAAATATGATCAGACATACCATAACCAGCTCATTTTTGATCCAATGATCATTCTGGATCACTTGTGGAGCCGGATTCCATTGGTTGACAACGCGAATGGATGAGTGCATTAGATCAGGAAATATGGTTGAAGCATTGTTGCCCCATATGACGACATTCCTTACATGTCCATTTGGAATCTTCTGCCTTAAGCCAACCTGTAATGTTCAAATATGCCTCTGTATCGCAAAAAAGAACGTAAGGACAATCCTAAACACTGACTGTTTGGCTTGGCCTATCACTCTTGCATTGCTCCCTTGCCGCCAATCTGAGACTGACTGTTCCAGCTTGTCCTGGATCCAATTCGGATTGGATTTGGTGCATCACCAGCTGATGCCCAGTGCATTTTTATGGTGGTGCCATAGAAGCTGACTGATTGATTGGTCAACCAAGCAGTCGCTCATGTCATCCAAGGAAGTAACAATCAATTCTAATGAGATAAAGACTGAATACAATATTGGTGCAATGCTGTGACTGAAAATACATAACAAATGCAGAGTATTAAAGGTTGAATAAAAGAGAAAAACAATCACAAAACAACTGTATAACGTTGAAAATGTCAATATTTATTTCTGTCATCTCCTCACTCACTCAATCCTTTCCTCTGCCACAATTTGTAAACTGACACTTTCAACATCCATCCACTCTTCACATTCAGACAAACAACTCATGAGTAATGCTTGGACCAAGTGATAAATAGCAGCCTTTACTGGAGCTCCACTATTATTATATCCAAAATATTACAATGCATTACAGAGGCAATGAGAGTAAACATGTTGAAAAAGATAAAAACCTGCACAACAGCTCTGTTCTGGTAGAGTCTCATTAGGCTGGTAATGTTCTTTCCTGAAATGTTCTTAGCATATCGAATGCAGATGTATGCCAGTGTATTACTGGGCTCAGAAACGACAATCACCTGGAATTATGACATCAGTATGAAATAACCAATAGGCAATTTGTTGAAGCAGCTTCACAGTAATTTTGCAACATCACTTTATATTACAATTCCAAGCAGACTAGTAAATCTCATAAATTGAGTTGGATCAAAGTTATTGGTATTTTAATATCACTGTGGTTAATCGTTATATGATAAATCTGCACCTACAGAACTTGAACCATTAATTAACACAATGCTATCAGGCTCTGCCTAGATGCAATGTTTCTTTTGATCATTTTGTGGATCATTTGTACTTAGTTATTATGAGCAACCAAAAAGCTGAGCTGCAATGGACTGGCCATAAAGTCAGCACAGCATCATCCAAAGTCTATGCTACTGTGACTTCAAAAGAACATGCACATGATAATCTACACAAAAATTCTGAATAGAAGCAAACAGACCAATTAAAGTCAAAAATATCAAAAAAGCTGCCATTAAAATTAGGCTCAAAACTCATCCCGTCCACTTGGCTTCTCCTCCATAGTCTGTCTTGGCTGTTTCCCTATCTTAGTGATCTGTGGAACTGGTTTGATCCTTTGTGGCTTGAACATGGATTACTATTGACTACCTCAGAGTACCGGTATTAGACATCATGCATAAAAGTGCATAATTATTATTAATTATTGTCTGATAATACATACAATTATCACCATGTTAGTTCTCTCTCTTTGCCCTCTTAAAACCCATTTCTGTATAATTTCATTACAAATAATTTCTTTCCTGAAGTCTAAGATGACGTAGTATAACTTGAGTTTGACCAAATGTTTTGCTCATTGCCTCATTCTGTGCATAGAAGTCAAATGACTCCAACATACTTTGACCGTCTTTTTCGCGTACATGTTCAAGGCTTCAGCGTGTCGTTTGTAGATTTTCAAATGAGCACGGAGGGATTCAGAACTAGACGGTTCCAGATTTATGATGTCCATTGAAGCCATCATGAATGCAATGTCAATGTCTTTGAAAGCGGTCTGAAGGTCGGTTGTTACAATTATCTCTACCAAACAAACACAAGTCCAAGTCTCAAGTATTTTATAGAGACAAGCTGGCAAGATTTAAAAAATACATAAACCTAACATAGATTTACACATAATTATGTCTAGCAGCAGGTGTATGCATTAACTAGACATAAGCAATGTTTACAAAAATTGCTTTGTGCAATTCAGTAAAACTAGAACCAATATAAACTCTTATTTTGACTGTTAAAATTCACATACACACAAACTATTAATCTCAAAGCAGCATTCATCAGTCTGATAAAAAGACACGGAAATTGGTCACGGTACATTTATGTCTGATGCATAAATGGAACAAAATAATAGTTTTGATTTGCACTACAAGATATTCATAGCTGGAATGTATAATTATTGTCTTCAATAAAACACTGACATGTAACTCAACAGTGGTTCTTTTAAAAACTTTTCAAAATTGAACTGCTATTTATTGCAACCTCGTTTCCCAATAAAACACTGTAACTCAACAACCAGCAGTTACTGAAACCTTTAAACCTTGTATTATTATTATATATTATTATAACTCAGTCTGTAACCATGGGTGCTAAATTAAATTGTAGAGCCATTTAAATACAGTAAAAGAAACACACAAAGTAAAACAGGTTTAACAATAATAAGGAAAAATAGCTAAAAGAGGCTTTGTGCAATTCAGTAAAACTAGAACCAATATAAACTCTTATTTTGACTGTTAAAATTCACATACACACAAACTATCTCTCTTGAGTAATCATCAAAAGCATGCATTCTGTCAGTCTGATAAAAAGACACGGAAATTGGTCACGGTACATTTATGTGTCTGATGCATAAATGAAACAAAATAATAGTTGTTGATTTCAACAGCACTACAAGATATTCATAGCTGGAATGTATAATTATTGTCTTCTGATATCCAACTGCAGATACATTACCATGTCTGAAGACATGCACTTAATATACAACTTGGTCATAATTTGGTAGGTGATTGTCTAGCTTTTAAAAACTTTCAAAAATTGAACTGCTATTTGGGAAGAGCAGTGGAATCGCCAAATATACAGTACATAAGAGGCTGGGTGATACAGCAAGTAAATGCATTCAAATACCTAAGAAACTGGACCGCTAGCGATGAAAAAAGTGATAAAGATGTAACACAACAAGACTAGCTTTGGCCAAATCAGCTTTTGCAGAGCTAAGCTAAAACACATATTAAATGAGCAGGTAAATCTCAATGGATACTAAAATAGGAGTCTTGGAAACATATGTCTGGTCAGTCTTGTTTTATAGAGCAGAGACATGGACCATTTCTAAACAAATGAAGAAAAATTTGGAAGCAGTGGAAATGTGGTTCTTGAGGAGGATGTTGAAGATACCTTAGACATATAAAAAAAGCTAATGAAGAAATTCTGATAATGGCATATAAAGATGAAAACTGATGTTTGCATTTCCTTCTAGATCACATACCTCTCAGCAGAGTCGAACAACAATCATTCAAATCCAGGGCAACGCCTTTCAAAACTGATAGCATTGCTTCAATGTCCAGAAGAATGAGGATCATAGGCTAAGAAAGAAATATGTAATCCATTAAAATTATCCATTATCCATTTTTAGTTATCCATTACCCACTTTTAAAAATCTACAAAATTATCAATTAAAAACCTGACTAAAAATACAACAGAAGACAAACCCTTCAAGCATAATTAAATGAACAAATTGATTACCTGATTCTCACCAAGAACTGAACCAGTCATCAGTTGATAAACGAGAGAATAAGCCACTAGACCACCGGCCCCAGTCACAAGAACTCGCACAGGGTCCTTTTCTTCCTGCAAAAATAATTTAAAAACCTCCTACTATTATTTTGATTACAGTTGGCAAAATGCACTGATTCTTGAAAACACTCATATACTACAGTAAGCTACTAACTAACAGGGGCATTAAATCTACTATTGGTCAAGGCTGACCTCTACCAATGAAGGTTGAAAATTTGATACTCACCCGTTCCCTCACTTCTACTTGTAGAAGTGGCAAGTACAGTAACTGAATTAAGCATGACTGTGTGGCGTTGTATACTGCACAATTTTGCTTGTGTAGACTCAATGACAAGATGACAGAGAAAACAAGAACTTACCTACTAGAGGACAAAGAATGAGATTACCTAGTAAGATCATGATGTCAATTAAGGGCGGGTGAAACATACTGGTTTTCACACAGGGCAGATCCTAGTCATCCTACTGAACCACCCTAAGCCCTGATAATTGAAGGCAGAAATCTAGGGTGAGAGTATTCAAGTTGCTTTCCTGAAAAATCAATCACTGATTGCTAGTGCCTATAATTACACACAATCTAGATACAATTCCAATGTACATTCCACCTAGGCTGTGGCGCCTCAACACATGTCTAGGCAGCGATTTATCTAGACTCCAGGCATTTTGGGGTGGGAGATTGACTTGGCTAGAGGGCAAGAGATACAGTTCAATGCAAAACATTTGTCAGTGCTGGGATTTATAGGAATATGGGCAAATTTGGGATGGGTTTGATGGTGGAATTTCCCCTGTCAGGCTCG
This sequence comes from Metaphire vulgaris, assembly GCA_018105865.1. Classification (NCBI taxonomy): domain Eukaryota; kingdom Metazoa; phylum Annelida; class Clitellata; order Crassiclitellata; family Megascolecidae; genus Metaphire; species Metaphire vulgaris. Next base: position 10,426,199 of record CM030871.1, read on the forward strand.
CATAAAACACTGTTTCTACGGAGTGGCTTTGCCACAAATGCCTGCCCAGCCTCCACACAATTTGGGTGACCACTTTTTATCAGGCTGTAGTCCTCCAATTTAGACATTCCTGGCGTCGACTCCGCACACACCGGTCATAAGAATCAGAACATAGAACAGGTCATTAGAACCTTTTACAGCAATGCAATCTAAAATTCGAGATTAAAATTACCGATTCTGGGTGGCTTTTCTTGTGTCGATTGGCTTCTAAGGTTTTGCATAATTCGTCCATTGCTTAACACCCACAATCACATTAAATAACAGCTTTCAAATCGTCCTCGAATAACTATTTCATCTACGCATTGATCTATTAAATGTTATTCGCCAAATTTAATGAATTAAACTTTAAATACATTGTCAATTTTCTTGATAAATCAGACTAACAGCACATTTTGAAATTCTGCTGCCACCAGCGAATAGACATTTAAAGTTATGAAAAAACCTAACCAGAAAATAATTAAATTTCAGCGGCTTATGGCAGGGATGTTAAATCTTTGGCCTTGGTCCTGACCCTAAGGACAAGTTGTGCATTTACTTTAGAGTTGCAAGAATGACATTTTTATGAATTTTGCTGTCAAAGCTGCAAAAAATTATGAAATTTGAACAATTTTCGTTTCATAGTCCGAACTAGTCCGGTCGTTTTCCGTTAATTACGTTTAATGAGGTTTTTGTATTTTACGATACTTTCTATGTTTTTGGCGTATCAATGCTAGCGACTGAATCACAAACTGAGATTTAAATTGATCTTTAAAGATAATTATTTAAATAATTTTATAATGCCGCACCCCGCAATGCCAGCTTCATGTTCTGTTCTGGCCAATGCTAGGTTGGTATATGAGTTATTATTGCCAGAGTATGTTTATTATTAGATTTATTATGCTATCTACTTAAATTTTGACTTGTTGAAATATCACAGGTCTATAAGCCTAATATATTATGAAATTACTGAAGTTGTGTAGCGCCTTTTGATTTCTAATTTAATATCAAATTTATTCATGATGGTTTTAAGGTATTGTTGATCTTTTGGAAGTTGTGGTGATTGAAGTTGATGATGTCGTGATATTGTATTGCATTATTGTTTGCAGTGTTGTGGAAGAAATTTTAATGAAATATCTGTTAGGTGTATATTGAGAAGTTTTTTCAGTTTAAGTACCATGATACAGTGAAACACGTTTGTTGATGAACCAATAACAGGGTTAATGCATGTGATATTTTCTTGTTTAACAAGGTTGAGATTTGGCATAGTGTAAGTAATCATCAAATCTAATGAATCATTAAGACTTATATGACGCCAGCTCATAATGTGGAAAGGCCATCAGCTGACATTAAATGAATTAGGCTGATGGAAGATGAGATATCAGGCTGATACAACTGGATGACAATAAATGAAGGAAGAGGAAGTGCTGAAAGGGTAAATCTTGAACATGGAGCCTAAGCATTAGCCTGGTTGGCTTTGTGAAAGTTTTAAATGATAGAAGAATGATACTGCAGTCATCAATGGGCATATGGTTTTGCTGCAGCAATAGGGCCTTAGAATGTTATCAACTAACATTTTATTACAGCTTAACTTTGCTGATATTTGTAAAACATTCTGCAGGTAATTTTCAACTGCCATAGTTGAAGCAAGAAATTTGAAAATGAATGAATTTGACACAGAATCACCAAAGCCAAGTTTACGACAAAAGAAAACAAAGGATAAATCCCAGCATCTGCAGTCATCTAGGATTTCTCGTGACCAGAACAGCAATGAAAACAATCAGAACAAAAAGATTAAATCAGTGACATTCGAGAAGCAAAGGAAAACATTTAAAAAGACTTCATCCCACCATATTAAGCCAAAGTATGTAGCACATGATTTGCTCTCCTGAAATGAATGGGTGATTACACTGGTCTACATTTTTTAAAAAAATTTCTGCTGACCTAGGTATTTTTGCTGATTTTACCCAATTGAGAGGTGCTGATTCCAGATATGAAGTCAAAAATTATGCAACACACGTCATTTTTTTCGCAAATTAGGAATGCTTAATTAAAGGTGTTAAAGTCAAACATAGGGAAAATAGGAAATTCTGAAGAACCGATAACACGTAATATTTTTTATTCAGCCCAAAAATGAGTCTGTCTTCTAACCAAGAGAGCAATAAGAGCAATAGCTAGTTGCTTAAATTTAAGTTTTGAGAAAGGAATCTTCTTTTTTTGGATGCTGTATAGTTATGGTCACAGTTGTCTTTGTAAACACCAGCAGTACTTAGTCTGCCATAATGTTCGAGTTCCATCTGCCTTGATATCTACGTTCCATGGTCTTGATGTCTTGATGGAAGCATTCTCCTTGTTCTTCACTCATAGCTCCAAGATTTGAAGTTCAGATAGCTATGAAAGAAATGCAACTTGACACTCATGTTTGCTCCCAGTCTTGAAAAGCAATCTTGAATTTTTAACTGAAAGGTCATAATTCTCGACTCTTAACTTCTTAAGTTGCCAAGTAAGTCAGTAATCAGGTCGCAAAAAGGCATCTTGTCTACAACTATAACATCCCATTGATTCAAAAAGTCCTTTGATGTTGATGCAGTATACAAACTCCTCCTCCATATGGAAATGTTTGAAAAGATTCATTCTCTCTGCCATGATACATAAGCGTGGTTCCTGGGGCCAACACTGAACAGATTCTTTTCCTTCAGTCTTGAACCCAGTAACTCTGCTGACGATTCCGGCAGATCTAGGTCTCATATTAGGTCATGGCTTGCTTGAATGTTTGGTGCATTCCAGCGTCAACTTCTAAGGCCACGAAATCTTTCGCAATCGGTGTCTGTTGACTGACAAAATTCATCTTCGTAAGAAACTCCCAAAGTAGTGCAAATAGGTACAGGATTTTTGTCACAGTGAGCAACTGGTCTCAGAGCAGAGGGGAGATTTGGGTACTGGATGGAAGATTTTGCCTTTGTGGACATGCCTGAAATATTTACCAGACAGAAGTAGCAGTCATCAACATGCATGGTTTGAGGCTCTCGCCACACCATTGGAACTCCAAAGTTAAGACTTTTCTCTGACCTTTAGTCACATTATGAACTGTCTGAGGCTTTCAACACATGTCCTGCACACTTTATGTGGTGCCCAAGGTTTTCCTGGTCACTCAATTTAACTGCGAAATATGCATGCTAAGCTTTATGCACAAATTCAGACACCTATCTCCTTTGTTTAGGTGTTGTAAAGCAACCTCAGATGTAGCAAAATTTGTCAGGATCATTCCTGCACTGCTCACGAAGTGTTGGTGCTGGGTGACATATTCCACAGAAAGCTAGTTAGAATAGTTAAATTTACTGCGACTTGTAAGCCTCATGAACGACTGAATGCTGCCGTCGGTTTCAGCTGCTTATATAGGCCTATATCCATAAAATGCTGACGTCTGCAGTTTAAAATTGCCTATTAAACTGTTGTATTATTAAATAGTTATGCCCACTGCATATTAAGCATATCTTTTTGCACATCCTTAACTTTTTGCATATTCAATATAGCTAAAGAATTATAATACATAATGCTACATTATTACAGTAAACAGTAAATCAGTAAACAGCGTTTTTTTGGAAAAACTGGACGTGATAGGAGAAAATGGGTGTGATTTTTGGATTCAGCACACCAAAATACATAAAGATCACATGTTGTCTTCAAGTCAGCAAAATTGACGTAGACCAGTGTTATCATTAGCTGACCAAAATGGCCTTTTAGCCAAGTCAGTAAGTGGACTAGCATTGGAATATGCCATAAATGGCGATCTGCCACAAAGCTTCGGTGTGTCCGCTGTTGACACCTTTTTTGGGATGGACCTTTCCCATTCCTTCCTTTTAACGGTGGTTGGTGCCCTGCAAATTTTTTTAAAGTTTTAGAAGTAGCAAGAGAGTTAGAAGTAGCAAGAGAGTTTTAGTTCATTTTGGAAATAGATCAAAACCTGTCATACAAAGACTGGGTTACCCCTAGATCGACTTACTAGCCATTTCACGAAATGTTTGGCAATACTTTCTTTTTTATGTCCTTTCTATTAGAATAATTGACTCTAGTGTGTAGCATGAAACGACTGTGAGGTGCCATATTTCGTGTACCATAGAATGAAATTGAAAAGTCCAATACTGATTGTTCTTGCATGATTTCATGCAATGAAGATGGTACAAAAGAAAATATGCGATTTGTCTGTGATTTTGTTCAATTCTCTGGAATTTTTACATTTTTTTATACTGTTCAATGAATATAATCCTTCCCTAGGCTTCTATCACTCAGTGAATTAACTATAAAGCTTGTTTTGTTGTCTAAAAACAATGAACCAGATTTCTTAAGACTTGGCTCATCCCCTCTATTGACTTACTGACCATTCCACAAGATATTTGGCAGGGCTTTCATTCTGTTGATGTCCCTCTTTCTCCTAGAATAATTGGCTCTCTAGTGTGTAGTATGAAATGGCTGGGAGGTGCCATATTTTGAGTGCTGTAGATTGAAATTGGGGAGGCAAAAATTGAATGTTCTCACAACATTGAAGCAATGAAGATGGTGACAAGCAAAAATGTGGTTTTTGTTGGAACATTTCTTCAATTTACTGAAAAGTTTGCATATCTATACACCAACTGTTCAATTGGTCTTCAATTGGCTATGCCACACCAGGAATTAATTATAAATGGTGTTATTATTGTCTATAAAGTCTATCATGCAATTGACCAGATATCTTAAGATGCAAGTATTTGTACCAGTAATTCTTCAATTGACTTACTGCATTTACTTTGTTGATAACAGCCAAACTTGAGGCAACTCTTGTAGATGCTAAAATTTGCATTGATTATGCTGGTTTGTCCAACAGCTATTGGACACCCTCTTGGCTCAAACCTGGGGATGTCCTGACATCCATAACACCCCCATGATAGCTGCCCATGGAAAAGGCTGTGATCAGTTTTTGGAAATGATGTCATTCCATTGTAATCTGACTAGCTATGTAGCTATGTATCTGACTAGCTAACATTTAGCTTGATCTCTGTTCTTGAGACACAAGCTAAGTTGATATAAAGCACACAGGTCCACAGAGTTTTTACACAATTCCAAGAGATATTTGCATTCACATTCCTCTTAAAATGGAGTTAATTTTTTTGCAGTTAGATGACTTAAAGGAAATGACTGTAATTTCTGTAAATAGAAAAAAGAAAACCAGCATTGATTTGTGGCTGGAGGAGAGTTCAGAGGAAGAGCCAGATGGCGATGGACCACCAGAGAAAATTAATTATGACCACAAAGTGCAGGCCATTGAACTGTCAACGGACCATTGGGTTGTTCAGAGGATGTTCAAGTACGTCAGGGTTAGTGTGCTCAGTTTTTGTGAATCAATTTCAGATTGTCATACTCTTCTGTCAGATCAGTCATGTTATTAGCGTTTGATAGTTATGGCAGAAGCGCTTCATAAATAGTCGAATAATAATAATAATAATAAGCATTTATAGTTATGACTAAGCCTATTTGACCTTTTTCTTGGCCTGTTAAAAGTCAGTTTCTGACCTTGTCTCTATTTGTCTCAGAACTTACTTCCCATTCCATCTGTGATAACAGTTCCCAGGCTCTATAAATGATCAATGTTTTTACATGAAGTTAGATTCCTTGCTGTTACTGCTTTGAATAATTTGAATAATTCGACTGGTGATTGTTTTTCCAGAATGGGAGTCGCAGTGCCACCATCTTTGCCCTGTGTTCCTTGTCCGAACTTAGTCTTAATACCGACGCTGTTTCGTGTTCTGTTCGAGACGTTGGTGGCCTTGATATGCTAGTCAACCTTCTGGAGTGCAAAGACACAGCCTGCCAGGTATGGATGCTGTAGAGGTGTTGAAATCCACAAACCTTCACAGTATGCACAAAATTGTCAGTAACTAGTTCAGTAGTTGACATACAGTTAATTCAAGATGTCTTATCAAATTAGTTGTCACCTGCTGATTTGTTTCAATCTGGCTTGTCAAATTACTTCAGGTAGATTCTTGGTGTAATTATTCTTAGAATACAGTATGCATCTATATGATGGCTAAGTCTGATCAACTCATGGCTTTGTGCATTTGAGATTCAGTGAGTGACTTTAGGTAAATGTTATTACAGTAGCTTATATCAGATCCAATCAAGTAGTAGTGTGCCATAAGTCATTTTCTCTGCAATTTAGACATATAATTTTTTTCTTATTGTTTACAATTTATGTGTTTTCAAGTAAGATTTTTGTGAAATATGGTTTTGTTATTGTTTACATTACAATATACAGTTTTTTACTGTTACAGTATGTAGTGTTTTTGTAATTAAGTCCAAGCAAAAAAAAAAAATATATATATATATATATACATACATACATACATACATACAGATTACAATGATGAACAGAAGTGGCATAATATAGATGCTATTGTGCTCAATGCTAATAAAATTGACTAATGTCTGAAAGATTGAGATTTTTAGTCAACCTTCCATTCTGCCGGTGAATATGTGTGGGCTATAGATTGGTTCGATGAAAACTCTGAACCATTTGGCAGAGTCTCGCATCACACGGTTGACGGTCATTGAACTTGGAGCCATCGAGTTACTTCTGAACCTTCTTTACAACATGGATGACGAGGTTGTCTGGCACGCCGCCGACCTCCTTGGACGCGTCGCGACCACGAGTTCGGCGAGGAGAATTGTTCGAGCGCAGGAGGGCATAACGAAACTGGTAAGAACCCAATTGCCTCTCTTTCCAGAAGATTTTGGTTGTCTTTGGAGAATGAATCAGCACGACACTTTCATGTGCATTAATGTAAATCTTGCATTGATATGGCACCCTGATAATAATGAACTAGTCATCAGCCTTAAGTGGACCTGTGAGTGCCATGGAGTCAAACCCAGGTTGATCATGGGGGCACAACAGGGTGGGCCAGGTGGGCCATGGCCCACCCAATATTTAGGCCCAATGGGCCACAATGTGTTTGGTCCACCCAATTTCAATTGGCAAATTACAATGTTTTGTGGAACTAATAACCCCAAATCCCCAATATATTGGCATAATATTGCCATATATAATTGAGATGTCTCAAATGTGGAAGAACATTCAAAATTATTATATTTATATAACCATGCAACTGTGTTTTTTCAATGATCAATTGATCGTAACAGCAAGAATTTCTCGCTGCGCTGTCTTGACTCTGAAATATTGGCCATGTTGGCCCACACAATATTTGGCTTGTGGCGCCCTCCATGGTTTTAATTTGTTTCATCACTCTTCTGAATTTTTGCATATCTATAGCCTACTGTAGCACTAGTCCTTGCATTGTCCAATTTCAAACAGAGTATCAATTTTATAATATTTTTGTGGTCTATAAAACCTGTAATAGAAGAAACCAGCTCTCTTAAGCGCCATCTTATCTCTTGATTGATTTTTAGACATTTGACAGAGAATAGATTTCTGAAAGACTTTGTATAGTGTCGTTTCAAATGGCTCATTATTTTTTGTGGCATTTTGAAAGCTCTAGAAAAAAATTGAGACAGAATATATTGACAATTTTAGTACGGTTTGACACAACAAAGATGGGGACACAAGAATATGTGGTTTTAATTCATTTCATCACTCTTCTGAATTTTTGCATATCTCTAGCCTACTGTAGCTCTAGTCCTTGCTTTGTCCAATTTCAAACAGGCCATGTTGGCCCACCCAATATTTGACTTGTGGTGCCCTCCATGAGGTTGATGGCAGACAGTGCTGACACTCTCCCAATTGAGCTACAGTGCTGTATCTATGGCTGGACTCAAGATCCTAGAAAACATCTATTTTCTTCTGCATGCCTTCTTAGCTAGAATCATCTACTTATGGACTGAGATGAAGTTTCAACCACGAACTACTATGGACAGGATTTTTGGCTATATTTATATTCTGAAGCAATCATTGACTGATGCCAGATGCTGTGTTATGATGGTGCAAAAGAATTTATTTTATTTATTGAATTTATTGTATCTTAACACTGATAAAATGTTTCTTGCCATGAATATGGCAGGCTCAAAATTTTTCTGTATTTTTGCATAATTTGACTTTCAACTAGGCAGTTGTTGTGTGTTTTGAACTGTATTTAAATTTTCAGGTGACTCTGATTGACATTCCATCCAGTTTTACTGGATTTATGCATAAAGAAGGCCTTAATATATCCAATGAGGTTAGTCTGGGCATACATAGCTTTTTGTAGGTAAAGGAAGAAGCATGACAAGTATAAATTGCAGGGCAGACACGGGTATAAAATTTGAGGAAAAATGCTCATTCAGAGACAGTGGTGGTCTCTCCATTGAAACAGTTGCTCAGTTGTTCTGAAAAGTCGAGACTTTAAGAACCTTCTTATTAGCTCTGGATCTGTAATTAATGTTTCATTGCTAACAAACCTCTGCATCAAAGCTTGCATGACACTGAAAATATGAATATTTGACAAGTAATGGTCATGTCTTTTTTGACAGTGAATCAATGATTGCTATTTAAAAATTCCTAAAATATTTCTAAGACCTTTAGACTGACCGTAATGCTATTTCATTGTGAAATAATAATGTTGACATCTGCATTCTAATGTCAGTTTTCTTAATTCCCATTCTTCTTAGTCTTAGGAACCTGTTTACAACATTATGAAATGTGTTACTGTTGCCAAGGAGCAATTGCTGCTTCTTGAGTCGCTTGAGTCAGACGTTGATTTCATTTGTCATTTTGTCATTTCTTTCGTTTTCTTTTGTGTTTTTGCAAAAATTGACTTTTAGCTTATATCGCATAAGATGGGAAAGGGAAACACGTTCTTAGAGACTGCATTCAAAGAGCGGTGGCATAGGAAACTCTGTACGGCGCAGTGCGCGGCTCGTGCCCTCGCTAGCTTTGCCAACAGCAGACGATCACGGATGGCGATGCGCATCAACGGCATCATGCCTATCCTTGCACGACTAATTGCAACAAGTGACTTGGAACTGCTCACTCCTGTTGTTGGCATTGTCAAAGAAATTGCAAAGGAGGTTTACAGCATCCTTTGATTTTAAAATTTCATGAATATGTCACCTATTACTCCCTGTTGCTTGCCTTTGTTGTTCTCAAAGACATAGGCACACGTGATATGATGTAATGTAGCATTTATATAGCACATCTTATATTTATACTCAGAGGCACTCCTGGTATTAGCATCGCATGATAAAAAGTAGTGAGACATTAGCTTTTGCATTGAACAGAATGAGGAAGTAAGAAGTGAGGCCCAAATGGATGGGTTCAAGGCAGATATTGTCAGATGTTCAAATATAATAATTGTACGAGTGTCTTCATTTCTGACACAGCACTGCGCTTAAATCTGACATTCATTCAGTGCAGAGATACAATATAGATAGCTTCAGTGACATGGTCTTTCAAATGAGTCCAAAATCATTAAACAAAAAAGTCTGTTTCAACAGAGTCTGAAGATAACTGTTGAGTCTTGAACAAGCCAGGAAGATGGTCAACGTTAACCTATTGCACCAGTTGTTTAATGAGTTTGCAATGTGCTGCCTTGAAAGCTGTATTGCAAGTGTGTATAATAGCTAAATATTCAGACTTTAGTTACCATAGTGGCAAAGGTAAAGAGCATAGGCTGCATACAGTGCATAGCTATACAAAAATTTTGTGAAGTCAGTAGCGTAGCATGCCAATGGCTACTATGGCTCGAGCCATGGGCGGCACACATGAAGGGGGCGGCAAATTGAGCGGCGATTACCTTTTTTTTTGCTTGTCAGGTTGTAGAAGAGTTTTAGCGAAGGGGTGGCAAAATTTTGAAGGGGCGGCAAATTCGGCCACAACGACCTTTTTTTGTTGCTTGTCAGTTATAATAGGAGGGAGGCAGGTTGGAGCGTCATTTTTTCCAGGAGCCATGGGCGGCACGAGACCACTGTGTGAAGTGGTTGTTTGGATTTCTGGTTATAACTTAAAGCTCTTCTAAATGAATTTTATGTTTTTTTGTTGAGTGTAGCAGAAGAACTGACAAACATGGTGAATGATTAACGTTACTAACATTTTTATATAAACTTGTAGAATGTCTCATTGTTCCATCTACTGAATTTCATTCTGATTTTGGAGGTTAAGCAATTTTTTGAAGCTGCTACTGTGTTTATTTTGGTTTTGTCAGCCTGTGTATCGTGCGTCAATCTATTCGGAGAGAATGATTTCGGATTTTGTGAGAGCATTTCAAATAGATCATCCTCCGCTTCGTAAGAATTCAGCTCGGGCCATCTTCAAGGTATTTTATGTGACAATTTTATGAAGAATTTCTTCATCATTTTAAAATTCTATTGGAAATTGTCAGAATTCAGTAGCTGCTTTTGTTCTTTGTCTTCTGGCATTTCCATTCTGATTTCCATTAGTTGATGTTTTTGAATTAATTTCCCTGATGGCAAACGGTTGTTTGTTGTGAAGTGTGCGGATGATCTGATCATTTGCGATCAGATCCGTCAGAGTGGCGGTCTTACAACGCTCGTTTCGATTCTGAGCTCAAAGCCAAAATTCGACATCATTCTGCCGGTGACTGGCGCCATCTGGAAACTGTGTCGTTCAAGAGAAAATGTGGAGCGGTTTCAGAAGTTGAACATCATTGATCTTCTTATACCACTCTTGCACACTCAGCCAGAAAAGGTTAACAGATGTCATGTCTACAGGATTTTTTAGCTACTGATTATTTCTTCTGTTATTAGTAATTGGTTTTTGGAATTATTCACGTAGTTTTATTATTACTTTGATTGCCTTCTGATAATTATATGTATTTTATTTCTTAGGCTTAGTACAGTATACTGACCTAGAATGCTGAATGATAATTTGAATACTGTTGAGTGTATTGTAACTGCAAAGGCTAAATGACTTTAACTGTAACTGTCCTGGAAACTCGAAATCCTGTGGCGACTGAAGTTAATTGAATAACAGAAACCTTCCATTGAGAGAATAGAGATGGCTGAATAAAAGTTTAAGGAGAAATGATGCTTGAGGAACGTGCATTTACAGATTTTTGAGGTAAAATACCTACACATAGACACACTTGTTTCCAGGAAGTAATTTATGTCAGTTTTCTGTTTCTGTTTCCCTGTTTTTTGCACATTCAGAATTACTTGAATGCTTTGTAGCTAAATCTAAAGTAATTGTGATGCAAGGTCAAGACATGATTGTAGCTAAAACAATACAAAACGACAGCAGCACAGTGACCGAAAGTCATAAGTGAAATTTCTGTAATATATAAAAAATAGGGCACAATGTTAACTGCTTTTTCAAGAAATTGGATTCTGAAATGGCTATCTAAAAAAACTTCTATAGCGCCACTTCATAATGCACAGGAGCATTATGTCTTATGCACAGTTATTCTCTTAATCTTTCACTAAATTTCTATTCAACTTACTTTTCATGCATTTTGTTATAATATTGACTCTGTCAATATCGGTATTAAAGTTCTAAGATAGGTTGCTGAACAGTGTTCTTACCTTTTTATCTGATGATCCCAGAAAGTGTTCAACTGCTGAAATTACTGGCACTCGGTATGTTCACACTTCACAGTGTGACAATGATGTGTCATTATTGGCAGTAAATGACTGAGTGGATGTAACTGTTATCCAGTGTTGTAAATTTAAATACTTTGTCCAGTATTTAAGAAAGTAGTTAAATACTCATCCAAAATTAAGTATTTAAATAGTATTTAAATACCATAGAGTATTTAGATGTATTTAAGAAATTGAAATACTTTGGATTTATTGCAATTTTCACATAATTATATCGTTTCTTATAGACTGTTCATTTTTACATTTCCTTTACTGATGGTTTTAGACAGTTGAACAGTTAAGTAGGTCTACATTGACATTGTTAGAAATATTTTTAACTAACATTTCTTTACACAAAAATACGGTTGTCGAGAATCATGTCAAATACATATCAAGTATTTTAAAAAGTATTTAAACCTTATTTGCCAGTATTTAAATACTTACCCTGGTATTTCGGTATTTAAATACTATTTAAATACTACCTGAGAACCAAGTATTTATGAAAGTATTTAAATACTTTCAGTGGAGTATTTATTACAACACTGCTGTTATCTTATGATCCCAGGTGGTGATTCATGTGGTTGGAGCATTTTCCGAGATAATGAAGGTGAAGGAATATAGGACGATATTCCACAAGGCAGGAGGCCTCGAGCATCTTCTTCAGCTTCAGAAGAGGACAAAGCCAGAGCTGCTCATCAACATCAACAACACAATCGCTCAGTGTGCGGAGAATCCTGAGTGTACTGAGTAAGCAACTGACTATCTAAACAGTGCTCTCTGCTTTCTGCCTTTAATTAAATTAAGGCAAATGCAGTTAAACATGTTTACTATGACATTTGACCAACTATCCTATTTACAAGGTATTAGACCAAGTTGACTTAAACAAAGGAACACTACTCTTTTTACTCTATCATGCAACTCAAATGCCAGGAGTGCCTCTGAGTAGAAATAAAAGAGGTGCTATACAAATGCTACATTAATTTACATTACATTACTCTGTGTGGGAGTGCTGGTGATTAATAAGAACTGCCTGGAGTTTGTCCTGCATGGATTTTGATCACACTTCTGTTCCTAAAGAAAGCTTTGAAGACACGGGTAAGAGTGACTCAACACTGAACTGCAGAACCCATTGCTCAGCCATTACTCTGGTCTCAGTGGCTCTTGGCCATGTTAGCCATATGCTACCCACATGATATGACAACAGGCAGCATATAATGATGCAGCAATTACAGTACTGATCAAAAAATTGTGAACACGTGGATTTCGAAGTAAAACGAAGTTTAAGGCTTGTTAAACATTGCAATCACAACAAGGAACACCAATGCTGTATTTTTTCATTAATGATACTATTCTACAATTGATGTACAGAAGGCTATAGATATGCAAAAATTCAGAAGAGTGTTGAAACAAATTTTATCCACATTTTCTTGTGTCTTCATCTTCATTGCATCAAACCATATTAGAACAGTCAATATATTCTGGCTCAGTTTTATACTAGAGCATTCCAAATGCCACGAAAAATAGTGAGCAGTACTGTAGGCATTCATTGTCTGTCATTCATATTATGACCTAAACCTGATCTATCTTTACTTGATATGTTATAGTGAAACAGTTTAAATTGCTGACACTGCAGCAAATTATATCCAACTTACTTGGTTCTGTGAGGGATTTTGAATGCTGATGTTAACATACTGTTCTTTCCACAGCAGAATTTATTCATTGCTATTTAGAAAATGATTTCTTTTCACATACACACTTTGCAACAGTGAGGGTATAACTGAATTCCATTGCGATATAAAATGAAATATTTGGTTGAATTGGGAATTTAATAAAAACTGATGCATTTGGATTGCACAGGATTTGATTAAAGTACTTGTTGAAAGTGGATCAATACCCTTTTTATAGAATTATGTCAGACAGAGTAAAAGTTCTAAATAAGTTTAGATGATTTCAGTTAGAATTGAGGTTCAGGAATTGGCAGTTTGATTTGACTTTGAAAATCAATTTCAATACAAAACTTAAAGCCAGAATGCTGAAACTTTGGATGTCCTGGTTGGAGTCTTTAGATCCCGGAATTTATGTGAAATTTTCAAAAACACTCTGTTGTTTTGACACTTGAGGTTTATTGTCAAGCAAGATGGCGTTCGTCTGCTGTGGTCGGTTCTGAAGAATCCAAATCCAGAGTTGCAGGCGAGCACCACGTGGGCAATCTGTCCATGCATCCGAACGTATGGGGTGAGAACGATAAGGTCCTCTGACTTTTTCTCCACTATTATCTCTCTTGTCACTGTGTTGTGCATTTGGCTTTTATACATTGTGTATTGTGCACTGCTAATATGCAGACACATGTGATTTTAAATCATCCATTCAAGATGTGGTTTTTACTGGCAGAAGATCTCACTTATCCCATTCTGTATGTACATTTACATACCGGTAAGTGGATCTACCAGATATTACCATTCTCCAGCGTTTTTTTTATCTTGAGCATAATATCTCTTTTAACAAAGTTCTTTTCATATCTTTATTTATTGCTTTCATTCAGGTTGCATTTGGCCATTCACATTATTGTTTTCCTTCTGTATTTAATAACACAATTTCTGATTTTTGGATATCAGAATCTTTCCACTCGTTATGTCCTCCCAATCAGTCCAATTCTTCCTACTCTGTCTCGAATATCTTTTATTTGAAGCTGCTTCTTCCAAGTCACAACTTGGTTGTTGCTATGGATAATTACTGGATGTTAAGTGGTTTAGTTGCTATGGATAATTACTGGATGTTAAGTGGTTTAGTTGCTATGGATAATTACTGGATGTTAAGTGGTTTAGTTGCTATGGATAATTACTGGATGTTAAGTGGTTTAGTTGCTATGGATAATTACTGGATGTTAAGTGGTTTAGTAGGATTTCTTCTGTGTTGAAAACCACTGTCATTTGTGCATCCCTCGATTCCAACTTCTGTTTGTCCGCTACAGATGTTATTATTGATTCTACAAAGAAGCACAATTTGCATTATACAGTACAAGGCCAAACAGCACACATTAAATTTTAATTCTTCATAATTTTTTGTACTTTAGTCATTATGTATAAATCAAACTAACATTTAAATGCCTAATTTAACATTCCATTGCACTTAAGTTACGGTACTTTTAAAGCATTCATACTTTACCACTATAAACCTGTGTAATATTATGGTTGTTGATGTTCTTTTTAGGACTCTGCCGAACTCATCAGGAGTTTTGTCGGTGCCCTTGACCTTCTGGTTGGCCTGCTCAAGTCCTCCGACCATTCCGTTCTCGCTGGTGCCTGTGCTGCCATAGCAACCATTGCCTTGGATGAGGAAAACCTGGCAGTTATGACAGACATCAAGGTTGTTATGTACCTTTCGAAGCTTACCTGCACGGTAAGTCTACTGTGACGTAAATTACTGCTACTTGTCATGCAGTTTCATCAAAGCCTCACAAGGACCTGCCACTTGCACAGCATTTGAAAATATTCAGTTATATTAAACTGTTAGCACAAGACAGTACAGAAGAAGTTTGGAGCTGTTTTGAGATCAGTTTAGAGTACCAGTAGACCTGAGCTTTTTCTGTGCTTTTCAGATTCAGAATTCCACGTCCCAAAATGCTTAATTTTTGTTGAAATATAATTGAAAAATCAGAAAGTTCAATTTATTCATGACCAGAGAACAGTGACAATGTTTGGATGCTGTTGATCAGGTTCATTTGTATGACAGTTTTACAATTGAGTATTCCAGTAACTGTGCATCTTCTGTATAGTGCTTTTGGATGACTTTGTTGCTGATTTCCTCACAATTCATTTGTTTTCTGTTTGTGAAAATAGAATGATGAGTTGCTTCAGGAGCATCTGGCAGACGCAATTGCAAACTGTTGTGCTTACGCAGACAACCGGGAGGCTTTCGGAAGAGAAGATGCGGTCATCCCGCTGGTCAAATATCTCAAGAGCAAGAATCTCGGTGTAAACCGTACAACGGCCAAGGCTCTGCACCAGCTGTCCCAGTGTGTGGACAACGCCATAACCATGCATGCTGCTGGATGCGTTCCTGTGAGTTTCCTAATTCTTCGCATCAGTTGAATGCGCTTTCCTGTGTACTCGACTTAGGCTTTGTCTTTGGAATGAAGCAGTGGAATAGCAGAAGAAGAATCTGTCTAATCATCACCAACTTCTATAGCGCCATTTTATAATACATAGAAGCATCAGCCGATGGCACACCAAATCACAATCATCGCACAAGATTCAGGTTAAATCCAGGATATCAGGCTGGACAACCAGATGACTGTCTATGGTAGATAAGACAGAGCAAGTTTAAAATCACAATTTATATTTATTGGTAAGCAAAAGTAATAGTAGTAATAATAATAATTACTGGATTTTTAGTAGGAGTTCTCTTATGTTGAAATCAAATTAGCATATTGTTAACATATTGTAACATGATATGGAGTTATAAATTATCAATGTCTAATTGATAAAATTCAAAAGATCCAAAATAAAGCAATCAAATTGCATGCAAACCCAACTAATTACACTAATATATTACAAACTTACTATACTATACAACGACAAGATTATCGTGACATAATGTCTAACGACTGCAAGGGAACTTCTTTAAGTCATTAAAGATTCTTAATATAGCTGACTTATCTGTATGTAGGTTACCGGCTTACAGGGAATTATAGTTCCATTGGTATAATTATCTAGTCTTAAACTAGTACTAAATATTGCTTTTAAATGATTAATATACTCCTTGTTGCTAGGTTAATCTGTAGCAATATAGTGTAATTAAGGATTTATTTAGTATTCATTTTATTTTTCTACATGATCATTGTGCTTATGATCATTGTGCTTATGATATATGTTCTATGATGTTTTGAGTTGGAATAAACTAAACTATAAACTATAAACATTTGGCAATTTATATGAGTTTTCCCAAAAATACAAATCCCCAAATTACAAATTCCTTGCTAATTTGTACATTTGACTTAGTATTATTTTCAGCCTTTTATCCTTTGTATTAGGCATAGCTATCGTGTAGCCTACCATTAAGAATTTGAGAGGTCTTAGTTGAGTTTAATACATTATAAATGAATTTTTTTCAGCCTCCAAATGACGCCACTGATTACGATTGGTGTTATTTTGAATCAATATCAGTGTCGGTTCTGTTCAGATAAGTAGCATCATTTAGCTTATTAATAGTTTAATGGCTGGTCACTGGTCATGGTTTTGAAAATCAACCTGACCACAGTGACCAGTGCAGTGTGCTGTGAAGTTCTAAAGTTGAAGCAACTGCTTGGTGTGCTGTATAAAGCATTTCTTCATGGTTCTAAATGACATGTGAAAATCTTAGAACTATTATGATTTTGGGAAGTTTGCTTTGTTGGAGACAATCCTATATTAAGAATTGCTTGTTTTTTTTTAAAAATCACTATATATATAGTTAGTTTAGTTTCTTAATTGTTCTTCTGCTTTCAATGTTTTCAGTTGTTGTTGCGATTGGCTTCATCACCTGATCGAGTAACTCAGGAGTCAGCTGCCAAATGCATGTACAGTATTCGTCGTTTGGCTATGGCCAATCAGATGGCAAAGGACATAAAAATTAAAGAAAAGTGATTTTGTAAGCATCCATTGAGAGGAAGGAAAAGATATTGTCCTCTCTTGAGCAGTCCGTGAACAGTGACATGCAGTGGAGTTTAGTGGTGTTCTGATTTTTCAGGAGGTTCCTAAGAAGATTTTATAAATTTTATTTCTCTGCATGTATGACAACCTTTGTGGTTCAGTTTTGATTCGTGCTTGAACATTTGCACAATGTATAAGTGAATGCTGTTTCTGCTTACTTATTTATACATAGTTTGTTTATTGATATTTAGTATTTTGGAATTTAATGTGGACTTTACACGTTTATATATTTTATACAAATCTGACCAACATGGTCGTTTAGTTGTAATTCTAAATAAATATTTTTGCAATGTACAAACAACTGATTCTTATTCTGTGCATAAATTCTAAGCAATTGTACCTGCAGTCCATAAAGTTAAAATTGCTATAATATTTGAGGAATGAAATTGTTGAGTGTGTGATTTCCCAGTGAAGTTTTAAATTTATGTGATTTGCCTGGAATTGACAAACAGCAGACATGTAGATGGACTGGATGCCAAATTTTGCAGCATAATGCATGCATCTGATTACAGGTTGCAGTGGAAGTCATGGACTTTATAGTGGCAGAGTTTGGGAAATAACTTCCACACAGTTTAATTCAGTATTTTATGAAATGTATGGTATTGCCAATCTTAGCATGGCAGTTTCATTATTATTTATAATCAGACATGATTCCAATAAAAAGTGCAGTTGCTGTGCTGCTTAGTGTGAGAAAGTATACACAAATTTTAATGGTCATCATTAACCGTGGGCTCATCGCCCGTTGGTTATAGACATCTCCACAGGGCCATTCTTTTGTCCGTTGTCTGTGACTAATTTTAATGGTAATTAATATCAGGGCTGCTATTATTATTGGCTGGCCGTGGGCCTTTTAGATGTGGGACCATACTGTACTGTTAGTTGTAGCTGGCCGTGGTCTGACCCATGTAGACCATCATGCTGACAGCAGCAGCAGTAGTAGTAGTATCGGCACTCGGTAGTAGTAGCAAAATGTCAAGTCAGTTCCAAATTCTATGCCTAATAATAATTATGAAGATGCGATCATAGAAGCATTCGATGACGCCAGTGGCGTGACCGGAAGTTTCCGTTGAGGACGGGACGGTCGTTGTATTATCAGTCATCGTGTGTGTATGTAGTTGTCGTCCACTGATGATAAATGATAACAGTTTGTCGTTGTCGTAGTAGTCGTCTTAGCGTTAGTCGTTGGTCGATTTTCGCCAGATGACGTCCTAGTGTGTGTGTGGTTTCGCTGTTTATGGTTTGGATCTATTTCAATTGTTCTCTTGATTATTGTAATTTCATGTCCTTGTTTGTTTTAAACACGTGTTTTGTGTTTATTAATTCTGTTTTGTCCAGTTTTCTCCAAAATTATGACATTTCTGTGTGATTTTAATGTAGATTTCACGTTGGATGATGTGTCATTACTGTCATTGTAATTGTTGTGTTCATCGATCGTAGAAATATCAATCAATTTCTATAGCGCCACTATCATCACCATCATCGGCGAACAGCGGCACCTAATAAAGAGGACAATGACTCCGTTGGCGGATGATCTCTATAGACCACGGCAAGGGAGGCAGGAGATCTCTCTCTCTCTCTCTCTCTCTCTCTCTCTCTCTCTCTCTCTCTCTCTCTCTCTCTCTCTCTCTCTCTCTCTCTCTCTCTCTAGGGCAGTTAGTAGCAAACAGCAGTGGAAGTTCAGCTAGTTTTAAGACCCAAGGTGAGACATCAATCCAATTGATATAAAGGTTTTGCAACCACGAGACAGAAAGACTTGGGACCCACTGTCTTAATCAACCTATAGTATACGTCATGAAAAGAGCAGATAAAGGTCATTAAAGAACTGCCTGGAAATGCTTGATTCATGATGTCACCTTATCTTCAACTACTGAAGGAAAGAGGAAATGTTGATGATGATGACTATCATCCTTGCATAGCCAGCCGGGGCCGTAGCATCACCGGTTGATAATGGTGACGTGTGATCACATGACGCCAGAGGGAGGCGGAAGTTGAGCTAGTTTGTAGCTGTAGCTGGTCAATCTATCTCTTTCTCGGGCGGCTGGGTTTTCGTCTCCATGAGTTGTCGGGTGGGACGCTAGATCAACACAGCAGCGTAAAATCTGGTTGGGTGGTGTGGTAGTATGGTCTAGGCATGCTATGTGCCCAACGAGTGCTAGGCAACATCTGTGGATAGAGTGGACTGGCGAAAGTCCGGCTTGGAGGAGGATGTTGGCATTAGTGACATGGTGGTACCAGTGGATCCAAAGGACGGGATGCAGACTCTATGCGTGGAATACTTCCAGCATTTTCTCATCTGCTGACAGCTGGGTCCAAGTCTTGGTAGTGTATAGAAGTACTGATCAAAAGTGCGATTGATAGATGCAGAATTTGGGTGCCAAGGGGTGGAGCGCTTGTCTTTCCAGATTCTGTTTAGACTGAAACTGCCGTATTGCGATTATTCAATGACTTCATAGATGCGATTGCGAATGGCCAGCTGGCCCTCCTCTGTTTGCTTGATCTTTCGGCATCCTTCGATACTGTGGACCAGGATATTATCATTCGTTGACTCGAACTCTCCTATGGTATCGGAGGCAAGGTACTCGCCTGGCTATGCGACTACCTTACGGACAGAACGCAGTCAGTTTGCTGGAAAGGACAAACGTTGTCCCCGAGCCGAGTCCTCAGCGGAGTGCTACAGGTGTCGGTTTAAGGACCCGTGCTCTTCATTCTTTATGTCGCAGAGATTAGCGACATAGTTAGGTCCTGTGGTTTGGAGGCTCACGCTTACGTGGACGATGTGCAAATTTACTCTTTTTGCCTCCCCTCTGACACTGAGGGACTCTGCGCTCGCATCTCTGACTGTATCACTGGGATTAAAAAGTGGACTGAAGTGAATTGTCTTGCGCTAAATTCTCACAAGTCAGAACTATTGTGGCTTCCACTTCGACGCATCGCTTGCGTTTGACGTCCATATTGGAAACATCTCCCAGTCCTGCTATTATCAGCTGCGGCAGATCAGGGAGATTCGCCGTCACCTACCAACCTCCACGGCGACTCTCCTAGTCCGTGCTTTCATTATCACAAGGGCGATTATTGCAACAGTATTCTCTGGGGCCTGCCCGACTACCAGCTTAGTCGGATGCAATGCTATTACATTAGTTTCTGCAGAGTGTTCCTGCTTTTGGGTTTTCTTCCTTGGTATGGTATTTACATTGTTATAGCACCATAATTGCGGTGCATAGGGTATCAGTCGCTAGACAATAAAAGAGAAAGCATTTAGCCCAGGGTTACTGCTGCCATGTTACTCTAGTTCTAGTTCAGTCCTGTATCACCTCGTTCTGTCATATTAGTGTAATGAATTTGTAACTCTGCAGTTGCACAAAGTGTTAATCTCTTTAAACTGTATTTCATTTATTAATTCATTCACAACATTCCATTTATTTGGGTTTCATTTCAACTGGAAATTACATTAGTTGCTAATCTGAACACATTTATTCATCTCATTTTCATGATTGCCATTATGTGTCAACGATGTTAACTTTGGTGCATTTTTTATCTGTCTAATCAGAGATCACTTGTTTAACAATACTTGATTTGGGGATTGGGTGGTTTCATCCAGTTGTCATTGCTGTAATAAATGTTGATTATTGGGTGTCTGACCCCCACTGGAGGTTGAAAACTTAGGGTGGGATTGTCCGACCCTCTCTACCTTTTGAAATATCGAACACTGCTTGTGAGATATTGGTAGCTGAATTTAGTTTAGTTAGGAGTCAATCTTGGTTATGCATTAACAGAAGTTATCGGCTTTATGCTAAGAACGTATCTTTAAAACAGAAAGTGTTTTTTAAGACTGACGTAAATGATTATCTCAGAAAGCAGTCTATGCAGGAAGGACTTGACCGAACATTTGGCTATTATAGAAAAGCATTTGCAATACGGATGTTATAACTTATCAAACTGTTTCTGATTGTTTTAGCAAAATCGAAGCAGACAAAGTTTAAGTTTAGGCAGCATTACGATGTCTTGTTTCACTGTCTCTGTATTTCATGTGTTTGTTTTACAGAGAGCTTTCGTGAGTCAAATGAATTCCAAATTTCTTTATGAACTCTGACTGATTCTTCCAAAAGCATCGAGAGAGATACACTTGCTGGAAGAACTTTGCTGACTAGAAATCTGATGATCAAATAGAGTGGCACACAGGAAACAGATACTTAAACAAGGGAACATTTTCAAAATGGTGGATATATGGATCTCGTTGGCTGTTGGATTTGTGAAGTTGGTCGCCTTTACTTATGATGTCATAACCTACTTGCCATTCTATCTGATTGAGAAGCCATACTACAAGTTAAAGATCTCTCGTAGGGTGAAAGTAAGTTTCCAATTGCATGTGTTTATCATGAAAGCACTTACAGCACTGCTGCTTATGTTGTTATATTCTATGTCATTTGTCATGTGTAGTTGGGTGTTTTGAAATCAGTATCTGGAATAATATCTCTTGCATTGTTATATATATATATATATTAAGGATGCTGATGTCTTCTTGTCAGCTTTATCTGTAGACCATATGACATTTTGATAATTTTGTGCTGAAGTGAACTCGAGGTCATGTCTGCTGAATTTCCATTATGTAATGAGATTGAGCTGTACTTGATTTTTCTGTATTGATGTAGACCACACATCTGGTCCTTAATATTCTTAATGGACCTTTTATGAATTGTAATATTCAGACGTATTTCAGGCGTGGACTTTGCTTAATTGCCACTTTCCTCATTTATACAAATGAAAATAACTTTGTAAAGATGGGCATTGAGGTTATTGAGTATGTTTCATATATAGAAGTTTGTCTACATGTTTTAAGGTGGACTTATTTCAATAAATTTTAAACAGTTGATTTTATTCGTTGTGAGAATCTTGTTTCTTGGTTGAGTAATATGAGGATGTTGTTTGGAACAGAATGTTTTCTTGCAAACAGATTAGTAAAGGAGGTGACTTTTAAAAGTATTTTTAGTGCTATTGATTTTGGCCTAAAAATTGTGGATTGCATAAAGTGCATTGATTTCAATTGAACCCAAATGTCGTATGGTTAGAATGTCTCCATTGAAAGGGAGAAAGAGACTTTGAGAATATGGAGCTTACAAGTTACAACAGCTTCTTTCCAGTTAGCTTTCTTGTCCTGTGTAAAATACAACAATTTCTTAGAGTAAATCATTGAACCTTGCAAAGGAAATGAATGATTTACTTAGATAAACAAACAGTCATATGTAACATTTGATTTTTTGTGCACTTGTAAAATCATCTTTTGCTTCAAGCAGCAACCTACTACTGCCTTGGTTTGTTTCTTTGTGGTTTATGATATTGTGTTACAGCTGTTGTTTTTGATATATTTTTGGTGTTAGCTTTTAGATCAGATGTTGAGATGCCTGTTTTTTGGTGTGTGGGTTTTTGTTATCCTGCAGAAGAGTTAACAATGTCTTGAATGTGAAGGTGCATTTGCCCCGCAGAATGAGTGTTGACTTAGCAGCTTTCTCTTTATATACAGATGTAGATTGTACGCATTTCTGATAAGACACGATAACACAATTCCTGCAGCTGTATTAGAATCCTGTTGTATTTAAATGGCTTGTCATAATTATGTCCTTTTGGCATTTAATAAATAGGCAGAGAGAAGAAATGGAGGTTCTTCAGGCATGATTTCATACAGAACAGTTGATTGCTTTGACCACCTGACAATCTCTCCGTTTCCAAACTGTGAGACAGTCGATGACCTGTTCAACCGTGCCGTCGAGCTGTATGGTCCAAACGACTGCCTCGGCTCCAGGGAACTTCTCAGCGAAGAGAATGAAATCCAGCCCAGTGGAAAAGTTTTTCACAAGGTAATTTCATTTATATTTGCGTTTGATTATCAGATTAACTTATTTTCAAAGTTTGCCCAATATAAGGACGGACTTTCATATATGGTGAATAATCTAATTTGTAATTTAACCCTTTGAATTGGTTTGCTTTTTTGACCAGGTGATTGATGATTGATATGCATTGGGAACAATGAAATGAAAGGGTTAAGCAGCTAATGTTCACTGGTATCATTGATATATATGTGAAATTGTGCAATTTAAAGATATCAGTTTCTTAATGGTATTAAATAACTTTTATGGAAGTTATTGTAAGTCTTTTAATTTATGGTAAAAGTTTATCTATTGCTTGGATCAGTTGTCTTTCCAGCAATGCCATCAGATCTGCAAATGATCTCAGGGACGTACAATACATAGCAACTATGTTGGTTATATATAACATTGGATGCACAGTGTTTTAATGTGTATGAAGCACAGTCGTGTATAATTCTCACTCTTAAAGTCCATGTTTGGATTGTACAATTTTTTAATCTGTATGACACTCATATTTGTGTAAATATAAAGTAGTATTCAACTTTTGAGCATTTTGGTTCAGAAAAGATGCAGACAGGTGATTGGTGCTGTTACGTTTTGTGCCAATCTGTAGTTTTTTTACATTGAAATTCAGGCAATTTTCGGGAGCTATCATTGGGAATCATACGACAGAATCAACGAGCGTGTCATCAACTTGTCCAGTGGACTTCTCTCTCTCAACAGTTCTCGCAATTCAACTGTTTGCATCCTCGCAGAGACACGTGCAGAGTGGATCATTTGTCTGTTTGCGTGCTTCAAAAGTAACCTGCCAGGTATGTCTTTTGCACTGACCAATGGGTGTGAGAAGTTCATGTTCTTTACTAGCTTAGTTACTTAGAACTGTTTGTTCTGTTTACCGTTCATCGTAGCTTAGTTACCCAGTACGATGGATGGTAAACAGAACAAACAGTTGAGTCTCCAGAGAAGAAAGATAAGGGATTTAAATTGCTTTAGAAGATTTCAGCATTTTTGTTACAATGCTTTTGCATTCTATATTCTACTGTTTAAGTAGTTTGACTTCTCTGTCTTTTTTTTACATCTCTGCATTGCAGTATTTCTTCAAGTAATGCATTGAAATGAGATTTTGATGGTTGAGACATTTTCATATTTGCGGTTTATAATTTATTTCTGATGAACTTGAGTGATTGTAGCGTTTTTTGATCGTAGTTGTCACTCTGTACGCCACACTTGGAGAGGACGGCATTCTGCACGGTCTGCAGGAGACAGATGTCAACATTGTCTTTACATCTCAAGAACTTCTTCCAAAATTACAAGTAATTTTGCCTGTAATTTTGTACCATAAATCTTTTGTAATTTTAAGCAGTTACACCATGCCTGTTTCTTCTTTGACCTTGTGATTGACTGATTTTGTGTTCAAACTATTTGTTTTGATGAATATTAAGTTGTTAGATCAGTTATTTCTTGTTGCTATGGTGTTTACGTTTAAATTGCTTCTGGTTGCTATGGCCCTGCTATGTTTGAATTACGACCTGCAACTTATTTCTTTATCAGCACTCAATCCTGCTCTCCACCGTTTTGATATAGAGTCATTCCGTGTCAAAATGCATTGACCATTCTGGTTTAACTATTTTCAGCAACTTGGTCTTAAACTCTTTGACTCAGTCCAACTGTACCAGACCAGTTCAGTATTGGACTCTTGGTCTCTTGAGTTTAACCTTGAATGCCTGTGAATATGTCTAAAATCCTTTTGTCTTGTGTAACCAGTGACTTATTTTCATCCTTCGACAACTCATTGAAAAAAAACTAGAATTTAATCCATTTGTTTACATTGATTTTTCCAAGCTTATGACTCAATCTTCTTGGGGAAATTATTATTATTATTGAAAATTTATTATTATTATTAGTGGTTAAAATCAAAACAGGATTTAGACAAGGATGTATTCTTCAATACTCTTCAACATTTATTGATTTCTTTGATTTTTCTAAAGCCAGGAAACATAGATGATGCAGAATATTGATTTCCATGAGTGGAAAATTTGACTAAAAATAAACACTAATAAAACAAAAAATACCAATTACAAAAACAGTTGGCCAATAGTATCACACAACGGAAAAGAAAAAAATTCCAGAGATTTTTCAACCTTCAACAGGCTACCAATATTTTCAAAAGACATGACATTGGGATATAAAATATTGTCTAATTTATGGAAATGTTTGACAGAAAATTTTGTCCCTCATGTGGAAGTTATCAGAAAAAGAAGAATTTTGACACATACTCAGAATGGAAGAAATAAGAAACAAAACGAATTTTCAACTACAAACCAGAGGGAGAAGATCTAAAGGAAGACCTATGGGTGGATGGTTTGGAAGAGGATCTGCACATGGCAGGGATGAACCTCAATGGAAAAACTGATGGAAGACACCGAATGAGAAGAAATAGCAAAGGACAGAGAACTTTGGAGAGATGTCATGGAGAAGTCAATAGCTGGACACAAGGACGAAGACCTGACCTGACCTGATGTCCAGTACATTATTATTATTATTATTATTATTATTATTATTATTATTTGATTTAGAAGTTCTTATTCTTTGATTTTTTTGTTGATATGATTGATTTCCATGTGTTTGAAGACAATAGTTGGCAAAATCCAGTTTTAAACAGTGTGCCTGAAGTGTATAAAATATTTTCTAAATGTTTGATTTTTGTCCCTCATGTGTTGTTTTTGTACACAGAGATTTAAGAAATAATGATGGAGTGAGAGATAGAGAGGGATTGAAAAAGAGAGAAAGACTTTTGATGTAATTTATATTGTTTTCTTTCAGAAAATTTCGAAAAGTTTGCCAGCGGTGAAGCACATAATTTACATTGAAAACAAGAAGAAGTTGACGTCTGATTCATTTTCTCCCAATGTCAAGCTGCTGTCTATGATTGAAGTGGAGGAGAATGGACGGAAGGCTGGAAACCGTTCTGGTCGGTGGCAGTGCAGCATTTTCTGCCTAATAATATTTGATGTTTTCGGAGGTTAAGAATGTTAGGCAATTTTCCCTTTTCACAGAATATGTCCTTAAAATGATGGAATTAAATCAGATATTTTTAGATTATAATTTTCCATGCTCAGACTGTGTTTATATTCTGTTGTTGTGTAATTGTGGTTGTGGTTGTTGTTGTTGTTGTTGTATTTGTGGTTTGTTATTTTAGTGTTTGACTTGAAACATTGAGATTGTTTCCTTTTGTCTTTTGAACGATGCAGAACGTGCCGTTTCACTTTACAGCCGTGTCCTATTTCTCTTTCAGCTCTGAATGCAAACCGCAGACCTCAGGCAAAGGATCTGGCATTGATCATGTACACAAGTGGATCTACTGGACTTCCTAAAGGTTCCAGATGTTTTTGATTTTGAATAAATCTTGAGTTTGTTATTTATGCTTTTATGTCTACTCTGTAATTTTACTTTTATTCTTTGTCGTTTCCCTGTTACTGTTGAATAGATGTTTTGTCTTGTTCTACCTGGAAATATTACTTATGTTTAAAAGTGCATTTGTTTTGATAGGAGTGATGATTTCGCACTTTAATCTTCTCAGTGGGATGTCTGGACAGGTTGATCGTGTCCCAGAACTGGGGTAATTGCCAGATATTGTCATCAGATTGCATCTATTGTCTTTTCTGTTAATAATTATAACCATTTACAGAAAGACAATAAATACATCAATTTCATGCATATAGATAAGTAGATTTCTTGTGTTATCTTGAAGTGTGCTTTCTGTGATGCCATGAACGCAGGTATTTGAGGATTCCTTAGCAATATTAAGGATGTTGATTTGAGAGTAAGCATCTCTTAAGTGAATTTTCAAAGGTTAATGGTAAGTCAGTTGACTGAAGTCAACTAAGTCAAAAGTAAGTTCCAGGTATGTGGTTGTTCCCTTTTAGAGAAAGAACACTTGTGCATTGGATGGAATAATTAATCAGCCATTTAATAAAGGCATGTTTTGTGCTTTATCCTAATCCACCGCATGTACAGCAAAAGGGTACTTGAAATTGTGTCCATGCTAATTTCAAAAGCCTTTCTTACTGATTTCTAAGAAACCATTTGAGCAAGCCTATAGGAAGTGGGGTACAGGGGTGCAGGTGCACCCATGGAAAAATTACCCCTGTAAAATGAGGCTGGTATTTTGCTTGTCTAGATTTTTGAAGGCACAATAAATGAAGGGTGATGACATTTTTTGCTTGTCGGGTTTTTATGATAAATGTTGATTTTTGTTAGATACACCCCTGAAAGAATGGACCCTCAGATAAAAACTTCGTTCCGATGTGCCTGCATTTGAGTCTTGATTGGTCTTAATAGAATGGTTTGTTAACTGAGTTTCCATGTTATCCTGATCCTAGTTAATATAGTTAATATGATTTTACTGTGGTTGCTTTAATTTTCTTATGTTGATTTCATTTAGGCCTTCTGATACATATGTTGGTTATCTGCCTTTGGCTCATATTCTGGAACTGAGCGCTGAGGTGTCCTGTGTTACTCACGGAGTTCGAATTGGTTTCTCATCTCCTACAACACTTTCGGATCAGGTGAGAAAGGAAATGAAAATGCGTATATCTCAAGTCTCTTGCATCTTGTACCATCAGCATGTAGTTATTGTACTCTGCAATTATACAGTTTGCGTATACTCAAGTACGTAGTATTGATAGTTGTGCTCAGAACCTCGATACTTTTATTTCAGATTTAGATTGTTCGGTTTTATTTTTTATTACTTGTAGAGGCATGCGGTGTAGATTTGTAATAGTTTAGCATGACCCTTAGTATCTGCAGTGCCAGCATCAACCAGTATGTTGTTGTGTTTTTATTTATATAATGACACACAGATCACTAGGGATCATTTTAACAAGTCATAGTGGTAGTGAAAGGGTTATTGACCTTTTAGGAATATCTGACAACACTTATCATTTATTTGAAAGTGTAATTATGTCCACACCTTTTCAGAATGACCTGCACACAGCATCTTCTGAGTTTACAGCTGAATTGACAGTGTTTAATTTTAGCATCTGCCATCTGGTGGTTTGAATTGAGTTTTGTTCTAAAAGAATAATTCTTTGCATGTGTTTTGTGTTTGTTGTTTCCGTGTTTTGTGATGAGCTCTGTTGTGAAAAAATATTTCATATCAAGTGTTTTTGTAGTCAACAAGAATCAAAAAAGGAAGCAAAGGCGATGTCACTGTTCTAAAACCAACACTGATGACTGCTGTGCCGGTGAGAAATTGTCATTTTCATTTCACGATTTTCTTCATGAAAACATTGAGTTGCTTTGCAAAATGTCTGTTACATTTTCCTGCTTCAGTGTTTATGAAGAGATTCATGAATGGAAAGGCTGCTTGTTCTTGAGTTCTATTTTTTATTTCATTTATTTATCCAAGATATCTTTTATAGCAAAGGCCAAAGACACTGTAGACAGTGCTCATTATTATACTGATTGATCCAGGATATAATTCACATTTCCCTTGTATTGATTTCTTAGTTGGAATTCCAGATTTGCTGTTGTACCATGTGTTAAGTAAGGTATAGAGTTATGTTTCTTATTTTGAGAACTTGTTATTTGCTCTCTACCTCTTTTTTAGCCCTGCCAAATGTATTGCAGCCTGAACAGTATTTTGAATGTGATCTTACCTAGGTTTGTCTGTTCGTCTTTGATCATTTTGATCATTTGATCTTGATTTGAAGAGACTGAATTATATCATTTTGTGATCTTAAGGTGATCATGGATCGTCTGTACAAGGCAGTTTGGGAAAAGGTCAACGAAGGTGGACGCTTTCAACAGGCACTTTTCAACTTTGCTTTTGAATACAAGAAGAAAAAATTTGACGCTGGATTCAACACACCAATTATTGACAGGTTTGTTTCTTTTGAGAATTACTCTAAAATGTCTTGATTAAAATGTTGCTTCCTCTGCTAAAATCTAATAAGTCTTTGTGTGAAAATCATTTTAAAAATTATTGATAGTTTGAATAGCATATTGAATAACATTTGCATTTTAAGTGGACAGTTATGATGTGTCAGACCAAAAGGAATGATAGTTTAGATTAGTTGTCATACAGAGCTGTTCTCTAATTGTTTCTTTAGGTTCCTCTTTAGGAAGGTGCGGAAACTTCTTGGTGGCCGTGTCCGTATGATGCTGTCTGGTGGCGCTCCCTTGTCAGAAGATACTCAGAAGTTTATGAATATCTGTTTTTGTTGTCCTGTCGGCCAGGGATACGGACTGACGGAGACCTGTGGAGCGGGAACAATACAGGAAGGTACTTATGTTGTGTTTATCCACAGTCTATTATTGTTATATTCGTGTGATGTTGACATAAAATGCACTTTGCTTCTTTTGGTGCAAAGCTTATTCCTGATTCAATTCTTTGGCATCTCTTAGAGTTGTACCAGGCAACCAGTGCGCTGCGATTTGGCGAACTGAAGATGGAGGCGCAAGAAACTGTGATTTTAATACGCGTTTCATCACTCTGGTGAATTTTTGCATATCTTTGCACCTACCCTAACAATAGTCCTTCCATAGGCTTATGTCAAACAGGGAATTGATTTTAAAATTTTTTGTCATCTATAAAACCTGTGATACAAGGAACCAGTAATCATAAGGCTAATATTAAACAGGGAATCAATTTTATAATATTTCTGTCATCTGTGAAACCTGTGATACAAGGAACCAGTTGTCTTAAGACATGACTCATCTCTCAATTGACTTTATAGTCATTTGGCAGATAATAGATTTTTGATAGACTGTGTAGAGTGTTGCTAAGAATATCTCACCATTTTTGTGGCATTTCGAACGCTCTAGAATAAAATTGAGATGGAATATATCAACAATCCTAGAATGATTTGATGAACTGAAGATGGGGACACAAGAAAATATGATTTTATTTTGCCTTTTGTCACTCTGGTGAATTTTTGCATATCTATATATCTACTGTAACAGTAGTCCTTTCATAGGCTAGTGTCAAACAGGGAATCAATTTTATAATATTTCTGTCTTCTATGAAACCTGTGATACAAGGAACAAGTTGTCTTAAGACGCAGCTGATCTATCGATCGACGTTGTAGCCGTTTGTCAGAGAACAGTTTTTTATAGACTGTGTATAGTGTCGTTTGAAATGGCTCACAATTTTCATTGCATTTCGAGCGCTCACGAATAAAATTGAGACAGATTATATTAACAATTCTATAACTATTTGATGCAATGAAGATGGAAGCAAAAGAAAATGGGGTTTTAATTTGTTTCATCACTCCACAGAATTTTTGCATATCAATGCCTCTACTGTAACAAGAGTCATTCCATAGGCTAATGTCAAACAGGGAATCCATTTTATAGTATTTCTGTCGTCTATAAAACCTGTGATACAGAGAACCAGCTATCTTAAGAAACGGCTGATCTCTTGATCGACTTTGTAGCTATTTGACAAAGAATAGATTTGTGAAAGACTGTGCGTAGTGTGGTTTGAAATGGCACCCCATTTTTGGGGCCTTTTGAATGCTCTAGGACAGGGGTCTCCAAAGTTTTTCAGCAGCAGTCCACATTGCCCAACACTGTCTTAGAGTGATTATAGTCTCTGTTACCCGATGCTTATTAAGGTTTGTTTTGGTTTCAGTTACGGATAGAAGCACAGGTCGAGTTGGCGCTCCACTGAAGTGCAATGAGGTGATGCTTGTTGACTGGAGTGAAGGCAAGGCCTTTTGTTTTTCATTTAGACTTTTGTAACTGAATGACCTTGAGAAATAGCAAAATGCAGAGATCTTTGGAGAGATGTCATGGAAAAGTCAATGCCTGTTCACAACTGGAGGACAAAGACCTGACCTGATAACTTTTATCTAATCTGAGTAATAATTACTTTGAGTTTACTGTTTTTTTTAAATTTACTGCTTCTCTTATTCTCCTTTAGACAGGTTGAGTTCTTTTGTGATTTTTTAGGTTGTTTGGTTGGTTTTTGTTGCAGGCGACTACTATGTAACCGATAGTCCGTGTCCACGTGGTGAGATATGGCTTGGTGGTGGCAACATTGCTCTTGGATATCATAAAGATCCGGAAAAGACCAATGAGGATTTCCATGAAGCCAATGGACTGAGATGGTTTGCCACCGGAGACATTGGCCAGTTCGAACCAGATGGATCGCTGAGAATCATTGGTATGTCAACGTTTTATTATTAAAGTTTTACTAAGGAACGTTCCAAATGTTGTTGTAGTTCTGTAGTTTCTTAGGTTTTCTGAATAAAATCATTCATTTTGCTCTTGGATGATTGTAAATCAGTATTTGTGATGTGTTATTTAACTAAATATTTGGGTAAAGTGTTTCCAGAAATTTGCTCTTGGTGTAATTTTAGAGGTAAAATGTGTAGCAATCTTTGTTATTTATTATTTTTAAAAAGTCTTTGAAAAGTGTAACAATTCAAAATTTAATATATTTAATTTTTTCCTTCAGAGGCTGTATTTATTGATATGGTTTGTTGTTGATTTTCTTTGGCATTTGTCAGATCGTAAGAAGGATCTCGTGAAATTACAGGCCGGCGAGTACGTTTCTCTTGCGAAAGTGGAGACACTGTTGAAGATGTGCTCGTTGGTGGACAACCTCTGTCTGTACGCCGACAGTAGTAAGATGTACACAGTCTGCCTGGTTGTTCCAAATCAGAAGAACGTTTTGGCGCTCGCAAAGAAGCTCGGCGTTACTCCTTCCGAATGGCCGTTCATCTGCGAGAATCCAGAAATTGAAGTTGCCGTTCTAAAAGCGCTCCAGGATCAGGGTTCAAGGGGTCAGTTCTTTTAGGAAGCATCAAACATTATGATCGTTTTTATTTATTTTTTGATCCGGATCATTGCTTCTATTCTTGCTTTGATTTGGTTTACTGTGGAATGACTAGACAAGAACTCTGTTTGTGCAGTTCTCTTGAGATTTGAGTGTTTTGGTTGGCGTTAGATAGCAACTGGTTGTAACCAGTAATAGTTCACTTTCATTGTATTAAATTTCAGCGTCGATGATAATCAATTGCTTTTGAAGTTCAATGTAATGGTATTCTGGTCTTTTATTACTAAGATTGTAATTTATGTGCTTCATAGTTTTTAGTTTACGTAAATGTTTGATAATTAATTATTTGATGGGATGATTGGTTGGAATTTACATCTGCATGAATCATACAGATTTGATTTTTATCTTTTGCTAAGTTTGTATTGGGTTTTTTTACAGGGAAGTTGGAAAAATTTGAAATCCCTCAGAAGATAAAAATGGTGACGGAAGTCTGGACTCCAGACACAGGACTTGTAACGGAGGCTTTTAAACTGCGCCGCAAGAACATTGAGTCACTGTATTTAACGGACATCATTCGAATGTATGCTTAATCCAATTATACATTTTCCTTCAGTGTTTTTTTGCACGTATCTCAGTCTCATGATTGTGTAAAGCCAGTTTGATGCAACCTGACATTCATTTGTGGTGTTTAGGGTGTCTACATACATTTTCCCGTGACATTTGACCATGTCGGAAGTTTGACTTTATGTTGCCATTTTATTCATTTGCTTTTCGATGTGATTGTCTTGATGGAGACAATCTTATAATATTTTATAATCTAGGTTGTCAACAGTGTTTTCAATTATATCAAAATTTCTTGTTCTGTCATTGTATGTATTGGATCGAACGTTGAGTTTCAGCCAGTTTTGGGTTAGATGGCTGGGCAATTGTAATCAAAACCAATGCATTCTTACCATGGCACTTGTTAATATTAATTAAGAGCGATTTAAAACATTGTAAAGAATTAAGATCTTTCCAGTAACTTTTGCATTTTTTGTTTATACTCTTTGCAACAATTTGATCTTTGCAGGCAAGAAATATACACAATTCCATTGAAATGTTTTTCGTTTTGTTATCGTGCGCATTCATTTGATACGATATTTCCACTTAATATAAGTGATGTTTTGTGTATTTTTTTGCTTTGACTACACTATATGTGTTCCTGTATCTTATCAAGGGCTGTTTGGTATTGCTGAAAAAGCTGTCCTCTGGCGTTGGATCATTTTCTGTTGCTTTTCTGGCTAGTAAATTGATTGGCAGTGTTTTGTATTCTGGTTTGTGAGCATGGAATTAATTTTTACTATTGTTTTGGTGAAGCTTTAGATATGTTATGTGTGAGTTAGTGTATATTGGCCAGTGTTTGATATTCTTTGGGAAATGATTGGCTTTGGGATTTGGGCATATACTTGCATTTTAAACAGATTTATTGTGGATTTCCCTTTTCAGCAAATTTTTTCCTGTTTTCAGTTTCAGCCTGTTCGCAAATTCTAGTCTTGAATAATTTTTTCCTTTTCAACTTCTTTGGTACAGCTGAATAGTGACTGAAATTTTTTTACAAGGGCTTCTCTAGTTGAGCCAGTATTTGGCTTATTCTCTTGGTTATTTTGCTGTTTGTTTACTGGTTTGTCATATATGTGAGTTACTCGTCATTCTTTTTGCATCTATGAAATATTTTCAGTCGATTTGTGGAGGTCTGCCTTTTTTACTGCATTCTTTTGTTAATACACATGCATGCACCTGTACATATGCACACACAATAATTTGCATTAGTATATAATATTGATTGCATTTGGCTTGTATTGTATATGTATAATTTGTACACACTTGTAATTTAACTTGTTATTGAATAGTCTGCATATATTGGTCTAACTATACTTAGCTTCGATGGCCGTTTGTAAGCATTTGCCGTCATTTGTGCTGATGTGATGAATTCCCCGGCTGATCTCATCGACGTGCAACTTGGGAGATGAAAGACAGATTTTGGTATTTTTCTGTTGTCATAATTGTAAGCAAAAGCCTCCACAAGGGTAGAATTATTCTTGGCACTCAGTTGTCTACAGCTGACTATAGAAGAATAATTATATAATAGCGCTTATCGGCTAACCACATTATAGTTAAAATTAGAATCGGGAATTAGGTCACACGCACTGCACATGCGTATGCAAATGTGGACAGTAAATGGTTGAATGCGAGCGGTATTTTAGAAAATATTAAATCCTAAATTCATGCCGTTAACAATGCTCTGCACTCGAGCCAACGTTTTAATTCGACAACATAATTGACTTTAATATCACTACAACGAAATTTTGCTCCTGGAAAGTCAGATTCTAACAGCTTTATTTTTAAAAACGCGCTGCTTGACGCCATGTAATCCTCGTGTTCACTGGCTGTTTGCTGTCCACATTTGCATAAACCTGCGCGCACAGCCTTGACCTAATTATTGTCAATAAGTGCTATTAGACTTTTTTTGTGAAATTCTTTTTGATGATCCTTTGATCTGTCCTATAAATTTGTGTTGATGTGTTATTGCGTTTACTGTGGCAGAGATCTAATAATATTGTGATGTGGAATGCCTGTTGTTGTTAATATGAGTTGTTGTTTTATTGTTTTCTTCATATTTTGATGATGTTTTGGAAGTTGTCTGTGCACAACTCTTTTGGTTTTGAAACTTCAGTGTCAATTCACAGTGTATATATACTGTTGCAAGTCATTACTTGTCTATAAACATACATAGTTGCATTTTCGATTTCTCTCTTTATGATATATTTGGACTTCTGTTGACATGTCTTCTTAAGTTCTCTGCCCGGAAGCAGGTCCTGGTGCCATCCTTCTCTGTCAGCAGCTTGGGTCTTTAGTCCTTTGTATCCGTCTTCAGTCATCATCCAGTGCAGTAGTGATATGTACGTGGTCTTCCTCTGGTTATCCTTCCTCCCATATGGCCCTCCAGTATTGTTCTGAATAATGAGTCTCTTCTCAGGACATGCCCAATCCAGTTCTTTTGCCTCTGTTTTATTGCTTGTAATTATTGTCTTTTCCTCCTTTACAATATTTAGGACCTCTTTATTGGCTATATGCTGTGTCCAACTGATTCTTTCCATTCGTCTCCATATCCACATTTCAAACGCCTCTAGTTTTCTGATTTCGTCTTTTCTCATTGCCCAAGTTTTTGACCTATAAAGTACCACATTCCATATCGGTGTTTTAATCAGTCTCTTTAACTCTTTATATAGACTACTCCTTAATACCGGTAATTCCCTTCTTTGGTAAAATGCTTCCTTTCCCATTGCTACTCTCCTTATTTTGCTGTGGCATCTGTCATCTTCCGTGCTAAGGCTGCCAAGGTAGCAGCGTAGATTGTGATGTTTGCCTCTTTCCCTTGTTCTTACTGATGACCATCACTTTTGTCTTTTTGATGTTAACATGCAACATTTATAAATAGTCATAAAATTTTGTGCATTGAATGTCATATAATTATAAAAATAGATTTAAGAACAGTTAGATTTCGTGGAAAGGCTGTGGCAGTGATATTATTTACATCTAAGCTGAGAATTTTCTGTATTTATGTAGTTTCTCCTTTTGAATTTCACCATGTGCCATAACTGCCTGATAGTTTAGTTGGCCATTGTAGGCACTGGTTCATGAAACTGCAACCTTTCATATGTATAATGATGCGTCTGTGCAGATATTTTTCCTTGTAACTCCACGCTGTATGTCTTGTGGGGTAACAAAGCTGTGCAGCTGTTTGTGTTCTACTTCACTGCTAGAAGTTTACAAAATCCAATGACACTTTCAAAATTCTTCAATTTATTTGTTTCAAGTACATATGGATGTCACAAGTTCTGAACTAACTGGCTTTGATTTCGAAAAAGATATTCATTAATAAATTTCTTGCACCTTACTTCTGTGTGGCATTCTTATCTTGATAGATTAAGCAAATATGTTGCACTGGAACAGTTTAATATTGTGTCATTTCACCGGCAACATGTTAAAACCAAATAATTACAAAAACTGCATAAATCGAATGTAAGTGCTCTGTAGCAAATGCTCTGCATTTCACAGAACAATAGTTTGATTCAGAATACAGAATTGTTTGAATGTGGAGTTCTTTGTGTGCTTTTGTTATAGTCTTTTATCGTGGTTCATTTTGCATAATATTAGTTCTTGAACCTAACATTAAAATTAGTAAGATTTCAGCAGTTTTAAATTCTTAATCTATCACACCTAGGGCATGCAAAGAATAATTTTACCAACTAGCTGGTGACTGGTTTTCTGGTGTTGACAAGTTTTTATAGGACTGTTTGTGTGCATGTGTGTGTGACTCCTTTCAGGGCTTGCCACCGGCTATGGCAGAGTTGCTATATGTTTTATTTATATATATATATATATATATATATAAAATATATATATATATATATATATATATATATAATATAGAATAGAACCTGACGAGAGTTAAAACATTATGATCTGGTCAAATCATGAAGCAGGGCTTTAAAAATATATATATAGAATATTATTCATGATCTTTCAGGCAATTATGCAATGCTACTTATTCACATTTCCAATAAAAAAAAGATGCGAAAGATTTCACCGTTTTTTGAGTTGCCTGACCACCGAAATCCTGATCTGAGTCTGTTTTCATAGTTCGTTAATTTGTCAGAATTATTTCTAAAGCTTTCTCACTGACTTACTTGCCTGAGTGTTAAATCGGTGGATTACGAGACCCGATGGGATTGTCGGATCGTCGTTTCGGTTAAATGTCCGTCGTCGAATGGAAGAACATGCTTTTTGGCAGAAAATAATTTAATGATTAAACAAATCAAATAGATTAAATAGGACTGCGATGGAAGATCGTCGTCAAAAGGAAATAGAACGTTAAAGGCGATCGGTCGAGGCCTTTGAACGACTGCAAACGCTGATCAAACGTTCGGTTAGTGATGACGACTGTGCTCTTATTTTGAGTAATTCTAGAGATTTATGTGGCGCTGTAAGATCGTGAAGTAAGTAACCGAACTGGCTTGTAATGTATTTTATGCGACCCCAATAGATTTCAGTCGAAATGCTTTGATGCTTAATTTTCAGAAGCCTATAGTACCCATACAGATGCATTCATTCAGTAGATCAATCAACTTCTACGGCGTCGCTAATCTAGCTACTATAATGTTTAGAGCCTTAGCCGTTGGCGCAATACAGCAGGTGATGCACTTGCTGGCCATTATTATTATTTTCAGATGTAAGCGAAATTAGGCAAAAGTATGTTATAAATTATAATAGTATAAAGGCAGTGTCTAGACAGTCTAGTATGCGGACTGCCCGCATTCTAATTAAGCCGCTGAATGGCGCTGATTGGTCGAATGAACCTAACCCTAACTATAATCCTAACCACGTGATTCATTAGACCAATCAGCGGTTTAATTAGAATGCGGGCAGCCCGCATATTAGACACTTTGTAGTAGAAAATTTATATGTTAGTATGTTTTGAATCTCATAAGCAGGTGGTATTATAAGTTATGGTATAAGTTTCTTGAAAGCTATTCAGAAGAGTTTCTGAGTGCTATAGTTTGCTTTTAGCAGCAGAAGGTTTGGAAGGTTTTTTCAGGATTATGAGGTAAAGTGGACTTGAAACTTACTTCATTTCTTTGAACACTGAATTTGTCATTTTGGATAGCGGTTGGACCACTTGGCCATTTGCATGATTATGTTATGGTATTGTTGTTAGTCATTGATGGTTATTGAGGCCTGTGATGGCGACCGTTGCATGCTTAAACTCGCAAGGGCCTTTGAAGTTGAGACCTTTGGCTTTCAGTACAATTTATGTTGTGTATTAATGCAGCATTTTAGTAGGCAAGAGGGTGACTGCCTTGAAAAAGCCAGTGTCTGCACATAGCCTATCAAGTTCTGAAGGACGTTAAATGGAAAATTTATTTCCAATTTAGTTTTTATTTGTGTTGACAGATACTTTAGAGTGTGGTTTAGTGGTGCTCAATATGTAAATGGCAAAATCTGGTGTGTAGCTTTCCACATCCTGCTTTCGAGTGCCCTGTCTTCTTGACTCTGATTGGGGGGGGGACTGTAAGGAGCATTATAGTTTTCTGAGTAGTGTGCTTGTATCGTCTAGTTTTATCGGCAGCCATCAAAGATGAGCCAGTTGAGTTCACTTTCATTGTTTCATTCTTTTTTTGAAACAGTGATGCACTGAGTTTTAAAAGATAAAAAGCTAATTTGCTTTTTACTTGAAAGTCTCAAGTGTCAATGTTGCAATTATGATGAATGTTTTTATGCTAGGTTTGTAAATTTATGATGTTGATGATGATATGCCCAGCAATGCATCGGAATCATGAGGAAATGGGGGGATAATATACAAAGGGGATTGACTGCACACAGATTATTTCAGTGTGAGAATTTGCTTTTCCCTCTGGGACTTTCTTAAATTACATGGTCAATTTCCAGAAACTCTCTGTGGTAGAACTTCAGTCTACTCTCTCCTCACAATGGTGTCCTGGTGTTTGAGCGAGTTCAGTTCAGTGCTGATGTTCTGTATGAGGGTGATAAGTGATATCGACTAGTATTTACTATTTATATACCCCTTCATGTAGCTCAGTTTCAAGTACAATTAAGCAGTTTAATTATTTTGGATGTTATCTGTCTACTCTATATTGCATCACTTGGTGTTCTTATCATCTCAAGTCCAAGTTGGAACTTAGGCATATGGGTTCTAATATATCATTTCATGAGTTCAGATAGTTCAGATTTGTTTTTTGTCAAATAACCTTTCAGAACTTAACTCAAGAGGTTGCTGACTTTTTCCAGAATGAATCATTAGACTCAGGTGGAAATCCCCGTCTATTGCCGCACAAAATTCCGGTCAGAATGTGATACAGGTACTATTGCCCAGTCAGCGATGATGACCCTTATTTTAATATGATGTAGAATATTTCATACTAATTTTAGGGCTTGGGGTCTAAGCAACTCCTGTTCCATACCTGTTGCCGCCAATGATTCTAATTTAAAAGAATCCATTTCTAGAGAGTAATTTCTTTGCCTCAAAGATCTCCATAGCAACTGCATTATCGTCCATGGTGTGAAAAGGCATTTGTTCTCCCAACTCCTCCCCACAATCCATACAAGATTAATATTCGCGTCATGCCGTGCATTTTCTGCTGGCCATAGATGTATTATTATTGTAACTGCTTTAGATGTTGGAAGCCCCAATTTGGCTTCTGCTGCAGATAAATGGTTTTAGTAATTGATGAGACAGAGACAGAGGGCTTCTGGCGCCTCATAAATTATTCAGAAATTGGACCAGTGTTGTTTCCTCGGTGCACTCGGTGTTTTCCCTCATCAGTAGTTTTGGAAAGGGTCGTCTGTGCGGTCGGAAATCATCCATGGTACACTTGAATGCTTCTTCAGCAGCCTCTGTATTTTATGAATGGAAAAAGAAATTGATTTTTACCCAATTTTTATCTTTGACTAAATCAGCAGTGATATTTATGTCAAGTAGGAAGCGTGTGTGTGTGTGTGTGTGTGTGTGTGTGTTAATCTGTATGTGCAGGTGCATGAATATGTATAATTTATGTTGTGCGTCTATGAAGTAGGGGAATGTGATTTTTAAATCTTGGATTCCACTTTCATGAGTTTGTGGATCTTGGTGGTCTGTGTTTGATTTTGCATCCATGGTACTGGTGTATATGGTTGGGGTTGTTTGATACCTGTCTGTCTGTCTGTGTCTGTCTGTCTCTTTCTCTGTCTCTCTTGCTCTCTCTCTTTCTCTTTCTCTCTCTCTCTCTCTTCTTCTCTCTCTCTCTCTCTCTCTCTCTCTCTCTCTCTCTCTCTCTCTCTCTCTCTCTCTCTCTCTCTCTCTCCTCTCAGAATAAATTGTGTAGATTGTGAATTATTCTTGTTCAGTTGCCCTTTGGCTGTGATGTATTGATAATCGACATTGGTCTGTAATTCTGGCATTGATTTATTGAGGACAATGCTAAACAGTGCGCTGACTGTGCTGATGGTTTGATAGGAGAACGCTGCTTCCTTGCTTCCTGAGCTGAAGAAGAGGTCAGAAAATCATGAAGAGAGTGCAAACTGCTGGCATTTACTAAGCTACTCTTTATTACCTCTCAGGCCACTGACAAATTTTTCAAAATACTCTGAAAAATTAGCATTTAAGCAACCTATCTTACTTGAAGGTGTGCTTGGAAATTGAAGCGATTGACGGAAGAATTTGCAGTAATTTTTTCTAAAAAATATGACCCTCATTGTAATCTGTCTATGCTATAGTTAAGATTGTTATATCTTATCTAATGCAGATGTAGCTGATAAGGCTCACTGATTCACTTGTTTGAGTGGGTGATAGACTTATTTGTTGATAATGGTAACCATGGTGGACTCACTATATATTATATAAGTCCTTATATGAAAAGCAACGGTATTACCGGTAAATGTTTGGTGGGTTCAGATTGTTGGGGGTTGGAGGTTTGAATCTCCTCAGTGGCCCAGTGAGGGCAGGAATTTTTATCTGATCTTTTGCCCGATGGAGGTCGATAATAATTATTGTTCATGAAATAACATTCTTTGACAGATGGAAGCCTGTTTTAATTATTGACTGTGCGTATGTGCGCATGTGCATGTGCTGGTTATTAATACCAATCCTGTGGCAGCATGTTTAGTTTTACTGCAAGTTGATGCCTGTTCTAAATATGCAAGGACTTTTTATAACACCTATTAAGATAGCCTGTAACATCATAAGATAGCCTGTAACATCAGACACTTTGGTATGTTTCATTTTAATAAATCTGCAGCGGAGTCATCTGTTTTGCAGATCTCACTGTTTGCTTCATCGCTACTGATGCTTTGTGAATTGCATTTTTATCACATGTGAGCTTCATTATTATCTGTTCATTAGAATTAGGTCAATGTTTATATATATTTTTACAACCGATTATTATGTGATTTTGTGAAAATTGGTTTAATTTGTTATGATTTTTAACGATTCTGTGATTTTGCTTTCCAGTTGTGTTGCTACAAAGTCGTTGAATTTGGATCAGAATTTGGATTGCACCCATTTGATCCAAACCAAAGTCAGAATGGATCCTAAGTACCGGTAGTGGATCAAGTGTATTCCAAATGCACATGTACAGGAGACACGTTCAAAGTTGATCCTGTAGATACAAAATACAAAGTGTCTCAGGTACCAGAATCTTTGCTGTAACCTTAATCTAAACATAAATAAACAGGATGGCCAACTCAGTTTCTTAAGTTCTGTACAAATGTTGTGGTTTTTGATTAACTCCAAGTTCTTAAGTATTCAGGTCATAGGCACCCAAAAAATTGTTATAAAAGAGGTCGTGTGGCCTGACATCTGACACTTTTTAAATACAGGTGTTCAGTCCTAGTTGCTATTGCTATAAACAAGTCATGATTGATGTTGGATTGTCCTGCATTGACCTGAATAACAGTGTTGGTCAACAATGCTGGTTATGCTCTGTTTAGTTAAAGGATCGAACATAGCTGTGATTATTTCACTGCAACAGTGGCATGTTGTGGTTCATGCATATTCTAAGTAATAGTTGTTTTATGACCTGCTATTAGTCTTGGAGTGTTCTGCTTGCATTCAGAACTCTATGGTGTCTGATTGTTTGGTGTTTGTATCTAGGTTTATGATCAGCCTCAGAAGAATGCTGAAAATTCAGTGACAGAAGCCTCCATGCATCAGAACATAGAATTGCCTATTGAAAAATTGGATCAACTGCAGTTAATTGTTGTGACACTGGCTTCAACGGTCCATTTAAAAGCATTGATTTTAACTGATGGCTTGTGTCTTGGCCGAGTCCAAAGAAGGCTACTGTGTCTTCACTGGTCCAGTCAATGTTAATGGGTTTTACAGTTGTGCACACGATTGGTAGTAGTTACTAATGAAAACTACAGGTGAAATTGTTCTTTACTTGTGCTTGCAGATCTTCTGTTTTCCATTGGAGGCATTGCTGAATTTTAAAGAGCAAGGAGAGGAGGAGGAGGAGGAGGAGTGGGTGTAGAAGAGGTCATAGATGCAAGTGACATTTCTGGTGCAGCCTCAACAGTTGATGAGCTGTTTTGGTCATGGCAGGTAAGTCAGTCACTTTTGCTGTTATACCTTTGAATGCCTGAGGTACCTGTCTTAGCACCATCCCTCCCCTCTATGGGCAGAGGAAGTTGGAGTGTTTCAGTATGCAGTCACACCTGATTAAGTGCATGTGGTATAAGTGCAGAGAAGCCCATTTTGTGTCTTGGCACTGCCCTCAAGTGCTTACATCGTTTCAGATTGAGTATATGCTGTGACCCTTTTGTTAGCTAATATCAAGGCCAAAA
The DNA here is from genome assembly GCA_018105865.1 of Metaphire vulgaris. Classification (NCBI taxonomy): domain Eukaryota; kingdom Metazoa; phylum Annelida; class Clitellata; order Crassiclitellata; family Megascolecidae; genus Metaphire; species Metaphire vulgaris. The sequence goes on from CM030871.1 coordinate 10,468,483, forward strand.
TGGCTGCTATGCTCTTATACAAGTTTGAATGTAGTTGATTTTTAATCTGCTAATTTTCATTTTAATTTCAATTTTTCATTTAATTTTCATTGCACGATTTCATGAATTTGTCTTTCAAGTATCTACTGCCATTATGAAGTTTTGATGTTTAGTTATTGTCAGTTTTAGTTACTGTCTTTTGTAGTTATGGTGATATTTGCGAGTCATGCCAGTGGGTGGGGGGAGATTTCCACTTCTCCAGTTCCCCTTGCTATTTAAAAGAGTGGACTAGTAAGTAAGCAGTGATCAGAAATTTCTCACCCCTTCCATCCCTACACACTGGTTGTTTTAGATACAGGAGCAACATCAGCTCAGCAGTTCAGGTATTTCCTTTCCCACTCAGCTTCCTGAATGTTTGGCATGTTGCAGTGCATCCAGTTAATGTGTGAAATTACAGATTAGACATAGTTACTGCAAGCGTGTAACAGGATGCTAGACAACTGGAGATCTGGTTTACTCTGGTCCTGACTCGTTTTATGACTTCGATGGTATGAAGGATTTGACAAGAATCTGTTACAGTTTGAGCAGTTTTATGTGCATGACCCTGTTTGCTGCTGCTGCTGAGCATCTGTCTGACCTTCCAGAATTGTGACTTTGGAGAACACAGATTAAAAGTTGCCAGAGAGAGAGAGAGAGAGAGAGAGAGAGAGAGAGAGACTGGTTTTTGTTTTATTGCTTAGTCTTTAAATTTTTATTGGATTTATTTTTATTTCCAATAAATGTTGCACCATATCATAAATTCTCCACAGCATTGTTTAGCCCAATCTGCACTACTCCTGTTTCACTTACCAGACAATCTCTCGTACTAGTGATGTTTGTTAAGCGCTGGTGGCCATTGCCATGCTGACAGCATCCTTAAAAATTGTCTTTATATTAATAATTATTTTTAATATTAAGTATGTCAAACATGATCTGAATTGTTTAATTTAGCATTGAAAAACATTCACTTCATCTGTGAAGCAGCTGTACTGAAATGCTATTCCCAAATAACATTCATAAACCAATTAATGCTTATTAATATTCAATGTTTACGACTGAAAATTTTGCAGCTTCTTTGCATGGCGACATCTTTTTCAATGTTGTATCATCAATTGATACAGAATACATTGCCAATGTCTGGATTTCAATATGTTTGAAATCTTCATAATAAGTCAGGACTGCATATTGTCAGTCTTTGTGACATCATGCTCCCTTTAGTGTCATGTAATTTCTAACCACAGACACTTTTTCACTGCATCTGTTATTGTTGACTCATGATATCACCCAGTTTTAACAAGTATCTGGAAAATGTAACATTTAAAGGTTTTTAATATTTTGATATATATAAGAAAATTGGTCTTTACATGGCTGCATTTTATTTAACTCATGTTAAAGCTTAATGCAGCAAATACACTCTAAGGGTGCTATATAAATTGTCCCTATTACATTACTTATGCTGAATATGCTGTTGTTATTTTGAGGAGATGCAAGGATGTCTTCCACGCTTGTTGAAACCGTTTCGATAAACTACGAGGACTTCAGCGACAGTTTCCTCACGTGCGGCACCTGCCTTAATGTGTACAACAGCGAGGAGCGCAGTCCCAAGCTGCTCAGCTGCTCACACACCGTCTGCCAGAGCTGTCTCCAGCACATCATCAACGCTCAGAGCCAGAACGCCACGACGTTCTGTTGCCCGATCTGTCGTGACACGATCGGCATGCCTCACGGTGGAGTTGCATCGTATCCACCGAGCTTCATCGTCAACCAGCTGCTCGACCTGATGGGTCGTCAGCGCCGCGACGTCATTCCAAAGTGCGCTCAGCACTCGCAGACGGAACTCAAGTTCTGCGAGTCATGCGACGTCGTGTTTTGCGTCGACTGCACCGGGGGGTCGCACAACGGCGGAGGCGCAAGCGCGCACACGATAATACCATTTTCGATAGCAATTAAACGTATGTCTGAGATCCTGCTGTACAAGGCCAGTCTGTGCATGAAGAATCTTGACAATGCAATTGACATAGTCTCAGATGAAATCAACAAACTGGACGACAGTGCCGAACGCTGTGTTGAGGCGGTGGTCGAGGTCTTTCAGGATGTGGCAAACATTGTTGAACAGCGCAAAATGGAGGTCGTTCAGATGGTGAAGAAGATTCGCGATGAGAAGAAGCAGGTACTTAGCAAGCAGCTCGACATCGTGGAATCGGAAAAGCGGCGCGTTCAGGTCGACTGCCAGGGACTCCAGCATCAGGTCGAAGTGAGGAACATCACCGCAAAGATCGGAGATCTCAACGAAATGCTCGACGTCTCGGCGACTCTCACTGAACCGCGGGAAAATGCCTTCATGCAGTTCGAGTATCGTCACAACACTGCAATGGCCGACATCTTCGGCGCTCTGAGTCGATTTGGAAAAATCTCGATCAGCAAAACATTCCCGGCTCTCTGCAAAGCGACCGATATCAAGACGGCCACGATTCACCTGAAGTCGGTTGTCACCGTCACGACCGTCGACTATCACGGAAACGCAAAGGTGAGCGGCGGTGATCCGTTGGTTACGAGGATGTGCGCCGTTACGGGAGATGAAATCTCCGTCGATCTCACAGACAATAACAATGGTCTATATACTCTAAGCTTTACTCCGAAGGCCACCGGACAGCATCGTCTGTCGGTTTCGATCTTCGACCGGCCAATCAAAGACAGTCCTTTCTTGATCAACGTTACCGACCACATCAATCCAATTCTAAAAGTCGGAAGTTCTGGCTCTGGCGTCTCGAATTTCAAGCAGCCGGTCAGCATCTGCTTTCGTGACGGCCGATTGTTTGTCCTCGACACCGGCAACAGCCGCGTAAAAGTTTTTGACGAAAATCTGCGACTCGTGCAGAACGTCACGGGGCAGGGACTTGAACAGCACAGCACGACCGGGATGGCTTTTACCAGCGGCGGTAGTCTCGTGCTTGTAAATTGGCGCACCAAACACGTTACTGAACGGACATTGGAGGGGACAGTGGTAAAGCAGTTCACTTCTCCCGAATTTATCGAGCCAGTCGCTGTAACTGTCAACAGCCACAACGAAATCATCGTTGCGGACAATGGCGTCGGAAAACTGTTTGTGTTTGGTGAGTCCGGCGTGTGCCTAAATGTCATCGGCAGCAAAGGAAATTCACCGGGTCAGTTTAAACTGATGAACGCGGTCTACACGGCTCCAAACGACGACATAATCGTCTGCGATCATCGAATTCAGGTGTTCTCTCGTTCGGGTCAGTTCGTATGCAAACTGTTTGCGAACACTGCGGGCAAATCTGGCGGCACCTACGGCGGGGTCTGCGTGGACAAACACGGCAGCTACCTGGCAACAAGGTCAGAGAAAGGTCGTTGTGTAGTCCAGGTGTTCAGTCCTTTGCGTCAGTGGTTGTTCGACATCGACAGCCACGAGGATCGATTGAAGAGGCCGAGTGGAGTCGTGACGAATTACAACGGGCATGTCTACGTCGTCGATCTCGGAAACGATTGTGTCAAGAAATTTCACTACATGTAGTTATGTTGGTGTTTAATGATTTTCTCCGGCTTGTGATTCATCTCTTATGTTCTCAATAATATGATGATGAAGCTGTAGTTGTAAAGCAATGCATAACTTGGTCCGTCTGTTACATTTGGTTTTATCACTTGTTACTGTTTCACAGCGTTTCATTTGATGTTTTGTTATTTTTTAATTTTATTAAAGATGTTTTGTTTTTGAATTTGTTATAAACCTTGAAATAGTTGAACCCAAGTATTGTTATTCCCCCTATGCATGTTGTGTTTGATCTGTTATCCACATCTGCTGCTCAGCTTGATAAATTCCCAGTAGCTGGTACACAAATTTGAATAGCCTTTTAAATGTGACATTTAATGGCCTTGGCTGTAGCTCTGTTTGCTGTTTTCTTCTGATTTTACATATCAACACGTTTTTCATTATATATTTTGACTACATGTGCCATGTTCTGATGTCACGGCAGTGACAATTGTACACCTAGTGAGTGTCTTAATGTGCTTTAGCAACCATGTAATAATATTAATAATAATACTCTGATAGGCTGACTTGAATCAGTTATTCTTAATTGGCTTTTGATGGACTTTTACTTATTGTGTAAAGATGAACTGTTTGACAGAACAACAGATTGTTTGTTACCAGAGATATGTGAGGACTTGAATATTTAGCTTCTGCTTTAACTGCATATGCTTGTTTTTCTTTTCATTCCATTGTCTTCATTATTTTTAAGTTGTTGTTTTCTTGTGCTTGTCATGTATCCAGTAATAACTTTATTAGCAGTTTACGCTGTTTGTCTTTTCACATGACCACATGGTCCATGTGGAGGCCTTTTATGGCAGAAGAGAGTCTGACTCCCATCTACATGTCTGTTTCCTTTAGACTGTTACTTCTGCTGATGGGCTAGGAGCTTATTTGTAGACGATTTTAAGTTACCGCATTGTTTGTGATGTATGTGTGTATGTATTTCTGCTTTCTTGTGATACATTCAGAGCAATTTTTTAGTAGATTGGAACGAATTGTTAAAATTATCACAACTTTCTGTTTTGCACGATTAATTTCAAGGTCTCTGCTTTGTTCTGGATAAAGTAACGACCTTTGATGTAATGAATTTGCTTTGTTATTTTAAAAATTTGTTATTATTTGTTCTCTGCAAGAGACTCTTTGCTGTAGCTGCTTTGTCAGGCACTTGTATTCAAGGCAGAGCACCTGCAATTAGAAGAAACATTGTTTAGGTTAAGGTTCATTTAGAATTATTTCAACTTTATCAAAATCTGATCTCAGTTTGTCATAGAAAAATTCATCAGTACAATTTTCAACAGATGATATTTGAAAAATTCATCTAACCTCATTTGATTTCTCAAGCCCCCCCCCCCCCCCACCTTCCGCTAACTTGTTATCTCAGCATTCTAATAATTATTAACACAATTGTTCTTGAGACAGAGTTTGATAGCAGTGGAGAGTATGCTCACTTAGTGTTTGTCTTTCGGGTAATTTGTGTTAATTTTAGGAAACAGTTAACTGAATCTGATTCCTCATAATTGTAATTCTATTGGCATAATTGGTACACTATAATGTGTACTGTACAGTGATCATGATTATTATCTTTTGGTCTGTCTCTTACTAAAAATACTTGTTTGAAGAAGTCAATTGCACGTAGTACAGCAGTAGAGAAGTAGCAATGATTTGATGAATCTTGATCACTCTTTGTAGCTAGTATTTCAAATTATCAGTAATTTTGTTATTTTGACCAAAATCTTTGATTAATTATAGCAAGAAATAATTCCTATTATAGGATAATTTCACTATAGTTTCTAACATTTTGAAAAAGTCAGTATTTGAGGTTGATTTTCTGCTAACAGATGTTCTGTGAAAAAATTCTGAAATGTTGGTACTAGTGCCCCAGAGTACCGGTATTTGTGATTTCAATGTATTGGTATGGTTTGGTGGATAGTTTGTGGTTATTTCCCAAAGTGTTGGAAATGCAGAATGGATTTTCTGCTGTTTTTTCTTACTAAGTGGTGTGCATATGATGTTATTTTTGGTAGAATAATTCATATAACTAAATGAATTTGGCCAATTGCCCCAGTTTTTTTATGCACCCTGAAAATTTGCGCTAGACGACCAGATTTCAGAAGCTTGTTTTCGCTAGGATTCAATCTGCAAGTGCTTGGGCGAACTAGAGAGTTGCTTATGCTTATAAGTGACTTATCTTAAATGAAATTTTCATGTTATCTTCACGCTTAGCAACTGTTGCTCAGTTGCTATAGAAACCGTTGTTTAGTTGCTAATGGTGACTGATCAGAAAGCACTATTTTTCTCCTCTCATTGAACGATATTTCTATAGTTGAAGCTGGCATTTTCGATGTGAGAGATTTTGTAGATTTCGTGTTACAGAGCATTGTCTTTGGTTGTCACAATTAACCAAAGGGCACACTGTCATTCGTTACGGCTGCCATTTGAGTCAAACAGGTGGGGTAGTCATGTTTATCAGCAACTGTAATTACATTTATGGTAATTGGGCAGCAGTAGATTTTGGGGCAGCTGGTCTTCTGTTCTCCAAAAATGTCCACCCATGGTCTATTGTTAATTTCTTTCTCTCATTGCCAATGCATTCAGCTCATGATGGAAATGTTTAATTTCGAACTGTGAGGAGAATTTTCTGTGCTCTTTAATTTTCATTTTGCTTTTGACTTGACAGTTGCTTTCACGGGGCTTTATATGTGGCAAGTGAGTAAGTATGTAAGGATGCAGTTTCTGCTTTGCTTTTAGTTAGGAATGAATTTGATAAGAGCCACCAGTTCTTAGGTAAATTTTACAGTTGACATTTTTTACAGTCTTTAGCAGTTGTGTGAGAAGACTTCTGTGGCGCCACTATCATGGTGCTCAAGACATCAGCCGATGACACACCAAATCCAAAGACAAACATATCTGTAGGTCTGTTAAACAGGTTTTGTTCATTACCTTATGTTAATTGTTTGCTTCACGTTTCTCTTTGTAAAGCAGGTTGAAGGTGTGAGCATAAGCAGTCACTTGACACTCCAGTGGACCAGCAGTAGGCCTAGATAGTGCGTTGAAACTACATTTGGTCAAATTCTGTTTATTTCTTGAGATATACAAGACTTTGTTAAGCTTCACTGAATAAGGAACCATTGTTATAAAATGCTTTGATGTTTCTATCTTTGATTAATGTGAAGATAATAAGAGGCAGTATGTATAGCCGTCTCTGCACTGAATGTGATATCCTCTACTCCAGAGTAGATCCCCGCTCGCTTCATCCGCTATATGCACAGAATGCAATGCTTTCGTAACATTAGAGGTTTTTGTGAGTGTAATGAGGTGAATCGTGGCTTGCTAAAGATACGCGACTGGTAAAGGTCACCAAGTGCACGTCGTCTTCGCTAATTAACTTATGCAGATCTCCTGTGTTGACTTCTGCTCTTTAAGTCTTTGCTTCATCGTGACCTACTCTTGCACAACGCCCACCGAGATTTCCATTGCAGGAACTCTCACAGCCCCCTCCCTCCCTCCCTCAGTCTTGATCCGTCCTCTCCTTGGAAACGACGGACTTCTCTATAGCGACGCAGGAGAAGAACTTCAGGTGGTGCCGTGAGGAACTATATTGACTCCGTCGCCAAGGTGACTGGGAGACGACGGCGGCAACAGATCTAGGCTCTGTCTGTTTGTCTTCTGAAGCGAACTGAAGAAGACTCCGCCCAGGACTTTTCTTCAGGTCTTCTGGTGGCGCACCAGTTGCCTGCATAATTGGACTGCGTAGAGACAGGGTACGGCCTGGCATCGCGCATGGCCAGGACTGTCTCTTAAGCAACGTGTGTTTCGGTCGAAGCGCCCTTCACAACATTGGCGTTCTCTTCTCTTGGCGCAGTTCGAAGAAGAAGAAGAAGAAGAAGATCGCTGTTGAGAAATCTAGATTGCTTTTTTCAGATTTTGAAGTTGTTTTTTCAAGCACAGCGTCTATATATCGACGACGCCGGTAAATCGTTGCAATTTTATGAGTTCTATTGGTCTATATACATTAAGTGCATTACTGTGTCATCTGTATAGAGTGTGGGGTAAGGCAGATGACCTGGTCATTGAAGGGGCGCCAAAACCTTTGGTTGCTCAGCGTTCAAAAAGTAAAGAATAAACTGGCATCAGAAAACTGAAAAACTTTTTTCGTCATCAGTATTGTTAAAAGTTTGTTAAGTTAAAAAATGCATAATATGTGGTTTTAATCTAGTGTAAAAAAAGTCATGTCAGTATTATTGTTAATTAAAAGGTTTAATCACTGGACAATCAGAAAAAGCATTATTCATTTGATTGGTAGCCTCAATGTCTAAACAGGACAATCAAAGAAGGCCGATGCTTTGAAGTCGCCGTGTGAATTAGTTTGCAGAGAAGATTAGAACTAGATTAGAATGATCTGTCGTGTTTCTAATCTGTTCTTATATCCACAGGCGCAGACTTCTATTGAGCCTCTATAGGCTAGAGTCCCCCTCACTTTTTGAGATGTTATCATAGGCAGGGATCGAGGGAGGTATGGAGGTTGTGTCCCATGCATGCCCCGTTTTCATCGAAGTTTACGCCCAGTGCTTGTGTTTTCTCTGCCTCAGACACAGCATGACTCTTCACTACACTCCGATGGGCGGCGGCGGTCGCAAGGGCCCCTCCCAGCGCGTCCACCACGGACAGAACGAGGCCTTTAGAGTCGACCACGGGCCGAGGACCGCCAGAGACCTCGAAGTGGAGCGACTGAAGCAGAGTCTCCACGGCGAGAACGCACACGTCCCCGACTGTCTCACGTGGAACGTCGAAGACGTCACCGATCGAAATCGCGACGGATACGGAAGTCCGAGAAGTCCGCGGAAGGACTACTACGCGAGACAGACGGCCACCGGAAGGGAGTTCAGCATCACCAGCTACAAGCCGCTGCCGAGGCACCCGGAGCTCGGCAGGCCGAAGGCCCACCTGTACGGCGACGACGGACCCCCGGACGTAAACTGGAAGGTGAGGCCGAACGACGGCGGGGTGGCCGATGCGATGGTCGGCTGGCCGGAGACGCGGAGGGAGGAGGATCGGTACGGAAAGAGCGGAATGGGGTGGGAAGTCGATCTCTTTGGGCACGGAAAAGGTACGGCAAGAGGTAAGAACGCCAAGTAGTAAGGAGTTCTTAGTATTTTCACCATGTCCAATGTACTTAGCCTAACGTATCTTATTGGGAATGGGGGTGGGATGGGGTGGGGGTAAATGTGGGGCTCAAGCCATTGGCGTAGCCATGGGGGCCGGGTCAGTGGACCCGTAGCTTATGAGGGTGGAGTTTGAGAGAGCGAGAGTGATGCTGAATATGGGACTGTACAGAAAGAAAGAGTAAATGCCAAATGGGTTGAAATGCCCTCCGCGTCCAAATGCTCACCGCGTTCAAATGCCCCCTCCGCGTTCAAATGCCCCCTCCGCGTTCAAATTCCCCCCCTCCGCGTTCAAATGCCCCTCCGCGTCCAAATGTCCCCTCCGCGCCCAAATGCCCCCTCCGCGTCCAAATGCTCACCGCGTCCAAATGCCCTCCGCGTTCAAATGATCACCGCGTCCAAATGCTCACCGCGTCCAAATGCCCTCCTCGTCCAAATGCTCACCGCGTTCAAATGCACACATTTCGGAATCAATAACGTCGCCACGGGGGCAAATGGGGGAACTGCCCCCCAAACCTGCCCTAGACCACCTACCAGATTCGCCCAAAGCCGGTGAAAAAGTTTTTGTGGGTGGGTGGGTAAGGAATTTGACACGCCAGCCCTCTTTTGTCCCCCCAACCAAAAATTTCTGGCAACGCCACTGCTAATATGTACAGCAAAACCCTGTTAACATATGGGTCTAACTCAACACAGGCCATTTACTTGAACCAAACGAGACTCAATGGGCTCATTTTGCAGTCCGTGCTAACGGGGTTTAACTGTAGTAGTTGATTGTTCTATAGTAGTTGATTAATGTTTTGCTCCTGATCATTTAAGGTAACCAGATGGATTCCTGTCGAAATGACTGCAATGGAAAATGCCAGAAGAGAACGGGTGTGGACGACCACGACCGCCACAATGCCAAAAGTTTCCCCAACGACCGTGGATGCTGTGACCACCGCACCTGTGGCTGCATACCTCAGATACCTGAACGTCATCCTCGTCATCAAGTGACGTACGACGATCACTCTCACCTGCCTCAGAAGCAGCAGCAGCAGCAGCAGCAGCAGCAGCAGCAGCGATGCCAACACTGCAGAGATGACGATCCATCAATTAAGGGCGCATTCCACGTCATGTAGAAGCGATCCACATGGATCCGTAAAGATCCGGATTCGGATTCAACGGAATGGACTCTGCAAAGAACTTCCTAAAAGAGCTCTTTCCAATAGTCACTAGCTTGGAACATTCTCCATTAGTTAGTCTTAGAGATTACACTTGTAATGCATATTCAAGTTGCACACTCTTCTATTTTTCCACAAAGCAACAATGATTTAATTACAGTAGAACTTCGTTATAACGTACTTAACGGGTCTGTACAATTTAATACGAAGTAGGCTTACGTTATAGGCTATCTGAGGTAGGCCTATGCTTTATCCAATACCATCCTCTCCTATGGTAGCGCATCACACGGGATCGTAGGCCTATGCAGCTGCAATGCGTTGTAACCGAGTAGGCCTACGCGTTATAACCGAATCCGTTATATCGAAGTTCTACTGTAGGCTACTTGCTGACCAAAATTTCTACCAGCGATGAAGTGACAACCACGAGCAGAATGCATGTCTAATTGTCTACCGGTGCTGCGAGGATCTTCTTCAACCAGTGAGAGGATCTAACTCAGTCCTTGAGTTCCCAAGCAAATCGGACACTTCGTGATGAGTCTAAAATGCTTCATATGTCTGTGTGTGTATGTGTGTGTGCTGAAATTTTCTGCTTGATGTGTACATTCTCTTTCGTTTACCATTGAAACAAAAATTTGCCTCAATTAAGCATACATTGAACAAATGAATTTATTTCAATCTGATTGATTCTTTCTGAATATTCGATATAAGGATTGCCCATCAGGCTATCAGCCCTTCTGTCCATAAGTTAAACAGAGTTGACGGTGATCAAAATATAGCACTTATAACATTTGAGGATAAAATGTAGGCGTGCCCCCTATTAGTGCCTGCCCCAAGTGGCCCCCAGTTGGGACCCTTTTGTAAAACATACATTAAACAACAAATTTGGCCCCTGATTAGAAGTTGCCACCCTGTCAGACATCAGCCGCTACTGCTTATAAAGAAATAAAATGTGCCTTTCGCAATTTCCTAGAACTTTTGTAAATATTGTGATATTTCCTCCTGTCAGACATCAATGCATAAGAAATCCCTGCCGTTTAGGGAACCACTGGGAAGTCCGTTTTATACCCTCGTGTATTTGCACCACCGTTTAAACCACTGGTCTATAGGTTAAGCGTCCAGGAGATATAGGGAACGCAAGTCATTGACTTAACGTTGCATTGATACGGGCCTTTCTCCCTTTCGTCGACGCTCAGTGTCTTGAAAATCACCTTAACGGGAGTTTTTAAAACACTGCTGCCACCTGGTGAATAAGAAAGAGAAAATACGAAGGAAATGTTGGAATCACAGCAAATTACTTATCAGTGAATTATTCTTTATCAATATAGGCAAAACTCATCCTTTAAACACTAATATTTTACAAAAATCTCTTCTATAAAACCTAAAATAAAATCTCTTTGAACACGCTATATTGTCTTCAATCAAAAATATTTAATTTCTACGGACACTGTAGCTACCTTGATAAAGACTTGCCTATATCCGGGCACAATACGGATGAGCATATCGGCATCGATGTCCATTAGCGCAGCCACACGAGGGGAGCGGTCTGGAAGGCCTCTGAACAAGAAAACACTGCTAGGAAGATTATTACAGAAGCGTTTAAAAGAGAAATTTGTCTGATGAGGGATAAGGTGATCGAGAATAATCTCTGAGCATTTGAAAATCCGAGTGCCGTCGGCCAGTCGCGGTGATGCGGCCTCAGAGTGATCGATGGTCTTCGGAGCTTCTGTTCGTAGAAGTTTTTCGACATTTTTCATTTTATTAGAATATTTGTCTTTAAATCAAAAATAAATTCGACGACGAATAACAGACTTTAAAACTAAAAATTTGTCACAATAAACTACGAATTACTATAAAGTAAGGATTTTGAACTGCAGCAGTTTGACGGCGAATCGCGCCACAAGTAAACTCTTAAAAGTTTAGAATATTTAATATTTAAATAGTTTATGTATTTATGATTTTGTTATCGATGTCTTTTGTGCGGTTGCGCAGATTTTGTTTAAATATCTGTAGGACGCTCGAGTTTAAACGAGAGAACTGTGTAGAATGTCAATTAAGAACGCTGGACCTGTAATTCCGAACAACACGGCATCGCACATGGCTCAATATCCAAAGCATGGATCATTTGGAACACTGATTCCGAACAGGATATTTGTCGGTGGAATTGCAAGTGATGTGAGCATACAGCATGATTTTAACCTTCTATCTGTCGCCAATGGTTAAGATTGGCAGTGCTTCTAGTTGGACTACATTGACAGCAGGGACTGTTACAAGAAAATTTTATCACTGCACTAAACTCAGAAAATTTGTGGACACCCACACAAAAATGGTCGTCCGGAAAATTTATCACTGCACAAAGCACAGAAAATTGCATTTTACCAATGCACATTTTCATTTTATCACTGCACACATTTTATGTAGGCCTATCACTGCACGTTAAAACAGGCCCTGAATGACAGCATTATTATATGCTGCTAATGATTGTTAGCATTAAAAGCATATAAATTATATCTGCTATTAGCACGAAAGATTGGCCACCTTCATAAGGCCCTGTCTTATTTAGCCCCACCCTGGTAGAGGGAGAACATGTTTGGTAAAAAGCAAACACTGGTTAGACTTACCTTACAGCTTCTTCTCTCTCTTTCTCATTATCGATTGTATTAAATATTTTTTCTTGAAGACAACAGAGAATGAATTGAAGCACTTCTTTTCTGCATATGGGGCTGTCAAGGACTGCAAGATCATTCTGGATCGTGGTGGCCTCAGCAAAAGGTCTGTTCTGAGGAGCTTTTGACCAATTGTTATGATGGAGTAAGCATGTGGTCTTAGATTGTTGCCTAATGAGCGTGATAAACATTTCTACACTCATTGAGTTTAAAACAAAATAAGTTTAAGATTAAACAGGTTCTGTATGTTTAAACAATGTTAAAAATACCGTTTCACCTTTGATTGATAGCTAAGTTTGACTTCTTTGGGCTAGATATTTAAGTACTGGTATTTCTAATATATTCAATAGTCTATTTATTGCCAATTGTTGCACAGTTGCGACTTTGCTGTTTCAATAGAGAACATTGGAATTTTACATTATCCTATTGCAGCTGCCAACAGTTTGCTTAGCAGTGATTCAATTGCATTGGTCAGTTCTATGGATCTGATCAGAAGAATCAACTTAGCAAGTCTTTACTGACAGTGTTCCTATCAAAATTATTTCTTATTGATATAAGCACTGGCATTTTGAGTTACAAAATTGGGTCCTGGAAATTGTTGTCCTCGATGGCCTTTTGGTCAAATTCCTGCTCTAGTTGAGTTATTATTGAGCTGTGGTCTAGTTTTGATACAGTTCAATGAGTTCATTTGACAAAATATTATGACATGTTGCTAAAACAGTAATGTTTGTGTAGTTTAGGAGCCCACAAAGATTATATTACCCTCAAGGGGCCCTGATCATTTCCCATGATACTATATAGCATACTGCATCCTGAATATTAAATTAGTATTGAAAATGTATTCTTGTTTGGCAGCTATGGCTTTGTGACATTTGAAACTTCAGAAGATGCAAGCAAAGTAATCAAGAGAATGGTTTGTATTTAAGTCAAATTAATCCTTTTCGAGAGTAAAAAAAGGATTTGAGTTTAAATGAATAGGCAGATTTTTATCCTGTCAGATAGAACATCCAGCAAACTAAGTATAAGGCCTAGCAGGCCAAGACTTCAAACACATCTCTTCCAGTTTGCTGTTCTCTCTATGTCTGTCTCGCCAAATGGTTCCAACTGGAATGACTAGATCTTTTGCAGGTGTATTTAAAGTGCCAATGATTGTTACCTTTAGAGTACTAGAGCTGGCCTCTGAACAATTTTGGTATAAATTGTAAAATTGATTGTTGAGTATTGTGTTTGGAATTCAAATTCTATTTGATGCTGCAGGCAGATGGGCTGATTCTACGAGAGCGGAAGTTGAATATTGGCCCTGCTATACGCAAGCAGGTTGGGGTATTTCATTTGAATCATGCTGTTTAAATAATTCAGTTCTGTTATTGTGACTCATTGTTTGGCAAATTTCATTTGCCTTAGCACATTCTATAAGAATAGCATTTATATGCAACTGAGGTAAAAAAAACTTCTGAGTGGAACTGGTCTACCCCTCCCCTCTGCATTTTTGAAAAATTGATCACTAGTTGAAATGCTATTAGTGGCTAAAAGATTTATTACCATATCACTTAGATATCACCTGGTAAATACAGTTTATAATGATGAAAGACAAAAGTTGACTGTCATAGAGGTTTTATTTTTTGGTTGGATTGCACTCAACAAAAGTGCAAAATGAATCCTAGCCAATGATTTGGTTGTGGTTAATTGGACACGTTAAGAAAAAAATTGACCCTTATTTATTATTATTATGCTGCAAATGACATCTTCTGCTGTACTCTGTTTTAATGGTGATGATGTTTTATTTGCAGGGAGTTTCCAGAATCTACGGTAAGTTTTGAGGTTTACCGGGGGGGGGGGTCATTTTCATCAGTGCCACTGTTTATGTAAATTTAGTGGCTGAGTCTTTGTTTTGTCTGTAGAGCCATTAGACATCATGCATTCTTTATTTCTGGCTGTACAATGGCTTTCATCTACCTTGGGTAGCTCCTAAAGCATCAAGATTCTCCGATTCTCTCGTAAAATTTTTGTCTTTTATTTCATTTGGACCAGTGCCTGATTTGTCAACAATCAGTGCGGTGCAGTGGTAGTGTTGCATGTCGTGCAACGATTAGGTTGTAGCCAATGGGTGAAGGCTTAGTGTGGCTGCAGTAACCTTGAACAGGTTGTTAAGATGTCTAAACTGATGGAGTTGTCATTCTTATGTGTGTAGGTTGGGTTTTAGACTTATACCAAGATATTCCTTATGAATTACCAAGTACGGTAATTGAGTTGTATTTTGTTTCCATGGAGACTAGATAATCATGAGGATTTGGACACTGATGTGATGTGGCATTTGTTTGTTTGAGGAGATTCAAGTGTTGCTGCAGCTGGAGGGACGTACCTGTATCCGAGCGCAACTCCTTACACCTATCCCAATGGAGGAGTTACTCTCATCTGCACTCCTGATGGATACCTAGTGCCGGCTCATCCTCAGGTTTTCACTTCAGTCGATCTGTAAAGGGAAAACAATGATCATGCCATAGGCAGTAACTGACAACAGCACCTGTTCAATTTGCTTGCTCAAGTCCAAAATTTGATGAAGATTGAACAGAGCACTTTGTGCATTGGTGCCCATACCCATGATAATTGCTATTATTGAATGGTTATTAACACACGTTAAGTCATTTGCAAAGTGAGGAATCATAAGAGTAGTAGTAGTAGTAGACTTCTTTAGCGCCATTGTAGTAGTACATCTGCACCAGTCGATGGTCGCTTCAGTGAATAATCGTAGTCGTGAATCATTGTCCGTGGAGCAATTCAGTGGTTAGGAACTTTCCTACGGTTGGCATGCGGTGATGGCGGTCAGATTTGAACCTGGTTGCATGGGAAGAACCCTATCGCTATTCCACTGTGAGTGATTCACTCTGAGATTATGTGAAGCATGACAATTCTGCATTCCACAAATTTCAAATTGAAGTTAGCTCTTTATGGCTTATAATAGCTTAGCTATCTTATGATCATCTCATTATTAATTAATTTTTGGAATGCTTAAGTAACACCTAATTTATTTCTTCTAAATACAAATGATTATGCCATACATTTTTATCTGATTCGTACTAATTGTCAGCTACTTTCATAAATTAAGAGTAATAAATGGAATCGTGTCATAAATTAACTAGGTCTCAATTACCATGTAACTAGTACATGGTAATTGAGTCTATTGATGTGTTTTCTTGAATGATTTCACGATCTCTGCTTTGACATTTCAGCAGACATTGCTTCCATCGGTTATGTCTTCTTTCTACAATCAGCCAAATTACTACAACTCGCCAGTAAGTTCATTTGTTGGATCACTTTTTGCATGCATTTTACTCCCGCAGTTATTGTTCATTGTTATTGTGAAGCACTCTACAAGGCTCTTGGGATGCTTTGGTGCCTAGGATCAGCTGCAGATTTCTCAGTTGCTTTTGGTATTTTGAACTAAATTGTTTCAGAAGGACTTTGCACTTATAAGGCAGAATCTGTTTGGTCTAAATATGAAACTAGGTTATTATTATTATTAACAATATACTGAACATTGCTTGACTTTACTTACCTAATTTCTGAAGACAAGTTCGGAATTATAAATAATAAATTAGAAAACTCAGACAGGGTGTTGTCGTTATTGGTCCTACAATAATGCAAAAAGTTTAATCTGTAAAGTGTCCAATGATGAAACTGGTTTCAGAACCATTTGTAGCCTATTTTAATAGGTAAGATCTTGGTAGGCATAGATTTTTTGCGTCATTGATAGTCTGTTTAAAACACTGGCATTGATACAAATGCTCTGTCAGGCAATTGAAAACACCTCACGTATGTTAATGGATGTGGTTTCTTTAGTTCAAATTCTTATTCTTTTGTGTTGAATTCTTTCTTCCAGCCTGGGGCCACTGCTGCTCAATGGACCAGCCCCAATGGACAATGGAGATGGGCCTCCCAGGTCAGTAGGCTTATGTAACATTTCCACTAAACAGTCTCTTTTAAATGTATTCAAAAAGACAGTAAAGTAATTGCAGTTAACCATGGCCTGCTTTTTTACCATTTCAGTATCTTAGTGAGTTGAACAGTTGAAACAACAAATGCATTCAAAAGTTATTTTGGAAAACAGGTTATTGTTGTTGAGAGTAATTATATTGGGTTTCACACAGGCTAACTTAGCCTCCTAAAACAATGAGTTACTTTACTATCATTTAGTGTTTTAACAAGTTATTTTAACAGTGTTTATTGTGTATATTTAGTGATGAATTAAAAATGATTTAATGATAATTTTATTCAATATGGAAATTCTTGGCAAATGCTGATTGCGGCCACGGAAATGAGACTGCGTGGGTGTGTTTTCTGCATGTTGTTGGTGCTGTGCTGGTTATTTATTTACACTTGAAATTGTCTTTTAAAATTGGTGCAACATCGGATTGCAGCAACGACTGCGTTGGTACGTTGTTGTTATTCTAAGGGTCCTGCGGCGGCGGCAACAATGATGTCCCCGCAGCCATACGTGTATCCTGTTCAGATGACTGTCTTGTCGCCTGAGATGGTCTACTCTCAGAACATGCAGTGCCATCAAAACACGGAAACCAACGATCTGTGAAGTAATTTCTCACCAGGTACATTCCTACGGACTCACATGACTGACTGTCTCTATGCTCTCACATATTATATCCTCATGTATATCACCCTTGGCTTGAGAGATTTCGTACTCTGAGGCACTATGTAAATTGACTTCATTAAGTATAATAATAATAATAATAATAATAATAATAATAATAAATAATAATAATAATAATAATAATAATAATAATAATAATAATAATAATAATAATAATAATAATAATTTAATGCACAGTATGATTTTCTGGAATATGTTTCATAATGTGGGTGAGATTTTTGTAGAATGCCAGTATATTTTATCTCCTGCAGAATAAGGGTTTGTGTAGTTTTAGGGACCAAAAACTCAAGCTTGCAAAAGCAAATGTCCTGTACACAATCTAGAAATTTCTGGAATATCCCCATAGAAACCAGGCTGTTTTGGCTGCATGTGACTTGTGTCCTTGGGTGGCTAACTCTTGAGAATATCCACCATGATTTTAAGAGATTTAGGCTCAACTGATTTGCTTGAACGTGCATTTGTTGTTGTTTCAGCTGTTGGCTTCTAGCCGTGCTTCTCACAGTCTTGCCATTGTTCAACTTATTCAGAGACTTGCTTGTGCTGAATATTGTCAGAAAAGACGTGTTTTTCACAAGAGACTCAATGACACTTTGACTAAAATAATGAACTTGTGGCTTGGCTTTGCTATGTGCTTGTATGTCAGAACTGATTTTGAATTTTAGTGTATATTACTAATTTAATTGTTTTCACTTTGGCAATTCCTGGTTTTATAAGCAAAATTCCTTTTGAATTTTTAAACACAGTATCTTTTCTTGGATTGTACATGTTTTGTAAATCTTTATTATATAAACTTGAATGTGATGATTTCTGACTAACTGATTTTGTTAAGTCAGACAGAGTCTTACAAAGCAGGCAACTAACTGACTGTTTTGAACTGGAATTTGATCTCTCGCTAAGTTCCTGATATATGGCAAGGGGCTTTTGAAATTAAGGTTAAAATAGGACTCAGACAAAGGATAATTGTAGGAGTTTGTATAAAGCCTTGCTTTCAAATAACCAACCGAAGAAAGACCACAGCTCGGGTTGTGGCATTTTGGGACAAAAATTGTCGGCTATCTTGATCTTGGGCAGTTTCATTAAAGGCATTTTGACTTGTGAAAAACTGATTACACATCGAGTTTAGTGTTGGGGAACTGAATTAATAAAAACATTTGTAAACTCTAAATAGAGCTGACTTTGGGTTTCACATGACATTTGTATCAACAAGTGGATTGACTGTGTTGTTGGCACATGACATTGTCTGTCTCTGTCTGTCTGTCTGTCTGTCTGTCTGTCTCTCTCTCTCTCTCTCTCTCTCTCTCTCTCTCTCTCTCTCTCTCATTGATGTTGTATTCCAATTTAATAACATATAAATTGAATATATGTTTATATGAAGAGAAATAGTTGTCATTTGATGTATTGAGAGTGTTGATGTGAAACTCTCCGTGATGCATAGAGGCATCAGTCGACTGATTCACAAACACAGCCTGTTTTTGATTACATGTATTTTCAGTCAAAGAATTTAATTGTCGTTGATTAGCAGTTAAATTTAAGTTTTAACATAAATCTCTGGTCATAAATTTTCTACTTTGTATTTGGTGCTTTTGCAATGTCATAATAGGCACATACTTATGCACATAGTTAAGACTGATTATAATTAATTAGTAATAGCTGGAATAATGGATATGAACAGTTGCTTGCTTTGCTTAATTGTATCGTTGACACAAATGGAACATTAAAATTTCTGCACAAGTTGAACGAGAGGTGACTTCATAATTCTCTTTCCTTCATTCTGTTATTATTTATGATATTCTGCAGAGCAGTTTTGCTGATTTGAAAACGTTTGTCTAAACTCTGAACAGAATTCTCTTGATGTGATAAGTCCAGGATGCAACTCAGGAAGTACATTTGTAATGTAACAATTTACAGTGGATTTTAGAATGGAGGGAGAGTGGCACATCGACATTTTCAGGCCAAAAGTCATGATGAGCATAAAAGGTCATTGTCTCTACACTTTGAGATTTCCTGCATTTCTCAAACTGCTGCAATCCATACTGACAACCCCCAAAGTTCCATAATGCATAGGCTTTATTCATTGGTGTAAATATTTGATTAGGTTTTCAGCTCTGGTGTTGACTGTCTATTCTCATAGATCGATCCAAACTGTGACTGAGAAGCACAAAAATAGTCAAAGAAAAGCAAAATTTTATGTAATATTAGATAAAATGTTGAATATTTGAGCAGATTTGTTGACTATTTTGATGGTCACTTGGCAGCCCCCCCCTTAAATGAAATTTCTCCTACTGTATACTGCTAATGACTATTAACGATGCAGATGGGCACAGAAGTTATTGGACAGTGACAAATTCTTTGGTCGGGTGTTAATCTAATGTCGCTGAGTCGCATTTTTATGGAACATCGTTACAGTGGCGGCTCCACCGGGGGCTCGCCCCCCCCCCCGCCATTGAGTGTCTGGCCCCCCAGTGGCCCCAGTTGGGACCCTATACTTCATGCTACATACATTAAACAACAAATAGTTGCCCCCCATGAATAGAAGTTGCCACCCCAACGCTCCCCTCCCCACTTGCCAAATCATAGAGCCGCCACTGCATCGTTAGAGGAAGGAAAGTGATGAAGTTGACGACAACGAAGACGTGTTTTTGCAAGAAAATTGTAGTTTCGTTAGCATTCGCCAGGGGCCACTCAGTGCCAATACGTTTAGTTTTATTAGCATTCGCTAGGGTAGCGCTCGGGTGCAAATAAATGCATTTTGATAGTTTCGTGAGTCTTAATCAAGGTAGCTACATTCTGTGTAAAGATTAATTTTTAAAATCTAGTGCAATAAAGAATCACCAAAGAGATATTAATCTGAGTTCTAGAAGAAATTTTTATAAATATTAGTTTCTGAACTTTTGTTTTTGGGCATTTTGATAAAGAATTATAACGATTATAAGAAATCTGCCCTGATTCCAATATTTCCTTTGTATTTTCTCTTTTTCATTCGACAGGTGGCAGCAGTGTTTTAAAAACTCCCGTTCAGCTGATTTTCAGAACTTCGAGCGTCGATGAAAAGGAGAAAGGCCCGTATCAATGCACTGCTTAGCCAAGGACTTGTGTTCCATATAAGTCCCGGACGCATACCTATGGATTAACTGGACTAAGGCAAGTCATTTCAGGATCTCATCGAGCGTTCGATTCATCAAAATATGCATGGTCTATTCATTTCGTTGCATACTCTCTGATAATAAATATCATATTTAATAATATAACAAGGTTTAAAGTGGTTCAGCAGGGACTGCTCTGTGTGAGAACCACTGTTGTTCCCGTCCAATCTAATACCCTAGACTACTGAAGTTTATTTTGAACTCGTTCACAGTTGTAGCCATTACTATCCTCTCATCCAGTTCATTCCATCTGTCCACCACTCTTGCACTAAAAAGTGCTGCCTGTGTCGCCCAACCCGTTTCTTGAACAGTTTCATGCTGTGTCCTCTGGTTCGATCATATACTGCTTCATTGTAAAGAATCTTTCTCTTGGCATAATTTCCACTTTGTTTGTTAGTATTTTGTATGTCTCGATCAAATCCCCCCTCTCTCTCTCGTCTTTTTTCCAGGGTTGTCAATCCACAGTGATTTAGCCTTTCCTCATAGGTTAGTTTATGATATCCCTTGATCATCTTTGTTGCTCTGTATTGCACTCTTTCTAAGGTCTCTATGTCTTTCTTCAGGAATGGACACTATGCTTGAGCACAATACTCTAAATGTGGGCGTACCAATGTTTTGTAGTCTTGTTATTAGGCTACATCCTTCTCTCTGCTCACTATCGTTCTTTTGATCATACCTAGAATTTTGTTGGCCTTCTTAGCTGCCTCTGCACATTGCCTAGATGGCTTTAAGCTGTTATGCATGATGACCCCTAGATCTTTCTCCTCGTTTGTAACTTTTAGTCCCTTCACACATAACTTAAATTCATGATCTGTTCCCTCCTTCCCAATGTGCATCACCGAGCATTTATCTGTATTGAAAAGCATTTGCCAATCTGCCGACCACTGGGATAGTCTATTAAGGTCTTGTTGTAAAATTTTTGCTTCTGCTTCACTGTCACTCTGTCCACACAGTTTTGTGTCATCAGCGAATTTTGATATTTTTGACATTATATCATCATCGATGTCGTTGATGTATATTAAATACATGGGGACGAACCCCAGCCACCCCAATTTTATGGAGATATTAGATTAAAATCTTAAACTTCAAAGCAAATGCGCAGGCCATATGACAACTCTTTACCAACCAGTTTATCCCTATTAATATCATTTTTTCATGTCTTTAAAAGTAAGTAACTAAGTAAGTAAATAAAATAAAATTTCTATAGGTCTATAGTGCTGAGTCTGATTCAGAGCACCAGATTATTCATGGAGTGCCCATGCATCTAGGTAAAATGTATTTATTCCTGTAAACGATCGATTTTCAGCACCATATTGAGCGTTTACCTTTAGTATCCATCAGATTCCATCCATGCATCGAAATCAATCGCTATTGCATTCGCATCGCAAATACAGGACATCGCCTGCTGCTTCTGGGACGTCTCAACCGTGACGAGTTCCCTCCCTCCCTCCAACTACTCGGGTTTTGTGCGAATCTCACCGACCGGCCTCGGAATGAATAGGGGCGGACCCTCCGTGGCCCCCTCGGACAAAGCCAATGCTTTATAGGCGTTTCTAAAAGATGGAGTCTGTCGAATTTTCTAAGGGACGGTGTGGTCTATCCCAAAATGTTCAACCCAAACGGGTAACGTGATGTCGCTTACATATAGGTGTAGCCTAAACTTGGATGAAAAAGTGGGGTCCCAAACCCTATACCTGTTCCGTTCTTTAGCCTCTCAAAATGTGAGGTATACGACTCGAGCTTAGCGGTTTAATAGAAGGTTGCGCCTATGTCCAATTAGGAGTACATCTGGAATTAGTTCCCTCTGAAGAAAAGTCCCCAATGAAGACGGAAATTATCGAATCCCTCGAGGGGGAGTCGTTCTCGACCAGTTGCGGTTAAATGGCCCTCCAATGCCCAGACGAATCAAACGCAGCGTGGACTCATTGTCGGACGGTGCGTTGTGTAGGCGTGATCTTGCACGGCTGACTAAATACCCCGTTCGGCTAATCTCTCTGTTTAACCACACATGACGCCCTGCTCGCCGGGCTGCTTACCCCTTCCCTTCCCCTCAACAATGATAGAATGTTTGTGTTTTGTCACGATTCTGTTAACCCCAAGGCGACCTTTCTCACTTTTACGAATCAGAGTCAACATAAGTGGATATTTGTTATAGAACACTCGTTGTTAGTAGCGTTTAAACGGGCCTGATAGGGAGGATTCCCTTCCAAAACCTCACAAAAATCCCCCCTCCAAATCCCAAAACTGGCACACATTTTTGCGTTGAATTTTCTTGCATCTTTTCCTCCAAACAAGTCAATTACCCCCACCCAAAGGCCTGGAGTCAGGATAAACCGCTGATTGTGAAACTTGAGACAGTACACAAACCATACTATAACTTCGTCGCGTGACTGCTTGCATAGGCGTAAACTTGGATGAAAAAGTGGAGGCCCAACCGCTGTATCTCTCCATTCCTCCCCTTTTCAGGGCTTTATTTTTCAAAGTGGAGGTAGGGTGCCTCAAGCCTATCGGTCTAATAGAATTTCACGGCTATGAAATTCTGTCTGAGAAATAAAACTTCCGACCGCGCCAGGTTTTTGAACCCGAACCAATCAATCGTCCAATACAGAAATGTCGGTTTGTCGGCGGCAGAGGGCGCAGGCACGATCCGTGTCCTCGTGTCCTGACACGGGGGGGCATTTTTGCGAATGTCGTGTCCCTGTGGGTGGATGTGGACACAGGTGTTTTTTGGCTATGAAATAAATACAGTTATTTCAGAATTCTAGAATAGCGTTCCGGTTACAGTGAGATTTGGCTAGGTAATCAATTTTCTTCATGCTGAGACATATGTATATATTACATCTTAAAAGTCCTAAAAAGTCCGACAAGCAAAAACTTGAAAAAGTCATCACCACTACTCTTTGTGTTTTTGCGCCATTAACGTCTTTAAAAAGTCTGAAAAAGAAAACGTTTTGCGGTTTTTTTTAGTTTAGCGACGTGTAAAAGTCTGACAAGCGAATGTGTTTCTGTTGAGAAATGACGACATGCCGTTTTTATAACGAAGTTTGCGCCCCTGTGTTGCGGCCTATAAAGTAAGACGTTCGAATGAACCTGTGTATCATTTCAATATTCTCTTAGAAAGTTTGTAAGCAACTTAGCACGCAGCTATAGGCCTGCCTAGCAGCACAATAGACCACAAAATGCAAATAATTGTTGTTCAAGGAGAGGGTGGACCAAGAAAGAAATCTTTTTAGTGCACGAGTTGTGGGCAAATGGAACAGTTTGAACGAAGTGGCAGTGACAGTCGAAACAGCTAGTAAACGGATTCAAAGGTTAAGCCTATCTGGGAACGATATAGGTTACTGAACGAAGAGAGTTACTATAGGGACCTATTGGTTTTCACACAAGCTAACCTTACCTACTAAACCACTATAAATCACATTATTATTAGCCTATTATTATTATTATTATTATTATTATTATTATTATTATTATTATTATTATTATTATTATTATTATTATTATTATTATATCGGCGATAACCAATTTCCATTTTCCACCTTAATTATACCAGCCTCATCTATCTACCAGTATGCCTACAGTTAGACTTATGCCGTAGGTGCAATACAGGTCCACAATACCGTAAACCAAAGCACAATAACTATACGCAATACAGCGATATACGAAGCAGAGCAGAATCGTGACTCATGCGAATATCCTTTGTTATAATTATTACACGCTTGACAGCCGACCGCCCCTCGCCTTCGGCTGACGTGCAGACGATTTTTCTGACATCAACTGAAACAGTGTCTGTCCAGTTGCTGTCTTCTTAAGCGCTCGACCGAAAAAGTCGTGACTTGCCTTTTTCTAGTAAATTATCAATAAATGAGAAAAATCTATACTGAAAGTTGCCCTATGCATATGTGTGTGTGTGTGTGTGTGTGTGTACGTGCGTGTGTCGCCGGCCCTGCGGTCTAACAGGTATAGGGGTGGTGTAGCGAGTTGTGATAGGTCTACAATAGGCCGAGTGCTGTAGGCGCGGTTGGGCCTAATGTAGTATCTGCGATCGGCGAATTCAACGTTCAGACAAGAAAGTTAAGAGTGAAGAAGCAAAGACGAACAGAATCCAAGGGACTGAGAGAGAGAGAGTTTAAAGCAATCTGTTTCTAATTAACTATGATGATGATGATGAGGACGATGACGGTGGTTATGTCCTGGTGTGCCCTTCGACCTTTCAACTGTCGGAGCTTGATCATTCTTCTTGCTCTGGAGTCGATTTATCTTCTGGAGAAGAATGGAGCATTGGCAGGCAAGTGCCAATAAATATCATCAAATAAAGTTAACGAACAAACGCATAGGCCTATATACTGTATAAATACAGTAGAACTTCGTTATTAAGTACTTAGCTGGTCTGTGAAATTTAGTACGTTATATGCAAGAGGAGCAATACTGGACCCCCGTAGAAGGCCTTTCTAATCTCTAGCTTAGGCTCATTATGTCATTTAGCTTCTTCGGTCCTCACGAATAATAGACTTAGTGCTGCAGAATCCCTTGAAGACGGTCTCCGGACAGTCAGACACAGCTACGCAAATAACACATTGATTGTCGTGACTTTGTAAGAACAGGAGTTGGTATGCAGATTCAACTGTAGGCCTATAGACACTAGAGTATGGTCCATAATCAGTAGCTGTCTAACTGACTTTACCGTTGCTACGCCAATGATGCGTATACAGTAGGCTAGTCATTCTTTGCATAGGCTACCTATACCGGAGGAATGACTGACAAAATATCTTAATTAAAGACCCCTACATTTCATAGGCTAACGCCGCCACTGAGTCTTCCTCCATTGCGCTGTTTAGAGGCATATTGAAAGTCAAAGAATCGACTAAGCTGCGTATAATAATAGCAATTACTGTATTTTAAGTGAGTTTTGTACAATAGGCCCACAACACAATACAAAATCACTTTATTAAATCTACCTTGGCAAAACGCAAAGTCAAAACATAATACATAATACATAACTTACGAGTCAAATACAAATTAAAAGTTATTGTGAATAAAAATTGTTAATTATTGATAGGATTTCTCCTGTGTTACAGGGCCTACATTCATCCCTCAATTCCAACTTGCTTGTTAGAGCTGTTATCCTTGATTATACGCACAAATTCAATTCGCAGTATGCCTATATACAACGCCAAACAACGCACGCGTTGAATTTCAGTCATGCACAGATTTTGTACTATGGACACGACTGCACGTAGACCTAAAGGCCCAGGGACGTCGTCTCATTGTTTTTCCAGGGGGGAAGACTTTCGACTGCCAGGCAGGCAGTATTTTTAAAATACCTATGCAGTATGCAAATTGGTTTTTGTCTACAGTACATGCTACATTTGAAACTACATAGTACATACCAGTGATTGTAATAAAATTATAAAAACAACTGAGAACACAATGAATTTAAAAATACAAACATTCGCGATAAATTTTCCACCTAAAAATCATGGGGAGGCAACGCCCCCTCCCCCAAATGACGTCCCTGTATATAGGTCTACTGTAGCTCGAACGGTGTTCTCTTTCCAGGCCCATTGAACGTGACGCAGTGCGTTCCGCAGACGAACAATGCCGGAGTGAGCATCGGTTGTCCGACCGACGGTGACTTCATGATCTGGACGCGCGTTGCCTTCTGCGGAATGACCCGGTCGAAGACGTCTCCGTCGTCGGCGTTCTGCGAGACTCCCACTCCGGACTCCTCCGGCGGGCGAGGGGACTGCGTCGCCGATCCCGGCGGCGATCGAAGGACGGCCGTAGAGAACTGCAACACCGTCACCAACTGTCAGGTGATCGTCAGGCAGTACAACGACATCGTCGATCGATGCCCATCGGTCAACGGATTTCCCTACACGTACATCAACTACGAATGCCTCCCAAGTACGCAGAAGCTAGGGTTTAATCTATAGGCCGTTTCTGGGGGGAGGAATTGTCCTCTTTCCTCCGAAAATTTCAAATTCCCCCGGAAATTTTGGCATATATTACATCAACAACAGCAACTCCCTATAGCTGACTTCCCTCGGCCTTGTCAGTTTCCCCTCGGAGTCCAGAGTCTAGTTTAACCACTGATAGGCACCATCCAACGTCGCTTCAGTAGTAGAGATCCTATAGGATATCGTTCTATGCAAGGACGTAGCTAGGGTATACTTGACACCCATAGCATTAAGTCAGGAAATTAGATTAGCAGGTTAACGAATCTTTAACAGGCAAGTAAACCGTGGTGCCTCTTCTTGAGACCCCATCTTGGCGCCCCATTCAAACGGCGCCCAGGGAGCATCTGTCCTACCTGCCAGACCCTAGGTACGCCACTGGTTCTATGGGTCGCATTACTATGAGACATGGATTAAGCGATTTGGTGGTTGCCTACTTGTCATGCATCGTCGTAAGCTCCCATTAGACAGCTATAAGCTCGATTGCCCCTTCCCCGGTTTTTTTTGAGTGGCTAGGCTTGGAATGGGGAACAGTATAAGGGCTGAGCACCCACTTTTTTATCGAAGATTACCTCTAAACTGCGGTTTCTTCTAAGATAAAGCCTAACCAAATCCGTATTTGTTTGACGATCACGAAACATCTTCGAAACTGTCGAGTTCAAAAGAGGTCTTCCGTATATTTTGATGAGAGCGCCTGACTCTTCGGAATATTCCACCGACTGAACGCTTTATTAGTATCTATTTCAAATTAAACTCCAGGTCTTTGCTGAATCGGTGATTCTGTTTCGCAGGGAAGAAGCCTGACGGCGTCACCTTCATAGACATAGTTTTTCCAAAGGATTCCGGCACAAATCAGGATCTCGTTGGGAAGATGTACCTGTACCCGCTCGGCTATCCATACCGCCTGACGAACAAGAACATTCAATGCCAGGTGAGCACCAAAGGACACGAGAAATAACCGCTTTGTATTTGCGTCGCCACGGGGGGGGCAAAATAGGGGCAACTGCCCCCCCAACCTGCCCCAGACCACCTACCAGATATTTATGGAGGGGTTGGAAGGTGGGAAAAGAATCTGACGCCAGCCCCTTTTGCCTACCCCAACCAAAAATTTGCGTTCAAATGCCCTCCGCGTCCAAATGCTCACCGCGTCCAAATGCTCACCGATATTATTATTATTATTATTATTATTATTATTATTATTATTATTATTATTATTATTATTATTTATGTGATTTCGTCGTCTGTCTTTTCCAGATAAGCGTCGGTGCTAATACTCGGGTGACGATTCGCATTTTGGACATCTACGGTCGACTGCTGGACGCGTCCGGGGCGTGTCCGTTCACCCTGTACATGTACAGCGGGGCAAGTGGGACGTACGGCGAATGGTGCGTCGCTAAGAACTGGACGACCGACTACAGCAATCCGTTCGTCTTCGGTGCCACTCAGTCGCCACAGAACATCGACATCATCTTCTCAAAGACTTATCCTGGCAAAGACGCTGAGGGAGCTCTCTGGCTTCTCATCGACGGTTAGACGACTCCCCACCCCGTATTCCTATAGATGCTCGATTATCTACGTGGTTTAATTGTTGCATGTGTAGGATGCTTATGATGATGATGATGATGATGATGATGATGATGATGATGATGATGATGATGATGATGATGATGATAATGATGAATTTGTTGATAATAATAATAATAATAATAATAATAATAATAATAATAATAATAATAATAATAATAATAATAATAATAATAACAACAACAACAACAACAACAACATGGTTTAGAGTGGTTCTGTAGGGTCTTCCCTGTGTGTCCGAGAATGAGAACCACTATGTTCCACTCATCTTTTCATTGACGTTACGATCTATCTGATTAGGCCTATAGTATCATTCTTTACCTTATTTGTTTGTGTTCTCTTGCCTTTTCTCAGCTGTTAACGCAATAGACAACTCAAGCAAACATCGCTGCATCTTTTGGCACCTCATTCACTCCTCAGACACGTCCCACAACACCTGTCTAGCAAAAGTACGTCACTGGAACTACTACTACTACGCCTGGATTTAATTAATGTCAACATTCACGATAAGAGATATGGAAGAGACAGTTGATTATGAATGAATGTATATCTTTCAGCAGCTATATTCGTTAAACAACGGTTACGACTTCCCCGACAATAAACGACTCCAGTGAAGCTCTGACTGTTCGAAACTAACATTTCTTTTCTATCTCCGCCGGATATTTAGGCAAGACCAGTGGGTGAGGGGAGGAAGTTAAACCCCAAACCTCCCATCAAACCCAGATCTCAGATAGAACCTTGTACATCATCTGTGTTCGACGACGATTCTGTTAGCCACGACAACGACTTCGGACAGGTTTTCATCCAGAATTGTCTCTTGCTTTTCACAGCTGTTAATACAGCAGACAATTCAGAAGCAAACATCGCTGCATCTTTTGGCACCTCATTCACTCCTCAGACACGTCCCACAACAACTACAACAACAACAACTACTACTACTACGATTATAACAACGGCGTCGTC
Organism: Metaphire vulgaris; assembly: GCA_018105865.1. Lineage (NCBI taxonomy): Eukaryota > Metazoa > Annelida > Clitellata > Crassiclitellata > Megascolecidae > Metaphire > Metaphire vulgaris. Next base: position 10,497,346 of record CM030871.1, read on the forward strand.
GTTGTCATCAACGAGTTCGACGTTGGACTTCGAACGGAGCTACGCCGAGTTCTACGGTCGGTGAAAAGTCAACGCAAGGAAATGAAACGATCAGCTCATCTTCAGAAGAACGACTTCGACAACGACTCCCGACCAAGTCAGTAGTTCATCAGTCAAACAACTACCTCTTCGACGTTACTGTCAACGATTGCAGGTGTGATTATAACGACGGCGTCGTCGTTGTCATCGCAGTTCAATTGGACTTCGACGGGAGCTTTTTGGTCGGTTAAAGTCTGACCGAAATGAAACGTTGCTCATCGGGACAGAATGATCTTTCGAATCTCCGACCAGTCAGTAGTCAACAGTCAAACGACTGCTCTTTTTAATTAACAGAAACTTAGAAGCAGATCTACATAGGCTATTAAATACATATAGAAACACATTTCTGTACTTGGAAATTAACAGGTACTTTCAATACCAATATCACTTCGCATAACTAGCAATTATATCGCTTTCTTTCTGTTGCAGATGTCATCATCGGTGTCGTTGTTGCTGCAGCGGCTGTTGCACTCATCGCCATCGTTGTTATTTCAGTTGTTGTCTACTGCCGTTGGAAACAGAGACGGTGAGAGACAGCATAAGACCCCTTCTGTCTGTGAGAAGATCTAGAAGTCTTGCTCAGATCTGTTAGCTCAATCGTAGATGCCTGTTAACAGTGTGTATAGATAACCTTATACTGTACATTCATGCAGGTTGTCTAATTATACAAACGTCTATTATTATTATTATTATTATTATTATTATTATTATTATTATTATTATTATTATTATTATTATTATTACATTCTGTTGTAGTAATGGGAAGAAACCACATCCGTCGTCAGATTTCGTTGACTCTAAAGAGGACGTGGTCAAGGCGACCGTCGAACAGGGCCTCAGGGCTTCTCGCCCCGCTGTTTCCACCATCTCCGGGGGCAATCACCTCTACGAAGAAATACCCGACGACGCCACCGACTCCCAGATCATCATCGCCCTCCCGCACGGACTCTCCTCGTCCCCGACGCTCGGAACGACGACGATCTTGCGCAGCGCCACCGCCAAGGCTCAGCCCCGAACGACGACCGGCAGGGTCCGGTTCGTCGGGGAGACCGACTGGGACTCAACGGCCGCCGCCGCCGCCGCCGCCGCCGCCGATGAGGACTTCTATCAGGGAGGATCGAACATCTCGGACGACGACAAGATGATGAGGCAGACGGCGACGATCGCCGGCGACATTCACCCGCGGGGGATCAGCCGATCGAACGGGAAGGGGAAGGACCGGACGCCGCAGGGAAAGAAGGAGATCGATTCCGGTGTACAGATGAACCCGGTCTATGGCATCCGACCAAATGAAATCTACATGTATTGACTGATTCCTCTTCGTCTTCTTCTTCTTCTTCTTCTCGAAATTTGACCCTCTATCATGCAGTGGCGTAGCCAGGAATCCAGAATTAGGGGAGCGAGCTTTGCTTTTTTTGCGGACCAAAAGTCTTGACGAGAAAAAATGGTCTTCGTCTCAAACGCTTTAAAATCTACTGACAGGCGCTTTTTCCTCGATCTAGTACTACCCCACGCCCCCCCACTGGGCCACTACTCTCCGGTTTTAGACAAATCTCACGACCGGTCTCGATCCAAATAGGGGGACCGGGCCCCCGGGGCCCCCGTGGCTACGCCATTGCCATCTATCGAAGCAGGTTCTATACTTGACTCCATTTGGAAACAGTGATCCAGGTTGAAGTGGCTGATGTTATGTGCTGGTGATCATTGACGTAAACTTGGATGAAAAAGTGAAGAGCCAGACACTTATATCTTGCCCTTTCCGCGTGGTACCCTCTCAGAAAGTGGGGTTCAAGTCTAGAGGCCTGGTAGAAGTTTACGCCTATATGCAGGTGATACTTTGGATCTGGATTCAGTTGGCAAAATGCGTCCTTTCGTCTGCAAACTCTCTTTTGTGCAATTACATGCGATGTGCTTAGCTGCGTTCAGAATGACTTATCGGCGTATACGACGCCGAACAATAACACTGCTGGGTCTGTCATCTATCATCTGCAAATGTAGACGTAGCAAATGGGAATATTTTTGGTATTTTGACGTTTCTGTGCAAATACAAGAACCGCTTTAAATTAATCAACTGCTGAAAATGAGCCGCAGTCAAATTGGTCGGCAAAAACGGTGCACACTGTATTTGGTCAGAGCGTTAGAGTATGACTGTGTTTCGGATTTAGCGATGGCTGCTGCAATAAGAGACAGTTTTAGAAATTAAGAATCTGATTTTTACGAGGTTTTTTATAATTTAAATAAATAAATATGTCTTCTGCTTAGAAATGATAGAAACTCTATAATAAGCCACAGGATAATAATTATTGTCTCCCTCCACCATTATAGTCTTATTTTGAAGGACACAATGTCCTTCCCCGAACCTCCAGAACATAAATCTAACAACTAAGCTAATCGACAATATTGCAAAGTAGGGCCTACTTAACACAGTTAATACAGATAGGTTACAGAGCATTGCAAGGCAGTTCTTCTGTGAGTTCTGGAATCAAGAGTGTTGTTGATCGCTCGCTTCGTCGGCTGATTTTCCCATTGATAATTGGACTCCTCCTCTGCTGATCTCTCTTTTTATGGCCGTGATGTATTCCGGATACGCAAGGTATCCATCGCCGTCCGTGTCGTCCTGTCTCAATAATTGGTCAATGATATCTGAAAAAGCAAAATCAGGGCCTGTTAGCCTACGTGTGGGGGGGGGTCGAAGGCCGCGTAGACGCTAAGCGAACTTTTGGGTGAACGCCCTAAAGTTGTCACGGCATCGGGTGAACGAGGGCGGTTGCCAGCCATTCCCTCGCAGCCTTCCTTTCTATTCAATATACTTGCGTACAAACAGCTAAGTCGACTGCGACAGGTAAACACGAACAGTCTTTAGGCCCGAGGCTTGACGCTTCAATCTCATAACTAGGTCCTTTTAGCCAAACACAATTAAATGTCACAATATTTACAACTTCAAGTGCACCGGCGTAAACCTTGCAGCAGATCCGTAGCTAGGTGGGCAAGCTGCCCCGGGCGCGGTCCTAGGGGGGGGGGCAGACAAAGAAAAAACAAGGTAATTCTGCACTCTAGTTCTTTCATTCTTTCACCGCTTTACTCCTGTAAGGTCGTGAAAAGTCTATAATAAGCAAAAAAGGTCATCACCGGTTTTTAGACTTTTAGGGGCGAAATATTTATACCTTGCTCCGGGCGTCGAATACCCTAGCTACGGATCTGAAACCTTGAAGGGAATCCAGCCCATATGTATCTTTCAGCTTTCCTAGCCATGCATTTCAAAAAGTGGAGACTCGAGCTTAGCGGTCTAATATAGGTTTGTACAGTGGGTGAGAATCCTCATTAGGCCTGAGACTAAAACAGATCACTTAATGCGCCTAATTAAGGCCAGTGGCGTAAACCTGGCGTCAACATTGGGGGGGGGATATAATCGTCGATGAAGTCAGGTCAGACCTCCTTTTCGTCTCCCAATAAGTCTTGACGAGCAAAAAACGTCATTCCGTCATCCTTATATTATTCCCTGGCCACATACCATGATGAGAAAAAAGGTCATCCGTAATAAGTGATTTAACCGTGATTTAACCATAAGGAACAAAACATTGGGAGATAATTGATACTCTGTCCCCCTCTTACTAATTATTGGGTGGGGACCGTCCCCCCGCCGTCCCCGCCGTGTTTTACGCCCTTGCTTAATGCGATAGATTGATACTTTTGGTTATATGCAATCTCATGTTGTGATTTCTGGAAACTAGACGTTTAAATCAGAACTCATATTAATATGGAATTTATGATCAGTTGAAGAATGAGATTTCAGTTGAAAAAGAACCAATTGCACTTTCTGTTATTTAACTCAACGCACCCACTTGAAGCCACTCGATGGCAATTTGATTTCATCTATTTCACGAAATCTCTTACTACTACAGTAGGTCCAGAGGCGGATCTAGGGTATTCGTATTCGGTGCCCGGGGACAAAGTGTACGTTGGCGCCCCTAACAACTGACAAGAAAAAAAGGTCCTCACATCGTTTTCGGCGCCCCTCAACTCTCTCTCTCTTCATATAGTGCTGACGAGCAAAAAGGTCCTCGCAAGTGTTTCTTCCCCTCACCTCGGCGCCCGAGGAACATGTGAACCCCCTCCCCTCCCCTAGATCCGCCTCTGTAAACTACAGAGAATGGTATTGGCGGACGTGTGACTGGCTAGCACTTTTGACAGACAAGTGAAGAGGATCTAGTAATCATGTTTTTTTTCAAAAATTAGGGCACTATCTCTTGTATATCAAAAGTGCTTGGCATTCAGAATTTTCCATGTGGAAATATCTATTGCATAAATTGGACATTTTTAAACTACAGAGAATGGTATTGGCAGATGTGTGAATGGCTAGCACTTTTGACAGGCAAGTGAAGAGGACCTAGTAATTGTGTTTTTTTCAAAAGTTAGGGCACTATCTCTTGTATATCAAATGTGATTGGCATTCAGAATTTTGTCTTTGGTTTTCTCTGTTGCGTAAATTGGACATGTTTAAACTACCAGAGGCGGATCTAGGGTATTCGGCGCCCGGGGACAAAGTGTACGTTGGCGCCTCTAACAACTGACAAGCAAAAAAGGTCATAACATCGTTTTCGGCGCCCCTCAACTCTCTCTTCATATAGTGCTGACGAGCAAAAAAGTTCCTCGCAAGTGTTTCTTCTACTTTATTGTGCATTTCACTTACCCAAACATCCAATTTTGGCGCCCTCTGACCTCGGCGCCCGGGGACATGTGTACCCCCTGCCCTCCTCTAGATCCGCCTCTGAGTAGGTCTAAATGCGTTTGGTCTCGTTCGGTAACCACCGCTCATTATTAGTGTAATCCCTAGCCAGGGTTTCAGAATATGGGCATACGGGTGCATATCCCCTGTATAGTCCGACTTTGGAGACTGAATGTGCATATATATATATATATATATATATATATATATATATATATATATATATATATATATATATATATACATACATACATACATACATGGTACTTAGGATACTATATATATATATTTTTATGCCCTCATTACTTCATATGATATATTGTCTGGGTGCTAATTAACTGTCGTCCAGATCAAACACGTGCAGGTGCCGGGTGTCGCCCAAATGTTAATATTTCAGTATTCGTTCCCTCGCCTCCTCCTCAGCCTCTTCCACTGTTTTCCCATCTTTAGCGCCTTTCCCGTGGACCTGAGCATCGGCTTCGTCGACTGGCAGCTGGTGGTAGAGTGCTTTGAGGATTTCAAGACCGTCTAACATTGTATTGTTGTCAGTGTCGTGAAGTCTAAACAACCGTTGGATAACTTCTATACATCGAATAATATTCATATATAGTCCAGCTCCTCTTCATAAGCTGCGACACTTTTAACGATTATTTATTTAGAAATCGGAGTTAATTCAATTATAATGATGAAATATTATTATTAATATTATTGTTATTGTTATAATTAAAATGATAATGGGTTCAGTAATCTCTAACACATCAAACTGCATGCCGGTGAGATAAGCAGAAATATCCATCGCTGTATATGGAGTGGACGTTGATCGACCTGTGCTCTGCTTTGCTCTTTAGGCTGATGATTATAGTTCGTCATCACTAAATAAAGCGCTATTTAGGCCTAACTTGAGGCTTTAGGATAATTCTAGAACTCAGTTGTCTATAGTAAATCTGTCGAAATTCTTGCAAGACGTGACCTTAAGTCAAATGTTTTTAAACAATGACGTTTCTTCACTCACTCGAAATAGTAGAATTCCAGTTCTCCTTCGCTCATTTTGTGAACGAAGGACGTCATGTGACCACGAAGATGTTCGCTTATGTGCCTAAAAGTAAAGACACACTATGTAGCCTATATGCATTATTTGCGTCATCAGTTGACACACCCCCCTGGAGCCACCCAGTAGGCACGGCAACGTTTAGTAAACGTTTAAAGTAAGTTGAAATAAGTTTAGATGTCGCTAAACTATGGCTAAACGTTACTACAACGTTTTAATGCTAACGTTTATTGTACGTTCGCATCTAAATGTTGTATCAACGTTGAGATGTCAACGTTTATTAAATGTTTGACTTGAAACGTTGATACAACGTTTAAATGCTAACGTTAACTGTACGTTCACATCTAAATGTTGTATCAACGTTGAGATGTCAACGTTTATTAAATGTTTGAATAGAAACGTTGATACAACGTTTAAATGCTAACGTTTGCTTTACGTTCACATCTAAATGTTGTATCAACGTTTTGATGCCAACGTTTATTAAATGTTTGACTTGAAACGTTGATACAACGTTTAAATGCTAACGTTAACTGTACATTCACATCTAAATGTTGTATCAACGTTGAGATGTCAACGTTTATTAAATGTTTGAATAGAAACGTTGATACAACGTTTAAATGCTAACGTTTGCTGTACGTTCACATCTAAATGTTGTATCAACGTTGAGATGCCAACGTTTATTAAATGTTTGACTTGAAACGTTGATACAATGTTTACATGCTGACGTCTATTAAACGTGTGATTTGAAACGTTGATACAACGGTTATATGCTAACGTTTATCGAACGTATGGCTAGAAACGTTGATACAATGTTTACATGCTGACGTCTATTAAACGTGTGATTTGAAACGTTGATACAACGGTTATATGCTAACGTTTATCGAACGTATGGCTAGAAACGTTGATACAATGTTTACATGCTGACGTCTATTAAACGTGTGATTTGAAACGTTGATACAACGGTTATATGCTAACGTTTATCGAACGTATGGCTAGAAACGTTGATACAATGTTTACATGCTGACGTCTATTAAACGTATGCTTTGAAACGTTGATGCCACGTGTATATGTTAACGTTTATTGAGCTTACGGCTTGAAACGTTGATACAACGTTTATATGCTAACGTAAGTAAGTAAGTAAGTAAAGTCTCGTAAATTTCTATAGCGCTTTCAAAAGAAACACCGTAGTAGCTGCTTATTCCTAGGCGCTCAATCTTAGTATGAAATAGCTAAAGATAAAGGTGGGTGGTCATTCATGCAGGGTCATTTAATCCAAAGGGTCATTAATTGTGGTTAAATTTAAAAGTATAGTGTAGACGTTCACATCTAAAGGTTGTATAAATGTACGTTGAAATGTCAACGTTTATCGAATATATATGACTTGAACATTTTCAAAACGATATAACAAACATTAAATATCGTGCATAATTAAAAATTTAGTAGCAATTAATAAAAAATAACTAAGTTACTCAAAAATCCAATGACCTCTCCCGACAATGCATGCGTGCGTAATGTATGGATGGCCCTCCGCTGTTTACCACGCTGAATGAATTCGATAATAATAATTGTAATAATGGGAAACTGTCAATCCGAACCCATATCGATCGAATCACTTGAAACTAGTTTTCCGTATTAAACGGAAGTGAACTAATTTATACTTTAACTTTAATTAATTGTGTCCATTATTTTGGCAAAAATTAGTATTTAACTTATTATACTTCTATGCATTTGATGTTGAACGCGTAGCCTACATATGAGCTCGTGTAAAGATGTCCATGGGTCCATTTTTTAACAACCCAATCCAACCCAATCCATCAAATCCCCAACCCATATATATGCCGGTAATTATAGGGCTATTTTACCCAACTCCACCCACCGTAAAACATTGCAATTTCTTAAACCATATATGACCCAACCCAAACCACCATTAATATGGAAAAGTCTGACCCAACCGAATCCAACCCAACCCAGCCCATATGGGTTAAAACCACCCATGCATAGACATGTGTTTATTCGATAGATTTCATTTTATGCTATAGCTCTTAATCGAAGATAAGTTCTTTGTTCTTGTTCTTTGCGCGGGTTTCCTCATCGCAACCGCGTGTCCACCTAATTGTTCCAGCATTCACCAAAACGTTGTTGCTGCTTTGGTGGCTATATTGCATACCTGCGTTCTATCTTTGCGGCTACAATGAAACATATATGCGACTGTATAGAATTTGCGGCTGCATGCACCCAGTATGTATAGAATTAAAATAGACTTCATACGAGCTGTTAATTAGAGCCGCCTTCGTCCCTACCTTTATATTAAAACTGCTTCACTATAGCTACTTCCATAGTTCACTCTAAGCTAGACTACTGCAACTCACTGTTTAACAATCTTCCAAAAGCTTCCATACGCAAATTCCAATTGATTCAAAATGCCTTAGCTCTTGCAGTAACTAAATTACTTAAATTCCGCCACATTACACCATTACTCAAATCTCTACACTGGCTGAAAAAGCAGAACGCATTGAATATAAATAATATCGATGACTTACAACTCACTTCATACATCAAACCCAGTCTACCTACGAAATCTGATAATTCCACAACATCATCGATCTCCTTATTCTCATGTAACTCTCCTTCGTCCTCTGAATCAATCATCTCTCAAAATTTGCAATCGTGCGTTTTCATATGCTGCACCAGAACTTTGTAATACAATTCCAGCACCCCTCCGCTGTCTACATCATATGGTCAAATAATAAATTCTGAGTCACAATTTCTCTCCCCTCTTGCAATATCTCCTAAAGTTTTTTCTAAACTAAAATCATTTCTCTTCAAAAAATCATTTGCCCCTATAGCTGTTTACCGTCCCAACCACAATGATCGACTTTCGGATTAAATGACCCTGCACGAATGACCCCACCTTTGGCTATAGTTATTTCACACTAATATAAGCTGGTCTAAGTATCAAGCGACAAGCGTTCTCTATATATCTATTTATGTCAAATCACGATTTCGCATCCAGCGGGCTATTTTGGCATCCAAAATTCAGCGTTTTTGGCATCCAGGTAGAAAAGGACTTGGCTTCACTGACTTTATAGGTAGTATTTTAGCGAAGAGATCCGGATCTCTTCGCCCCCTGACCAGGGGCTGGGTCCCTGGACCCCACTGGGGCTCTGCCCCAGACTCCCTTTAAAAGTTATTTAGCCTAATGCACTCATTGCGTGTGGAATAGTAATTCTAACGAATTCTAATGTTGTAAAAGTAAAAGTTGTTCAGCTTCAGGGTTAGGGTTATCCCTAACCCTAGGTTAGGGTTATCCCTAACCCTAACCCTAGAGTTAGGGTTAGAGTCATCCCTAACCCTAACACCCACTCTCAGACGTCTGGCGCCGCCTCTGAATGCACGTGATGCTTGGCGGCGATTGATCAAGGCGCATAGAAGAAGCGGCCGGGGGTCTATATGTGGCGGATGTTGTATAGGCATCGATTGACGACAGTCTACTGCTATAATTTAGAAGTTACAATTGTAGTCGGCCCGCCGAGAGAAAATCCATGGCCCCGGGACAAAAGGTCAATCCGGGCCCCTACCAAGTTAGAAAATTGGCGATTCCTTTTTTCAGTATGTTACAAGTTTTACGGTCCGTTTAACAAGTTTTACGGACCCCTGCCAAGTCAGAAGAATTATAAATTGGTGAAGACCTTTTTAAAATTGTTTTCGTGCACAGCACGGTTTCAGTGAGTAACAAGATTTACGTACGATCCGACCCGGCCGGGCCTCCTACACAGTGCACTGGTTAATTAAAGTACTTTTCAGACGTGCCGGCCCCTCCCTAATTTTCATCCGGCCACTAAATTTCTTTAATTTCTTCCAAAACTTTAGAAATTAAAAAACCGGCCTTTCCAAGTTTGCGAAAGTGTTGATGATTTTTTTGCTTATCAGGGTCTTTCGGATCTTCAAAGTAGTCGCATATAGTGGTTTGGATCTCATGCCAGACGTCCCGGATCTCTTCTCAGACGTCCCGGATCTCTTGCCAGACGTCCCGGATCTCTTGCCAGACGTCCCGGATCTCTTGCCAGACGTCCCGGATCTCTTGCCAGACGTACCGGATCTGAGATCCGGCAAGATCTGGCTCACTTTAAGCCCTGCCTCTACAGGTCGCCTGACCCCTGTGCATTTGTCCCCTGCCCCCTCTCGGCGGCCCTGTTAAAAAGTCTTGATTTACACAAATTAATTGATCCCAATGATTGGTCTGCTTCATAGAAACAGCAATTGCTACTTATCATCTTCCATGGATTCTATGCAATTGAAAAACTACGTGAACGAAAAAAGCTGCATTGTATATATATATATGTATATATGTATATATATATATATATATATATATATATATATATATATATATATATATATATATATATATATATATATATATATCTACTATACGTATGCATTGAGGGTCGGATTTGAGAGATTTATCCTATGTACGCAATGTGCAACCTGGGCGAGGGTTTGAAAATTTGACTTTGTTTGCGTGCGTACTATATGGACGGCCCCTTGCATATTTGAACAATTTGTATAAAAGCTAGATAGTGTGTAGCCTATATAGGGGCTGTCCATATAGTAGGTACGAACTGAAGGGGGGGTCGAATTTGGGAGATTTTTCCTATGTACGCAATGTGCAAGGGGAGAGGGGTTTGAAAATTTGACTTTTTGCGTACTGACTATATGGACGGCCCCATGTCTGGATTTAATGCATTTAATTTTGAAATTTTCGATTTTAAGCATTATGGAATCACAGCCATGTAATTTTGATTCAATTTTACAGTCAGTTGATAACGATGGGCTAAGGGGCTGTCCATTATTTACGTTACGAACGTAAAATCTATGGCTTTTAAAGAAAAAAATAAATGTTTTATGTAGAAGGAAGGAGATAGCTAAAATGTCTAAAAAATTACAAAGTAGAAACTTGAAATCTAAATGCCTCTAAGTGTCTCTAGCTACGTAACAGCCTCTGTATTGGACTTAGTCTTTGTAATTTTGTATCTGGACGGCCGATTGATCTGACTGATTGATCTGATCGAGTGATTCACTGATTTGTGTCGACATCGGGTGAGCAGTTGGCGGGCGTTCCGGCTCTGCATATATCGGCGTTTGCTGTGAAGTCGGCAACAGCGAATTCGTATATCTGTCCAAAGAAGCCTAGCTAGATAGAACATCTGGAAATGCAACCTCGGTTAGAGAAATCAAGAATTTGACCAACTTAGGCCAGTGGTTCAGGTCCTGTCTTAGCGACCCACACCTGACCGGGGCTGCCGATAACTATCGATGGTCCCGACCTGACACCTCTGTCCACTGCGCCCAACCGCCCATCAGCCGTCAGCCAACTAACTGCCCAGTAACCATGACTGTTTAATAATTGCCTTGCCCAGTAACAAGGCTATCGGTTGGTCAGCCAGTGACTCACTCATTCGAGTCTGTCGTGTTAGACATATCACACTTATATTCAGTGCTTATTTTACTGATTTTACTGATTTATTTTATTGATTTCTCATACCTTATGCGTTAATAGTATTAACTGCTTGCATTAGTAAATTTGTTTGCTTGTCAGCATAGAGTGACGAGTATTGTTAAGAGCGTAAACAGATATAGGTTACTGTGCATAGTTTTCGGATTATTCTCAGACATTTGGGATTACTTGTTCTGCAATGGATTCAAACTCGTGGATTTACAAACGGACATTCTAACTCGTGGATTTACAAACAGTTACACCAGTGTATATTCAAATTCATTCACAAATCCAACAACAACATTTCATAGTTATCCATTTCGACCTAAATAATAAGAAACTATGTATTTATTTAGGCTTCCATGATCTGTCACAGGGGAGGAGAGACGCAGGCATCTGTTTAAACAGAGAACTGGCAGGGCAGTTAATGTCAGGTAATTAGTGCTTCTTTTGAATCGTCGGTCTGTCGACGTCAATTTTAGTGTCAGTTCTGCAACCGCTGGTAACCCTGAATTCGTTGGCCTCGGTTATCCATCTGTCGCTGCGCAGTCTATCTTCGGTTAGACGGAAGCTAGAGCGAATCTAATTAGAGGTTCTGCGTCGCTTTGTACCATCTTCGAGTAAACTTTCGTACGTAGGCGAGGGGTGAATCCGAGCTCTGACCGACTGACCCACCTCGAGTGGGGGTTTGGTTCTGGTTCCTCTGTAGTAATAGAACTTTTGTTTAATCTTGTTCTCTTCGACAGACTCATCTAGGGGTCGATCAATGATGAGGTGCCGGGTTCCGGCCCACTTTAACCACTGTCTTGAATCCTGATCCTGTTGGGGGTTGTCCATTTCGTACGTACACACTAGGGGAAGGAGAGTTTGGTATTAGATTTGAACAAAATATATTCCTCACAGAGAGAGAGACAGACAGACAGACAGACAGAAAGACAGAGCAGACAGACTGACTGACATACATGTAGACAGACAGAGGCAAAGACAGATACGCAGTATCTAGCAGACGCTAGAGAGAAACAGAGAAAAAGGCAGAGAGAGAGAGAGAGACAGACAGACAGACAGACAGACAGACAGACAGATGACAGACAAAGAGAGAGAGACAGAGAGAGAAGAACAGAGAGAAAGAGTGTGTGTGTGTGTGTGAGAGAGAGAGAGAGAGAGAGAGAGAGAGAGAGAGAGAGAGAGAGAGAGAGAGAGAGGGGAGAAAGAGAGACAGAGAGACAATGCCCGGGTTACTTTGCTTTCTACCCGGGTTGAAAAAGTTGAAGAAATTATGCTTTGATTTTTTGGGTTTTCTTACTTTTGCACGCCAATTGCATGGTTACGTAATTTATGGACATCCCCTTGGTCAGCTGCCCAGGTTAAGTTATCTGACTATGACATAACCCAATTTTGTATAGGCTTACAAATTGTCAATAGCATGCTCAAATTATGTTTTTAATATTATATATACAGGTAAAAAGGCTTGCAAGATTAGGTGGCGTTACCGTTCGTGACAATGTTGTCAATGTGCTGCATGTGTAAGTGAAATTATATAGTCATCAAGTCGTTATATATACTACTTTTTGTATTGAACCAATGCAAGCTCAGTTATGCGTGGAGATATTTTATAGCGTCAAAGTGACTTGGTGTTAGCATGTTCATATAAACACATGTGTATCTTATCTTCTTAGCTCTTATATAGCCTGAGATATAGCCATTTTTAAAAAATCACAGTATTCCATTTTGAAGACAGAGGCGTCATTTGGGGGGGCTGGGGGGACCACAGCCCCCAAGGAAATGAAAATATTAATTTATAATGTATTAATGTGCAAAAAACAGGAAAACAGGGACGTCATTTGCATTTGGGGGGAAGGTCAGCAGCCCCTAAAGCCGCCCTAAAGAAGGAGTGCTTGATGTCGAGTAATCTGAAGTAACTAATCGTAGAAAAGGACTGACAAGCAAAAAAAATAAGGTCGTCAACTTTTTGCAAACTCGTCAGGTCGAAAAATTGCAAAAATTCAAAAATATTGCAAAAAAATTGAAAAGTTGCAACAAAAATTTTCGCCCCCAAGAAAAGTGTGAAATGACGCCACTGTTTGAAGAACGTTCTTTCTACAACTAAATACCCAGTACAGTGTCGACTTTTAAAATGTCATTACGCTGTAAAGGGGTTCATAAAAGATTTCTTATGGGAATTTCTTTCATGCTGTTCTCAGATACTATGATGAGCGCGATGAGCCTTCGTGGACGAAAAGGAAAATTGGCGTTTGAGTCGATGGAGGTTGCATCGATTATAACAGGTTAGCAATAACTGTCTTTAACTGCTAAGCCTTTAAAGACACAATTTCACTGCCAGTGACGCAGACTAGAAGCATTAAAATTTGGAATTGATCGATGTTGTTGTAAATTTTAAATTTTCGCTACTCTGCTGGAGGATTGTGTTTTTTAATCGCTAATATTGACTTTAATATATATTCTGGAATATATCTGTGCACTTCCATATGGTTGAATATTATTTTTTGGCTTCATAATTAAATTTTAAAATAGAATATGTTATCACTGAAATATAATCTGTTGTCGCTCACTCTATTACCGTTTCAAACATCAATTTAACAGTTACTGCAGGTCATTGCTCTTTCTAGCTATGTTAAATAATTGCTCCACACTAACATCGGCTGGCACTAATCGTCTAGTGCTGAGCTCGTGAGTTGATGCACGATTCGAAGCACAACTGGACTTCCTTTGATCTCTACATCTTTTAAATGCAATGACTTGCTGCCCTTTGGATAGGATCTAAGGGTTCACGCTATGAAATTAAGACAATTCTGTCAAACAATAAATTCCTCACTACTGTGATCTAGAGTTAAATTCCGTATCTAATTTCTGCTTACTTTTTCATAGTCTGCCTCGTTGCTTCCCAACTCCAAGTCTGACTGATCACTGGTCACACTGATCACACAGGGCAGTCCCTCATTCTATCGGCCCCGTCGGCCCATTTTTTAGGTACCCCGGCCCGCCATAGGTCGGGCCGGGGTACTTTTAGGAAGTAAGAACTGAAGAATTGCGATTTTTAAATTGTTTGGTTAAATTCTCACTTAGAATTTCGAAAAAGCCGCTGTCGCTGGAGGGCGAATGCTCTGCCGAATAGGGCTTTATAGTTGCAAGATCAGATAAGATCAGATAGGCATGTCATATTCTCATTTAACCAGAAGGCGTCAAACACGGCAGTCATAATCTTATTAGATTACACAGCTGCTGTCGCGGGAGGAGGAATGCACTGCCCAATAAGGCTTCATAGTAGAAAGATCAGATAAGATCAGGCAGGGGTCATATGCACCTTTAACCCGAGGTGTCAAACGCAGCAGTAACGTACGTCTATAAGTTAACATTAGATTAAAAGACGGCGGAAGGCCCTTTGACGAACCAAGTGGGGAGACGGTGGGCGAAAAGGCGAAGGGCAGCAGAGGGCACCAGGGAAGCAGTAGAGGGCGTTAGAGTGTTTCACCGAGAGATGGCAGTGGGATTTGGGTCCCGGTCGAAAGTGATCAGTTAGAGCTTCACCGTGTTTGCATAAATTGCGGGAAGCAATCTAACGACTTCAGGGATTGATTCAATCGTTCAACAGACAACAGCGCTTCGCCATCGACACTGGACAAGTTTGTTGTTAAACGTCGTAAACTGAATGTCGAAGACCCTGAACAAACTGTAAGTACTTCAGATACAACATCTGCGCAAATTATTCCATAGTGATGAGTGTAGGACTAGGACTATGCTACGAAAAACTATAATCGTATAAATCTCAACACTAGACATGGTCACCCCCAAGATTTATGGGACTCCCCCGAGTTGTTTTTCGCCATAGTTTTCATCCTTCCCAATCCTATTGTATGGAGCCTTATTCTTGATTTTATATCTTCTTGCTGACTGCCTGTGCTTTCAATGACACCTTCAACACATCTGAATGGCCTGACTCTTTCCATGTTTTTGTCCATTCATTGTAATATTCACGATTTTTGTATTCCCTTTCGTTGTGTTATTAAAAACATTTTATTTTTGTTTACAATTACAGTACACATGGACTACTGCCTTCTTACAAATGTGATGAAATAAAAGTGTTGCAGAATGCAAATGTTTAAAACCGTGCCAGTTCACCTTGTGAATAAACATCTTACAGTCCCAGTGGCGTGCAGGGAGTTGTGGGCATACGGGGCCTAATCGATAAAAACCTTCTTAAAACGTTTCTTTTGTTATAAATCACAATTGAAAATGCATTTTGGCTATCTACTGTAAGTTAGTTAGGCACCTCGACCCTCAACGACCGCTGCCGTTATATAGTAAACGGGCCGGGGTACTTTTTATTGTCTTCCGCCGCCTCTGCAGTCCCTACTGAACCACTTTAAACCTTGTTATATTATTATAATTGACCTTGCCTGGCTGACCACAAAGCTTCGGATATGGCTATTTTAACTGTATACAGATTAAGCGCGTAGGAATAAGCAGCCTATATACGGCACCCGCTTACGAAAGCGCTATAGAAATTCACGAGAATTTTTTACTTACGTTCTGGTATGTAATTTTGGATATCATAGCTTTTGCATTGTTGTTATGCAGAGTGTGTGTTGAAAAACCACTCGACAACTGAATCATCTATCCGGGGTGCCATCTCCTCAGTTCTTAAATATGCTCCGTCCGTTCCGAAAACATGGCACTGGAGCCATGAACAACAACAAAGACAAGACATATTATGCTGTTGTCAGAAAGTGAGATTAAGCACTCTTTAATATTGTTGATAAATACTTTTAAGGAATGCGTTGCATTTTGCTGATTGTATTGTTAGAATTTGTCTGTGGGTAGAGGCTTGCGGTACGGCCAGTGATATGCATGCAGGGGCGCAAACTCCACTATGTCCCCATGTCCTATTTTTATTTCTATTTTATTTTCTAAGGTAACCTCTTGCGGGAACTTCGTTTCTTTTGGTATCTTGTTATTTCCAAAGTATGATAATTGTAACCGTTGTTTGTTATTACTAAACATACCAGTATATTAGATATTAGTAATGAGCACATACGGCGATGAATATATCACATTTTCATGTTTTTATAAATAGCCTAAACATGATCGATGATTGATTTTGATTGATTATAATTTTAGTTATCCGCCTGTGTGTATGCTTTTTTTTACTGAGGTGTCATGGCAGGGATTAATCTGTGGCGGGATTTGGAGGGGCGGGGGCCCATATGGAAATGAAGACCATAGGTTAAATGACCTTTGCCCCAAGAAAAGGAAAACCATAGGTAAAAGGGTCCTTACCCCCAAGTTAAAAGGTAAAAGACGAAGCGTCGTGTTGTCTAACCCTCCTTTTTGGAAGTTGTTGCGCAACATTTTTTATGACACGGACATGATCAATTTTCTGGCCAGGTTTGCGCCCATGGTGATATGTGGATTTTGGTGATATATTTACGGAACTCCATTGCCTAGAAGGTCAGTGTTTATTCAAGAGATGGTTACGACCTTTTTTGTTCGTCAAATGCCAGCTAAATTTTAGACCCCAAAAGTCGTAAACTCTCCCCCCCACCTCCAGGTGGCTAGAATAATCACTAGGTGTAGAAGGTTAAAATAAATTTGTACATTTTGCCTCATAGGCCTACAGCTTTTAATTAACTTGTTAACGTAACTGTTGGCAATTACTCGGTTTCTGCAGTTTCTGCAATATCCCTATATGCCTGCGTCAATTTTGTTGTTTCGATGTCCTATATGATTGAAGTATATAATTTATCCAATTGAGATTCATAACTATATATTGGATATCTTTAAACTTCCATTATTACTACATATATTTGAATTCAGTGGATCATTGTGAGTTCGTAACGGTGTTCTAATGATATTTGCTACAGTTGATATGAAACGCGATGATATAGCCTATTGTTTAATTCTGATGTTAAGATATTTCAGAACAGATTTGTCCTAATTTCATTCGGTCATACAATGCTAGTGGCAGTTGAAGCGTGATATAGTGTTTGCTTTTTGTTTTCTGTGGTTCATTTCATCATATATTTCTTGTTTGATGCCGTGCTTGTCACGAATAAAGTTTCTCATAGTAGGCCTACTCAGTGTTCGTTTGCTTAACTTTGTTAACTAAATTAACATGTATATACCTGGCAAAAATTACGATTGATAAATGTTCACCTGCTAAACTTTTAGGCAATGTTTATAGTTAAACGTTTACTGAATTTTCACTTTAAACACGCACTAAACGTTTTATAAACGTTGCAGTAATTACGTTTAATAAACGTTCAGCTATAATATGTATACACGACGTTTATTGATCATCGTTTAAGCAACGTTTATAGTTAAACGTTTAGTTAACGTTTATAGTTAGACGTTTACTGAATTTCCATTTTAAACATGCACTAAACGTTTTATAAACATTGTAGTAAATACGTTTTATAAACGTTCAGCTATTCAACGTTTAGACAACATTTAATGTTAAACGTTTAGGCGACGTTTATTGTTAAACGTTTACTGAATTTCCATTTTAAACATACACTGAACGTTTTATAAACGTTGCAGTAAATACGTTTTATAAACGTCCAGCTATTCAACGTTTAGACAACGTTTAATGTTAAACGTTTAGGCGACGTTTATTGTTAAACGTTTACTGAATTTCCATTTTAAACATACACTGAACGTTTTATAAACGTTGCAGTAAATACGTTTTATAAACGTTCAGCTATTCAACGTTTAGACAACGTTTAATGTTAAACGTTTAGGCGACGTTTATTGTTAAACGTTTACTGAATTTCCATTTTAAACATACACTGAACGTTTTATAAACGTTGCAGTAAATACGTTTTATAAACGTTCAGCTATTCAACGTTTAGACAACGTTTAATGTTAAACGTTTAGGCGACGTTTATTGTTAAACGTTTACTGAATTTCCATTTTAAACATACACTGAACGTTTTATAAACGTTATAGTAAATACGTTTAATAAACGTTCAGCCCGTGAACGTTTAGACAACGTTTAATGTTAAACGTTTAGGCGACGTTTATCGATAAACGTTTATTGGATTTCCATTTTAAATACGTTTTAAACGTTTACTAAATGTTATAGGCTAACATTTATTCAACGTTTAATAAACGTTGCTGTGCCTACTGGGCAGGGACTATCGTTCCTTCTCTCCCATACTCTCCACAGCCCTCCTCACCCAATCGATTGGCCAAACACTTGCAGTGGCGTCGCCAGGAATTTTTGGGTTGGGGGGGGGGCAAAAGGGGTCTGGCGTGTCAGATTCCTTACCCACCCCTACCCCCCTCCACAAAAAACTTTCTTACCGGATTTGCGCGAATCTGGTAGGTGGTCTGGGGCAGATTAAGGGGGGAGTTGCCCCCATTTGCCCTCCCTCCGTGGCGACGCTAATGAACACTTGTTAGAATAATATTCCTTTTTTCCTTGTATACCTATTTTAAGCATTTATTTCGGTCAAATTTACGAGGGTTGGGTGCTGGAAGAAAGAGTCTAGTGTTTTGAGACATCGATGGATTGAGTGGGTTTGAATAGGCTGCAGTCAATGTCGAGACGTGGCGGAGGGAGCATTCTGGCATTCTTAAAAGCAGAAGTGAAGGAGATTCATAAAAACATAGATATTTTGCGGCCCCGACTTTATATGAATAAGTTTTGATCAGATTTTTAGCTTAGACGGCAATCAGTCGTACACCGTTACCATTGGCAACGCTAGCCTTTATATCCTTCGCGCGGACTTACTTGACCGCCCCAGCCTTCCAGCCTTATATAGGATTCGCGCGGACTTGCTTGAGAGCCGCTTGCTGTGTATTACAGATTCCCATGTTTAATGGTTAGTTTTTAAGTCTGAGCAATTGCAGTCAGCTTCTATGCTCAATCACACTGAACGGCTATTTTTAAGATGAATCTATAGACACTCAAATAACCAGAGAACATGCTTCATATACGCATTAGCCTTTGACACGCTATATAACGACTGTGTAGACAACTTCACTTTCCTGGTGCCAGGGAAATTGTCCCTCTCTCTTCTCCGGTGTCCTAGTTAGAAGAAGCAGAACAGTTTCAGAAACAGTAAGAATGTGGCAACGTGGATGGATGTATGGATAGATGGATGGATGGATGATGGATGAACTGGTAATTTTCTGACATCGATTTTAGAAGAGGGAAAGACAGAAGGAAGACATTGAACGACGTCATGACCTACACTCTACAGAATCTGTTTTAGAGTAATAATTGTAATCTGACGCAAAGTCGCAAGCTAATCTCTATAACCTCATTTGACATGGACACTCAATTTACCGGTTTGAATACAGTATCTAAGTATACAGGCCCTACCGTGTACTTACTCAGCGTCTATGATCAACATCCTCTCGGAAAGTCTTTGACCTTCTCTTGCCTCGTGCTCATGATCGCCGTGGGCGTCGGTCAAGACAACGACGAATGCTAAGACGACAATCCTAAGAAACAGTTTTACAAATGGCATTAGGCCTAAGTGGATGCAAGCAGTGGCGGCTCTAGGATTTGGCAAGTGGGGGGCCGTTGGGGTGGCACCTTCTAATCATGGGGGCCCCGTTTGTTGTTTAATGTGTGTAGAATTAAGTATAGGGTCCCAACTGGGGGGCCACTGGGGGCAGGCTCTCAATAGGGGCACGGGCCCCTTTGCCCTCCCCCCGGTGGAGCCGCCACTGGATGCAATCGAAGTAGCTTAAAGTGAGTTTAATAATAATAATAATAATAATAATAATAATAATAATAATAATAATAATAATAATAATAATAATAATGCATTTTTATGCATAACCAGCTGTGTTACTCTAAATCGATGATACTGTAAATCCATCCGATAAAGACCAGGTAATTCCAGAGGTCAGTCAGAATATGGGAACAGTGCTCGATACAAACTGTGGAGCAAAAGTCAACTGGAAGAGATGTGTTAATAAGACAGTAGATCTGTTAGGTGTAAATTCCTTCTACTGATCAGTCGGTTGTCCGCTGGTTTCGTCTGCTGTTGCAATAGCATCAACCACCTGACGATGACGAGAGAATTTCTTGTTTCGGGTACAGACTCCGTCATGGTTGACAACGAACGAGTACCTGGTACGCTGGTACGATCATACGCAGTAGCAGCAAGACACGTGCAGAATTACACCCGAGACGGAAAATCGTTATCGTCTTAGGTTCAATTAGCTATGTATAATCCAATCAGAGTGAAGTTAAGGAAGAACGCTATTGCAGTATTTAACTTGCGATAGGCCAACACCCGTCAGTAGCCTTCATTTCCACATGGCACTAAGGCAACCGTATGTGCACTTTCAAAACTGTTTGAATCAGCAAAGATCAATACATTATTATGATGCATCAATAGTATGATTTTTCTGCTTTGGGATATTCAAATGCAACGATTTATTTTAGATTGTCGCTGCAGCTCACCTGCAACCCATAAATCATTGATGAGACTGAGACGAGCATTGATAATTAATATTATAAATTCACTTAAACGGCGTCTGAAATTCTGAATCGCCGATAAATACCAGAATAAATTGGATTTAATATGGTTTAATAGGATCTCTCCTGTGCTGAAACACAACAAAACCTTGAAAGATTTGTTGAAAATCGATAAAGCAATTTTATAGGAAGTCATAGGTTGATTGCCGTTAAGTTGTAAGTCGTTTCTCGCAGCACAAGTCAGGCTTCGACTTCTTAGGCTATAACATTATTGGGAATTCTCATGTGTCCGAGGTTCTCCAGCAGTGGCGGTTCCACGTGGGGGATGAATGTGGATGCATCCCCCACCGGACTTACTTTTTTGCTTGTGAAACCTATTTTGGGGCAAGTCTAGTAAAACTACGGGGAAAACTGCCGATGATCTTTTTTGCTTGTCAACCTCTTGATTAATTAATTTTCATTATTAATTTCATTATTATTAATTGGCGGTAAATGTGTAGCAAAATTATAGATAAAAGTCCCTTTTGTCAGCCTTTTTGGGTAAAGTTTATTGATTTTTTCCTTCTATCTTCATCTCCCCAGTCCCCACCAACTTCCTATGAATTCATTTCATCCCCTCCCCCACCAAGAAAGTCCTGAAAGTCCCTCAGTCGTACCAAGCGATCTTCGCCTGCAATGGTGATGCCATAATGGTGCCTCTGTTCTGGAACAACTCGGTTAGTAGCTAGTCTGCTGTTTTGGCTAATATTAGTGTTTGTTTTTCTTCGCCCAACTAAATCCGCGAGCAATTATCTAATCCAAGACAAAAGATAGCAAAGAATTCAGCAATAATATTGATAGATATATTTCCCTGTTGTATTTCCATAAACGTCAATTAATAGACGCAGCTATATGTTCCAATCTTGCTTTAAAGTAAGGAGTACATCCAAAATTTTAAAGATAAAACCTATTGACTCCTAGAAGTAGTCTGTGTTATAATAAGCCTGAAAAGAAATGATTCCAAATACAACAATACACTGAGATGCTAACTCGTGATTCAACACAGTACATTTGGTGCTCGACTTACTTATTATTTTTCAAAAGTTCATTCAAGTTCTGTGAACAGCATTCGTGGACCTTAAGGAAAAGCACTTTCAAACAAACCTAAACCACAAGAGAAATATGAAGCAAGACAGAAGTACACTGTTCATAAGCAGCTGGCAGTGTGGACACTGTTCTCGATTAAGTTGCATTGATACGGCATTCAATAATACTAGTGGTGTTTAGAACATAATATGCAAAGACATGACAATGCAGCAATTCAAAAATTCATATGTACATTGTATTAAGGCTACAACTTAAGAAATAATCTCTACAATAAGTCTTGACATCTGCAGTATTAATGACATCGAAATAATATTAGTGAATAAGATGAAATCAAGTCCAAAAAGATGAAGAAATGTAAAAACACCGAGTCACTCTGAAATATAATCATTAACAAGCTCTTGCATATTAGAAATTATTCTTATTGCATTCCCTTATGCTAATGTTAAGACCGGTGCTAAACATATCAGAAGCCTCCAGTTTATTCATCTTACAAGGGATTCCAGAATGACACACATACTTATGAACACAGAAAACACATAAGACTCGATATTTTGGAATGACTATGAAATAACGTGCTTTGACTTAGCGACTAAACGAGCCCCTTCTAAGACTCAGATCTGCTTGCTGTATTATAATAATAATAATAATAATAATAATAATAATAATAATAATAATAATAATAATAATAATAATGTGATTTTAAGATGTGAAAACCACTGTAACCATCTGCATTCAATAACCTAGTTTATCTAGATTGCTGTTTCAACTGTCACATTGCTCACAAAAGAACTTCAAATAACAAATCACAATTACATTGGTTATTCAAGATGATCTTCATTCATCAGATGGTTACTATTCAGAAACTAATGCTCAGAGAGCTCAAAACAAGTTCTAAAGTTGGTCAAATTCCTTCACTTCATTTCTTGATCAAATCATCAATATCAAAGTCTTGCAGAAATGTTAATTAGCAGTAAGTTAAGCAGTATAATTTATGCACTCTCTGTACAGCTTCTTGCACACTATGCACAGCCAGCAGTCAGTTATCCACTATAGGAGATAAAATTGGCAAGTTTATGAATTATGTTTCCCAAGACTGTTTTAAAAACTCTGCATCGCAACACCAAAATTCCTTCACAAACTGAGTATTACACAGAGAAAGAACTGCAAGAAAACTGTCAAGGACCAAACTACGTTGGCAGCCACTGTTTACTTTTTCTAAATTTTCTGGTGACCTGCTTTCACAAGTGCAAGTTATTTCTCAGTTTCTTTCCTAAGAATAAAATGTCATTATGGTTGACAGCAAAAAACTAAACTGACTTTGTGTAAAAAAAGAAATGCAGAACAAGTCAAAATATCTGAGAGACTGTGGCCATTCAGTCTAAGGGTGGAGAAGTTGCCCCTGGTTAATAGTAGCAGATGATTTTTGCCATAGAAGAGTTAGTGAAACTTGACACGCCATCTCAAGACAAGATAACAAGCAATACGAAGTATGACGAAGAACGAGCAAAGAACTATGAAGTCAATGTAGAACTTTGCATGTTCAACGTCCATTTCGCGTAGTATCGCATCGCCTTCGGTGAATATGCACGAGTGCTTTTCGTTCTTTTTCGCGCATTCAAGTGGTTCGCGGTCAAAACCGTAAATGGCCTGCAGCACCCCTTCGAATGAGTATCTGTCAGAACAGAAGAAGAAGCATTCTCATAAAGTGAAGTTGCCTGTAGCCAATAAAGGTAGCCAATAAAGGCTATCCTAAGTTTGAAGAAATCTCAATGCAAAGATAATTTCATTATACATGCTATGCCATAACATGATTAATGATATTAAGTAATATTATGGAATATTAAGCAATATTAATGGAAATATCAAATCTGGACTAGAAACACATTTCTTGCAGTTAGCTTTTCCTTCAAAGCCTGTCTCGATGTTTCTCCGCTATGACTGATCTCTGGAACAGCCTGATCTTTGTAGAACATCATCGATTGATACCCTTGAGTATCACTTGGAACCATAAAGGTGCATAATTATTACTATCAATACTCATGGAATATTCATATGTAAACATAGACTCTAAACATAGACAATCCAATGTTTTTTACAGGAACAGGTAAAAAAATTCACATTGCCTACATGTTAAACTAACACAAAACACACAATAATCATGTGAATCTTGCTCAAAAAGTGTTTCGATCAAGATTTAATGACAACGTTTTACTCAGATGGTTTCTTTCCTGTCTACCTTATGTACGACAAATACGACAACCATTGGAGATATTTTGGCATTGTGTCGAAGTTGACAAAGAATCCGCTGAACAGCAAGACAGGTATTGAAGTCACGGGACCAAGAAAAACAGCCACCTGAAATAACATTAGGCTCAGTGATAAGATAATATTTCTAGCACAAATAATCCAAGAAATATATTTTTAATATATGTAACATAACAGAACGTTTGTATGATTTCTTCTGCAAATAAAGAAATCACATACACAGTAAGAAGAGATCTTCTGCTGACAACCAGAATAACACATGTGTATGTCTTCACTTCCAGATGAAAAATTAATGAATGCTGCTAAAAGTTTTGTGCATTGTAGAAATTGACTTTATGGAACTTCAGTGCACTGCTAACTGTTATAATGCTAATGGATATTTGGGACTCAGCTTATGAACTAACTGTTTTTCATGCTCTATTTATATGCATCACAGGTAGGGTCAATACTAGAATGTACCTCATATCCAGATAAATTCAATATTATGAAAGAAATAGTTTTGATTGCAGTTAATTCAGCCAACCTGTAAGGAAGTCCCCGCTCCGATCAGGAGACCAAGTGACTGGGCAACGAGCGACGTTTGGGTTGAAAGAGTCAGGAACATGACAAAGCGGACAAAGTCATTCGGCTGATTTGTCATCCAGTATACAATGCTGCCGTAGACCAATGGAAATATTATCTGGAATTAACAAGGTCACAGACGAATGTCTCAAAACTTCAGCAGTGCACTGTCACTGATTACAGTGAAACTCATATAACAGCAAACCATATCAAATCTCAAAAGATTTGTTGTCTGTTAGAACCCAACATTGATCCAAATTCAGGATTTGCATCCAAGTCCTTTGCTAAGCCTGCCATATGATCACTCTCTCCATAATACCATACTGTCCAATTAATCTCAGTTTCTTCACATCTTTATCTGTTACTTCCAGCATGTTACGCAAGATCTTTCATGTCGTTGTTTTCCTCCTATGCTGAACAATGTGCATCTCTTGATTCATAGGTTAGTTTCAATTTAAAAATGTCCACACCATCTCAGTCTGCATCTACTTCTATGTTTCTAGCATCGACTATTCCGAGCTTGAAAAATCTCACATCACAAAATTATGAGTCTAATAATTCTATCAACTCTTTTTTCAGCATAAAACACCCATATTGCAACCATAGCAGATTATACAGAATCTCTCAATTAAAAACTGGCAATTTTCTATCATATCAACATTAAGAAAATAACTGACACAAACTGCTCAGACCTAATGGCAATTAACAACTACTACACTTAACTGGAAGAAGCAAAGAACAGATAACTGAACCTGGAATGGCATATCGGCCAACGTCTTTGCAAGATAGTACGCCTTCAGACTGTACCAGTAGTTGAGATGCTCTCTAACGAATACAGCCATTTCAGTTGGAACTGCAAAGAAATTTCACATTGACCAGAACTTAATGGAGCTCAATCTCCTACAGATAAAGATGAGCACAATAAAAGTTTCGACTGTAATAGCACCACACTGATACTGGGTTTTTATTAACACATTTTGACCAAAAAATTGTTCAAAACTGCTTTGACTTCGATAGAGAAAAATCACATTAAAATTTCTCAAGAGCTCAATTTCCAGAAATGCAGGGTAACCACTGTCCCTCAAACATTGATGAAAAAGAAGGTTGTCAACAACAACCCGATATTTCTGTAGTTTATGACCGCTAATTTGAATTGAAGGATTTCCATTGGGTGAAAATCTAAATAATCTAAATATCGTTGCATCTGTGTCATTCTAGATTGCACGCATGCTTCTTTCTAGAATTTGGAGGTTTCAAGTAAAGCTAACAAGGACCACGCTTACTCAAGAGTGAGGGAAATTGAGGCAGAATTCAGACTCGAATCTTAAACAAAATTAAATCAAATAAGAAACTGATTGCACTCACAAGAGCACTACAGTATACAATTGCATTAAAATTATTCTAACGCTAATAATATTACAAGTAAGAAGGAGAGAATGCATTAAGTTATTATAAATACTGAAAGAAAAAAAACTACAATACAAGGAGGAACGAACAGGTTAAGACGGTCGGCATCAGAGCGGTGAACATCAGGAACAGCATACAGAAGAACAGACATCCAGTGTTGTTGTACGCTTTGCTCGATTCATTTCCGATCCCAAGGTACAGCAGGCCGATCAGAATTCCAATTGAAAGATGTGAGATTAGTCGTAGACGAGTCAATGTCTAACGAAGAGAAAAGCAACATTTGCTGAAATTTCAAATCAAATAATTAGCTTCTATAGTGCTATTGTAATAATGCATCAGGAACAAGGTAATAATCTCTTGAAGTTGAAATCACTGGCCAGAATCGCACTTGTGGTAGTTAGTGAGTTGAATACCATACCATCAGTTCAATTTTAATTTATCTGAAGCTACCACTTGCAATGATTGCTTTCTTCAAAATTAATTAAACATACAATGCAAACAAAATAAACAAAATATTCAATAAATGCAAAACAAACTTAGCAAGTTTTCTTTAATAAAGATTCAATAAAATGTGCAACTATATTTTGCTTGAAGTCATCTCATCTGTCAGTGTTTTAGGTGTGTGTAAGCACTAATACAGATCACAAATCAAGAAGATATCAACAATAAAAAGCACTCACAGTGTCCCTTATAATGGACATAAACGTTCGTACAAATAAAACTCGAAACTGTGTGAGACAGCTCGTGGCAAAAGTCCGACATTCAATCTCTCCAGACTCCTGCACAAACCAAACAAAATTTTAATAATTTATGCAAGCCTTACAAAGGCAGGAACAGAGAGTAAGCAAAAGCTAAAACAAAATGAAATCCATAACTGAACACACACACACACTGAAATTGATCAAACAGCCTGGCCTTTACGGCGACCACCATCCTTGGAACAACATTTGCTACAACTTTAAACCTCTTTGAAAGTTCATAATGTTTGCAACCTAATAATCAGCCAACAATTTTCATACATAAAAAATTCTGTCCTTCGATCAGACTTGAAAGAAGTGCATGAGTGCTAAAGCACGTGATATTTCATGCACTAGACAAGATAAAGGAGCTCTCCATCCAGTGCAGCAATTATGAATTATAAAGCTTCATAAAGTGAATAGAATTAGAAGATGCAGTGAGAATTTTAAAAACATGCATTCTTTTTCTGATATATTTGAAAATTACTGTAACTCTTGTAGTATTCTATTTACAATGATCATCCATACAAGTACAGACACTTACGCAAATTTATTCAATTTGCTTCAAATATGCACACCTCGTAGGACAGTGGTCTTGAAAATTTTTCACAGAAAAGGAAATCAATGTATGCATTTTGCACAAACTTACAACTGTCTCGGAATTAGATAATTTAGCAAATATAAATCCTTGCAAACAGCAATACAGATAAAAAAATAAGATTGGGATGTTAGAGTTCAAGCTTTTGACATCCATAGAATGTACAATTGTACATATCCATAGAATGTACAATTGTACATACAGTACATTTCTGAAAAACATGCTTACATGAAACAGAAATGCCAAACAAGCTCTTATATATTGATTCCAATAGAAACAATAGACAGTTAATTATTAATCGGTAGTTAATTAACCTGCTTGCTATATTGCAGTTGATGTCGGCCAATGAACTTCTCACTCTCTTCGTCCGTTGCTTTCAATTCTTTCGTCTCAAGTAAATTTTCCTTTTCCTTCTGAAGCAACATCTTGTCATAGTCACTCTGAATGACGCCATCTTGGAGCAGATTGCAGAATTCCTTTGACATTTTGTCACAGTTGAGTTTCTTCTCCGCGACCTGGAACTGATCGCACAGCCTGGCCTTTACGGCGACCACCAGCCGTGGAACGACGTCGCCGTACTCACCACACGCAACTTCCATGGCTAAAAATCCAAAAATCACTTTCTAAGACAATAAAATAATTTTAAATCATTACCTCAACCATACATACTTATTTGTTTTAAAAACTTTACACATCTGTTTCATCAAAATGGTGATTGACTAGTCAGGAAGCAAATTTATTGCAGTCACATTATGGTAATTGATAAGAGAATGTGAAACTCTATTGGAAAGAGCAACTCATAACTAGTAATGCCTTTAAGAAATGACAAATTTTAAAGAACTATTATAATTATAAATGCTATTGGTTATAATCTCTCTATTTTCAGCATAAAGACGAATAAGCCCAGCCTAATGAATGGGGCAAGAGTATCTTATCACTGGAAAGAGCAAACCATTGATATCCTGGAAATATGTTGTGCAATGAGATTTGTGTTGAGCTAAATGTGTTGACTCGTACATAGACTGCAGAGCAGAAATTCAGACAAAATGTTGCCAAAGATTAAAACATCAAAGTCTACAGGGTCTATGCAAGAAGCTGTGCGATCAATATAAGGCAGTGAAATAGGGATGCCGACTGTGAAGGAGACTGCAAGGAAATCTTACCCATAAGTAATGAAACTCATTTAGTGATAGGATATTCAATCAGAGTTTGACCTGATAAAACAGACAGCGTGAGAAGATGTAGAAGAAAATGGGTGGCTAAGATGGCTTAGGTATATCGAGTGCAAAGAACTTGAAAATGGATCAAGGGTTGCATTCATGTACAAACAGTAAACAAAGAGTGCGGACAACAACTGCATATGCTCTGGATAGAAGCAATCATGATATTAAGAAACTTGAATTAAAGAGACATTATGTTTAAGAAAGACCCTTATATGATAATGATAATTATAATTATAATGATGATATGATGATGATGATGATGATGATGATGATGATGATGATGATGATAATAATAATAATAATAATAATAATAATAATAATAATAATAATAATAATGATAATAATAATAATAATAATATAACAACAACAATAATAATGATGATAATGGGATTTATAATGACTCATTAGGATCTGCCATGTGTGAGAACCTTTGGGTTCCATCTGACTTTTCATTCAAACTATGGTTTGACTTCCTGAAGGCTGATTTGGATGCAAATTCACAATGGGATTAATGAAGCCTACTGCTGGTCCCGATTGGCTGAAAAATGTTATTTGTGTTTATGTATTATTTAATTAAATTCTAATAATGATATAGTGCTGAAAGACCAAACTCAGGTTGAAAAGCCTAGAATATCTGTAAACAATAAACACCAAATATTAAAACCCTAAGACAAAAGAAGAAATGGTATGCCTACATTTCCCTTCTCACTGCCATATAAAAAAATTCTGTTGACACAATAATATAATCAATTATATAACAAGCGTTGAAAGATTCTAACAATAGATAATTAATTAAGTACTTTACTGTACTTTATGTGGCTCTAGTCTAGCAAGACATCATCTTCAAAATAAGTCAAGTGGAAAAATATTAAATGGCAAACTCCAATTTTATCTGCAATGAATCCCCACTGACCGTAATCGGCTGGATTATGATAAGAGGGACAATTCAGACACTGTGAACTGAGAAAAGGAACCAGTCCAGGAATATTGCCATGGTAGATGCACTGTCCCTCTGCTAACATGTACAACTGCAAAACAAAACAACCCATTGATCAAACGCAAACAGGAACTAAGAGACAGTCGTCTGCACTCAGCACAGGTCAAACATCAAAGAAACAAAAAAAACTTCACAGAAATCAATACAGTCAGTCAACATATAAAACCCTCAGTAAAATTACACCCAACTAAAAGTCTAAAGTTTCAACCTAGTATCATCTGTACAGAGGAGGGCTGCATACCCAGTCTAAGAAAAAAAATTAAGCCTGAGAAATTCTGAATTTTGGTCAGATAAGATAAATTAAGCATTGTTTCCTGTAAAAGATCTGATGGGGTCTGTGCTTGTTTCACAGAAAACTCTATTCTCTGCTATCTTATCATAATATTATAATCAAACTCTACAGAGGTCGACAGGATGTGTGGAATTACGCTTACATTACAGCTTAAAGCAATTTCCTAACAGTCTGAACCTACACTATGGATTCAGAGTATCTGTACCCTAAACAAGAATGATCACCAAATAATAAATATTTTAAACCAGGCTGTGAATCAAAATTAAGAAATTACTGCTTACATAATCAAACATCTCAAACAGTTTAGCACTTGGCTGGTGGATGGTGCAGATGACGGTGCGACCGCCCTGGGCGAGCGACTTCAGCAGTGAGATGCACTGAAAGCACGATGCACTGTCCAATCCACTGAAACAAAAAACCGTTTAAATAGCTTTCATCATCAAGAGCAGAAAGTAGCATTGCTATCGAGTGCAACGGACAAAGGGTAAACACCGATATCAAATCAACAAACACCAAATGCGTAATCAAAACCAAAGCATAGATTAAAATACAGCAGAAACAGCAACAGTCAGTTTAAACCAAAGGGCAGGTGGACGACTGACCATAGGACGATTGACCATAAGACGACCGACCACAGGTTTGATGAAGCAGTGACGCAGACTAGAACTACTCAAATTTGAATCATTTGTTTTACTTAGCAGTTAAAATTACAAACTTCTCCAGCGCAGTTGCGAAAATTTAAAATTTAAGGTCAATCAAGCGAATCAAATTTGAATAGTTCTAGTCTGCATCACTGCTTCCTCAAACCTGTGGTCAGTCATCTTATGGTCAGTTGTCTTATGGTCAATCGTCCTATGGTCAATCGTACTAGAACCAAACCAAAGAGTAAATCAGATGGGCAAACATCTGAACATAGGAAAACATTATAGCGTGTGGTGGATTCACTGGGTTTGCATCTTATGCTAGAAAAACATGCAGTTTTCAGAAGTATATTCTGCAGAGGGAGATGTTTGGAAATAGCAGCTAATATTACAACATGTAAATGGGCAAGAGGTCACCAACTAAATACCTGCTGAATAAGACCAGTTCAAATTAAGTCAGAAAGAGGTCTGACAAATGACTGAAATTTCTTATCAATACAAACTCATCTCATGGGCCAAAAATTGATCAAGACAATGAAGACATGAGATATATACATTAACTCTAATTCCATGCATGTGAATTGAGACAATGCCAACATACATGACTTAATCCATTCACACATTCTATTTTAATCAAATCACAGTCCAACAACTCAACCTCCAGTGAGGCAGAAAAATTTAAATGCCAAGACTTCGTACCTCGTAGGTTCATCAAAGAACATGACCGGTGGGTTATTGACCAGTTCCAGCGCGATTGAAAGTCGTTTTCTCTGTCCTCCGGACAAACTCACTGTTCTCGTTTGCTTGCAGTCGAGCAATCCCAAAGTTCCGAGAATTTCATCAACCTTCAACAGAATAATCAGCTAAGTAATAGATCAGCTAAATGATAGAAACAATTAATTCTAATTAAACCATCAAAATCATTGCAAAATCTACAATTGATAGTACTATATTCATAAGAACAAGCTCTCTCTACCACATAACATCAAATAACTAGATCAGACAAACAATTATATGATGATGGTGGTGGTGATGATGATGACGGTGGCGGTGATGATGCTGATGATGATGATGCTGATGATGATGATGATGGCAATTAGATTTTGCACCTATACATTTTCCAACTGTTCTTGACAAATTTCTCAATGCAATTTCAGATTTGACAATCATTTATCCACTAAGCCCAAACAGAGTAACATGCTCAATGTAGATACACTATAATTTACATGAAAGTAAATAGAATTGGTTCACAAACAAGATATTGTTTCTCATGATGAGGCATTTGTTCGGTCAGCTTTAAATTGGCTGAGCACATCATTGCTTCGTAGACGCTCAAGTGTGGCAGAAGATGATCGTCCTGCATTATGTAGCAGGACATTTTACGAAAACGCCTGAGATCACGGTCGTAACCATTGACGGTGATTCGACCCGTGACCGAATGATTTCTGTAAAAATCACAACAATAACTATGAACACTTGAAATGCTGTTAACTTTACTTGTTACGATAACTTTAAAGCAGCAAATGAAGGTTTAAGCTTAGAAGATAAGAGCAGCCATAGAAGAGTGCTGAAAAGGCTGTTAAAATAAGTATCAACAGTAAAGGCAATGAAAATAATAAGATCAAGAGTCAGGTTTCCTGCTTTGACAAAAGGAGAGAGTGTCTTTCTCAACCTGAATTCAACACCACAGTTGAAATACAGGTCATAAAAGCCAATTCTATTTTGGCAATCAAGCAACGTGTTAGAATTTTTAAATGTCCAATTTCTTTGTTCTCTCAGCTGAAATAGCAGTTTGGATTTCCTACAGTTCTGGTCATGTTCAGAATATCGTCCAAGGTCTCACAGCAAGCAGCAGCAGCTGCACTGTTCAAGTACAACCAACAAAGACTCAGACACGCTCAAAGTGCATCTGCACTTATGAATGGCCAGACAAGTGGTGGGCAAGTCAGGGTCACAAGACATAAAGACATAAGAATTGGTTCAAGTCAGTTTCAGCATCTATGTCTAACACAGATAAGCTATAATTTCTCAAGCTGTTCTTGTCTGCTAATCGCACCATAAAATTCCCCAATTTCCCTCCTCTATCAAGAACTTTTTATTTGGCTTTTCTGCTCATAATTTATAATGTCATGTTTTAGTAATCGGCCAAAAACGCTGTTCTTTCATTATTTGGCCAACACCAATAAATGAACTGAATTGGTAGCCATCAAATAGTCCATACAATACTGAAACAAAACAATGATGGCCATTAAAACATAGTGAAAGATTAATGTGCATAGACCAATGCAGGGTTCAGCACGCTATATTGGAAACATTGCAAGCAGACAATTCCAAATTCCACTGGGATTACCCTGTCCAGGTCTTGCTGAATACTTTGCTTTGAATGCTTGATTTTCACAGGCAAACCACATGCACAGATGTTCATATTATCCAGTTATACAAACACCAGTGTGTGCCACACTGTATACAACAATGCGAAAATAATACACAAATGGTACTATTTTCACCAGTACACAATATCACACACAAAAACAAGTAAATGAAATTTAAGAGAAATGAACAGTACTCAACTAATAGGCATTGTCAGAATATTTAGTTTAAAATTCAAAATAATTTCATGTCCAAAATTTCTAGCAATGTCCAACTCTCCCCAAATGTTCTCTCTCCTCCCCCATGATACCTACAACCCCAGTGAATTATAAAAACAAACATAATCACAGGTTGAAAATGACCAAATGAGAGCAGTTACACCTGGCGTACATACCTGTAGCCTGCCATGATGTTCATGAGTGAAGACTTCCCCGCACCACTTGGACCCATTATTGCTGTCAACTGTCCAGCACAGAATTTCCCAGAAATACATTTCAATATCGTTTTATAACCTAAAATGAAAACAAAAATCAATAAATCCATGACTCACAATGAGCAATGAGATGAGAGAAATACCAATGTTGCTTCTACAGCATATTCTTTAAAAAGCAGAGCGGAGTGTGGGGAAGGTGGTTTAGGAGAGGGTCGAAATCAATCAGAAAATCACAAAACGTAAACACCTTCAAAATATCAGCCAGGCATTACCTGCAAAACTATACAGCCATTAACACAACAATGATGGCAATGTCACAAGCACATGAAAGTCTATTGCTTTATACTAGATCTGTTTATTCTGGTAAAATCTAGAGAAAATCCAGCTTCATTACTTGCAAGGAGAGATAGAAGCAATGAAGGAATCTTTTGTTAACATTATGCAGCACAGGAAAAAATCACCGATGGCCTACAATGCTGGCAGTACTATCTACAAGTGACTTATATGCAAAAGCTAGCAATAATGGAAATGAACTCCATAGCCATTGTATGATGCTGTGAAGCAGAGAAAAATCCACTATTATGAAATATATGAAAGATGAATATATAACCAATAACTTCATACCAAAGACCAGACAGTCAGTCACTGTTCACTGATGCTACTCACTGATTCTCTACCTTGTGCCTATTTCAATTGGTTTTTTAAAAATTCATACAGCTCTCATGTGAATTTTGACAAATCTACTACTAACATAAGATATATATATATGGATTTTACAAGGCAGGCTGGTCAAATTCTGTGTTCATCTCTTCAAATTTTATTCATTTATAAAATGCATACCATAATTTACTTGAATAATTTCACATTTATTCTAAAATTTTGCCAAAAGTCTCCAGAAAAACTGCACATATATTTCCAAATGTCCATGCACAAAATTTTGAGTTGTGTCTCAACACTAACTGCCAAGATATTAAACTACCATCAGACCACAGTGTAGGATGAAAACGTCATTATGATGTAGGAAGAAGCAGCTTACTAAGCTATGGATGACATCAAACATGTCACAGTTTAATTGTTTCATTGTATAACTGAAGTGACTAAGGTATTCTGTTAAACACCTTCCATATTTTCTAGTTGGAAATAGCTAATGACTTGTAAATTATCTACAATTACAAGCTCAAAAGCACTGGCTTACCCTGACACACAAATGACAGACTATTAGCATCTGCAATCCACAGTGAACAAGAACATTCAGACACAGTTGGTTCATTCAAAGGCTGTTTTACAGCTCAGAATAATTTGCCAATTTCATCTGGAATTCAAATGAATGGAGATAAACAAAGAGCTTGAGGATTTTCAGAATTACTGTCAAAGTCGGTGAACAAATTGCAGAAAATTTACAAAGTAATCAGGAAATATTTACTAAGACTTTTCTGGCCCTGCTCATCAGTTTAAAGAACTGATTTCCAGCAGTTGGATCTGATATTCTGGAGCTTCAACATGTAGCAGTTAGAGTAGTAGCACAGGTGACCCAGCCTGTGAGAGAAATTGATCAACTTTTGACTTTATCCACACAAAGAAACAAAACCGTATGCAGAGCAAGAGAGTGCGAGATGTAGCATTTGAGCATGCTAATTAATCTTTGCCTAAAGGAAAAGCAGGACAATATAAACTATAATATGGAGGAAACCATAGAGTGGTGTCAGACCAGTCAGATGGTGATGAAGAACATGAAGAACATATTTAGTGTTTTCTGCGTTACTAATGAATGTTTTTCATTGTCTGGCTTTTCTTCGTTAATAAACTAATTATACAAAAATGTAAAAAACTAACATGTTCATTTTTGTGTTGCCTAAAAATTAAATGAACATTTTTTATGTTTTTATATTTCCAGAAACAAAGGAGTTTTTACGTTTTTTATTTCTTTGGAACCTGTATAAAACACTTCTCAAAAGGTATCCTTTGACTTGGCTAATATGGATGCATTTTCCTGTCCCTTTTGTCAGAGTTTATGTCAACAAGAGTTAATCATATACCTTGTAACTTGGGAACAAAGCTCCATGACATTTAGAAGGGTTTCAACTATATCACAATACAAATCAATGATAATTCTGTACCGGTATATGTTAACTATGCTGTCAATAGGCATAAAATTTGATAATACATTTAAAACCAGGACTGAAAAGCAACTGAAGATTTAAACTACTTAATCATCAACAATTAGTAAAACAACATTTTAAGAGAACAGACAACTACATACATAAAAATGGCAACATATTGGACAAGCATCAATCATACTTCATGTCAATTTATTTGGCTGCTCCACCAACTAACCTTCACAATTAATCAATTAAATGACTTTTGGTGTAATTAATTTCAATGCTGTTTGAAAGTCATTAAAGATTTTTTCAGAGATCTTCATTAAGACACAAACACATTGAAACAATGAACTTTTGATGCTGTCATGCAGAAGAACATGCAACATATACACACTGCCATGATGCCAAATATGAAGCCTGATGCAAACTAAATTGGCAACAGAAGGATTACATTAACAACATTTGCCTTGCCTGCAAAACCACACAAAGAGATAATACAGAACAAGAAAATACATAAAGCAATGGATACATCCAACGGATAGTCTCTGCATACTCAGTTAAACCAAAAAACCCAATCCTCAACTTGTATAGCACCACTTCATAGTATACAGGAACATTAGCCATAGGTGCAACAAATACAGATCGCATAATAAGAACAAACAGAGAATATCCGGCTGGACAACCGGATGGATGACTGCCTACAGTGGATAGGCCAGAAATGAGTCATTATTGGGACAGATTCTCAAGAAAAATATTGAATCTTCCTTCATTTATCTAATAAACTGTTTTTGCTTATTGGGAGAGGGGGCATATGGTTCACTGACTCCTATTAATCAAGGCCAATATCTGCAAAAGAGTCAGCAATTTTCTATTTTGGACAAAATAAATCACAACAACACACAATGCCAAACAGATTGAATTGCTTTTAGTACCTGACTGGCAATCCCACAATTCCCTCACTGCTGCATGAAAATCATCATTAAAACGGTGACTTAAAATAAAAAGTGAATTATTTCACTGCACTTCAAATATCTGTGACAGCTGCAAAATCAAAGAAGTCTAACAATATAAAGAGGAATGAATGGTACAGATCATTTTAAAAGTATCAGAGTACAAGTACCAAAGATCCTCTTTCAGAGGATAAGATTAGGAGTACCAAAGATCCTTTCAGAAAGATCAAAGATCCTTTCCAAAGATCAGAGTAGGAGTTCCAATGATCAATTTCAAAGACTCAGAAATGGAGAGCAAAAGTACCATTTAAAATGATCAAATGATCAACATAACAGACTAAAGAACATTTTAAAGATGGTGATTGCAAGATCTTCTACTTCAAGCCAAAATTGACTGCTATACTGCAAATTCAAATAAAGATTATTCATATAAAAAAGCACAATATTTTACAACTGAAACCTTTACTCGACAACTTTCAGTTTTGCAAAATACCAAAACACATCATGGCATCTCTGTGATGTCTTGCTTTAAAGATCAGTATCTAGGACAGTTGGATAAATGATCTGTGTCACAAATTTAAAGGAATTTTAGACCATTCAATTATCACAGCACCTTCTAGGTTATCAGGTTCTAAAGGATCAAATAGGATAAAGGCTCTTAAGTGAACATTAAGATGTCATACCACAGGTATGTGCATCTGTCATAAAACCACCAATTGACATGTGTCACGTACGATAAGTATTATTGAAAAAATCAACAACAGTGCTTGACTTGAAAATATTTCAGATCATGCTGTCCTCATTTTTATTAATATCATCTACTGTAATGAAAAACAACAGCATCAATGTATTGTACCTAAAGCAAAATAAATAAAATTTTAAAAATCAGCAGCGATTCTTTAGCATACTCATGTATTCACTGCCAGGTCTCCCATGTTAAATATTCGAAGAATCTCCAACCTTTGCAAACAAATCATAAACAGGGGTCAATTTATCATCCTGATCACTCTGGTCATGTGTTCTCACTCATGACAGGCCTCGTTCACAAATGATGGTTCATAAGCTAGTGTTTAAAAAACCCATAAAATACTCTACCAAATTCACGTCTTTGACAACTCAGAGAATTACCGTAAAGGGGATGGAAAAACTCAGTGTCTCATTAACTTCATGCATCTTTTAAAATTAAGTCTACTTAACATGCATTAGGGGCCTACACCAGAGATCCAGATATACCAGTGATACGATACATTTACAGAGCACTTCATAGTCATCATCATCATCATCATCATCATCATCATCATCACCAACATCAACATTTAGATGAGAATGTACAATTGACAGCAGTGTCCAACCTTTCTTTCTGCCTTCGCTGACCGTGTAGGTGAGGTCGGTGAACTCGATGTCGACGGCCTTCCTCTTCGGCAGCTGTGCGAAAGCGGACGCCGCCGTCTCCATCGTCCGGTTGTCCACCTTCTTCAGTCGCAGGGCCATTCCTGCTCCTCCGAAGGCCGACGCTGCCAATGGTCCTCCTGCCAACCCCAGGCCGCCCTTTTCCAGCAGCCTCCCGGTCTCGTCCAGCGCGAGCGGAACGTGGATCTGGACGGATAGAAGCTCCGCCATCGTCTCGATTAAACTGTCTCTGGTTTACGGATTGAAAAGTCCAGGAAATTCTAGAGATTCTGAAATCCAAACATCATCATCGCTTCTTCGTGGTTCAGAATCGTCTACAAAGAACAGCTGCGATCCTCGCTAGGTGACAAAGTGGATATCTTAACACTCAGTTTTAACACGAACATCCAAGAGCCATTTAAATTATCGACTGACTGTTCAGTAGTCGTGTTGTTCATTATATTCCTATTAACGAGGAGTCCGATACGCTTTCTGAGGACGCTAGCCTCGTAGCTCGCATCGAGCGCGAAATCAATCAATCGCTCATATAATTGTCAAACGCGGTTTATTGTTCCTGGATTTCCTAAGCAGAGTTTAATAATATGATTTTTGAAAATAAACATCTACAGAAAATGCTATTCGGTTCATTTGGTGAACCAAGAATCCCCAAAGAAATAATACTCTCCAAGCGGTTAAATTTAAAAAAACTATGAGTGATGTCATCTTGTCTTACAAATTCTACGGATGAGCAGATGGGACCAGCTTCCCTTCAAAAAACGAGCTCGCTACTCTTACATAAATCCGAAAACCACGAAACCTTTCGTAACAGTACTACAAATTTTAAAATTTCTGGCTTCATGCAAAATTTTTAAAAAATCGTCGATGGATAAGATCAGCACTTTACTGAACTTTAGATCACGAAAATGAATAAAAACTGCGTAACGTTAAACTTTCTTTTGGAATGGAAATATTTTATCATAAGACATGCGGCATGCTCGTCACCCAAATGCGCAGGGCTCGGTAAATAGTATGCAGTAGATGCACTGCACTGTAGAAAAAGCAGTACACACACACACACACACACACACCGCCAGGCCATCTGCTAGAGATCCGGTACAACAGCTTAAAGCCAGCACTTGAGGCCAAGGGTACAGAGGACCTCGTTTTAGCGCTGACGCTATAGCACCAGTCCATGATCTATTATGTTGCAATGATTTCAGGTTCGAATGCACTTACGCCAACTACGATGCAGCTGCAGGATTTCCTCAGCATCTGCCAACTGCTTAACGATGACTCAGTGTAATTTATTGATAACCTACTTTCCCACACGGAGCACTGCAGTGTTGTTCAATTAATTGCCACTTTAAAAAGACACAATATCAATCTTGATTAATTTAATTAATTAAACCAAGATTTTGAGCTGGACGTGTCTCAAGGACAAAATTACTACAGCAGAGAAACAGATGACAGTCCAAATTGAATTCTCATTGGCAGTATCCTCTTGACGTCATGGTTAGAAATTTCAACTACCAGTATTTATTTTTACTGCACGCTTTGGAGTCTCTTTGTTTGAACTTTTGCTTCTCAGCATTCCCAAACTATCTTTATTCCAACAGATGTTTAGAAATCAACCCTTATGGCAACAGAAATCAATATTAAACCATAAGCTGCACGATGACTTGAGTCTTATTTTCTAAAAGGGTGTTTTGTCTGCTGGTCAAACACTTCAAACCAAAAGTGAAACGTTGTATTAAAACTGAAAAAGATGAAGTACACGAGAACAATAACACAAAAGTAACTGAAAATCAGGTATGCACTGAACAGTGTGAAAAGAAACATCTGTCAAACAGACATCTTCATTTCTAAGCCAAGCATAACATATTTCTGATCATATCACTATATACAGAGATATGTTTCCCTCAGATAACTAGCAATTACATTGAACCTGAAAGCAAGAAGTACCATTATTCATATGAAACAAAGCAAAGACCAAATGCCATACCAACAGCAAGAAGTGAATTTCATAAAATTTCTATTCACTCCTAAAAGGCCCTCGTTAATTTACAAAGTCTGTCTTCAGTTCATAGGTTGGCAATTATGATTTGATGAATTGTTTAAATCTTCATCAGTTCTTTTCATTTATTTATGATCATCTATGCAGAAACTATATCTTTTAAAATTAGACAAAACAGACAAATGCATATAAATAGATATTTGGTCGACAGTGAAGTATTGGATATGTAAGTAGGTTGTAATCTACCGCCAACAGTAATATCATAAATGATGCAATAACATAGGAAAACGCTATACACTTTAAACCGGCTGGAAGACAACTAAAACCTATTGGAAACAAGTTCAGAAATTAATGAAATGAGCTAGGAGACTCAGGCAGACTCAAACAGCTACAACTGGCTGCAGTTTTATTCAATGCTGGTTGCATCAACTGAATTGCCTTCATCACAGGCTCTGAAAAGAACAAAAAAACAACAACACTCAACATTTAAGAAGCTGGCATCATGGACAGTATTCACAAGGCAATCTAGCTATCATGGGTTCACAAGTAGTAACATTAGACTGGTTATACTGAATACCACAATCAAGGGTCTGCTTAAATTGCAAACACAATATTCACTCTCTAAGATATTAATCTAAGTCACGATTGACAGCAAAGCACTGACATTGACTGGATATCATCAATTCATGATTTAGTTAAGTGTAAACTCAGGCACAGCAATATAAAGCAGATTGGTAAATGGTTCTAAAGATCACGTCACAGCAGTCTTATCTAGGGGTGCCATGGAGTTGCGGCAAGATTCTTGCCAGGCAACCGAAGGGCAGCGGGTTTAAGTCAGAACCTAAGCACTACGTGGTGCCCTTGGACAAGTTGTTCACTCTTGACTTGCTCCATGTTTACTTGGTGGATGACTTAACAAGCATTAACAAAAACACTAATATCAAATATTCCACGACACATTTTTACTTGAAGATTTTTGAGCCATAAACTAAAATTAGGCTCAATCTAACGAAAGCTTCCATCAAATGTAGAAAAAATTATAATTCCTGTCATTTTTGCAATTCAAATGTTCAGGATACAGACCAAAGCCTGAAGCACATTTTAAAAATGTGCTATAATTCTTCTTTAGACAGGAATCATAACATTCATGCTGAATTTTCAAATGGTTAATGCATTTACAGACAATTTCAGGTCATCGTAATTAACTCATGATGAACAGCTGTTGACACTTTACTAATAAGGAAGTTACAAAGAAGGAAGTTGCTGAAAAGGTCATCAAATATTAACCTGACAGATGCTGGGAGAGACTCTGCAAAAGATTCCAAAGGTGTGGCACTGTCATGTGCTAGCAACTCGTTGCTGTTGCTGCTGCTGCTGTTAGAAGCAAAACCATCTGCCAATGGTTCAGGTGCCGATGGTTCAGGTGCCAATGGCTCAGGTGCCGATGGCTCAGGCTCAGATGCCAATGATTCAGGTGCCGATGGCTCAGGTGCTGATGGCTCAGGCTCAGGTGCTGATGGCTCAGGTGCTGATGGCTCAGGTGCCGATGGCTCAGGCTCAAGTGCTGATGGCTCAGGTGCTGATGGCTCAGGTGCCGATGGCTCAAGTGCAGATCCATTTCCACTCTCCATAATTATTCTATCAACATCCATTGGAGTCTAAAGAAATAATTGCACCAATTACTGAAAGTAATAACATACTACTAAATCAATCTGGTTTATCAAACAGATGTCACTGTATTTCAGTGACCATAAAGATCAGTGAAATTACGCTCTGCCACAACATTTTTACTTTCACTCATTATCAGAGTAAGTGAAACTTTGAAAAGCAACTATCATTATTAGCCTTGTCAAACTCTTTCTAAATTACAATTACGAATATTAGACAAGTCCAGATATTAGATAATTCCAGATATTTGTAGCTGTCAAAAGTTTGTACCAAAACAAAGACAGATAGACAGACAGAGTCTACCTCTTCTCTGTCCGGCTCCTTTGTATCACTCAGCTTTCCGTTCTCCTTCTCATATTCCGCAAGAACCTCATCGAGGTTGTAGCGCCGTCGGTAGTTGACGAAGAAGCTGCGAACAAGAGACTCTGTCTTGTTTCCAATCACCTCGGCAATCGCTTTGAAATCTCTGCCGTACATTCTCACACCTAACATAAAAGCAACAGTAAAGGTTTTCAGACTCAACAATTTTTCACATAGAGACGTCCAGTAGATAACAAACAATAGTTCCCTTGATGGTCACAATCAGAATTACTACAGATCTTTGTGAAAATTTTAAATCCTTGAACTGTAAACAAGAGTTGATAAAGTCTCCATCAAAAAGTCAAAATAAATGAAAGGTCTATATTTCATTTTAAAATATTAAAATTCATATTAGAGTGTAAAAACTGAAACAATGTTCTAATTGGCTGAATATCATGCACATGAACATTTCCTTAGATTTGAAGAAAACTACTCATTACTTAGAAATCATGATGCAGTGCAAGAGTAAACTAGAAACTACTAAAAGGTCCTCATATCTAATACAATGAAGCCTGCACAGTGAGGTTAGATATTAAAGGATTCAAGTTAGAAATTTTAATTTGATTTTCCAAATTTAAAAACCACATAAACCTTGAACAGCCAAGAGCAATTCCTCGTTAGTCCATCTTCCGTTTATCTTCTGAGCGCCCTATCATTAAAATCAACAGCTAACATCTACATCTTCTCAGTATTTAGTAAGACAACAATACACACAAGAATTATACTTTGAAGTAACCTAACAGACAATAAATAGCAAAGCTGAATAAACTACTGCAACTGCTGCATTACCTCTTGGATTCGGAAAAGATTTATTCCACCATCTGATGTTTCCATCAGCACACTAAGAGCTTGTTTATTATTCTGTACCTGAAAAATCCCAAGCATCATACTAAAAATATCATGAAAAACCATAAATTTCACTGCAAAATATAAATGCCATAGAATTGAATTGAAAGCAAGTGAAACACATTCAACAGATACTAAATTGCATTTTTGTTTAAATTAATCAAAAACTAGACAATAAATGATAACAAAGTCCAAACTTCTACACACACACACACACACACACACACACACACACACACACACACACACACACACACACACACACACACACAGAGCAGATCATACAAATTCAGTGTTTATCAACTAATATATCAACAAAATAAACAAAGAAACCACGATTACAGTGGGTAGTAATTGAAAGACTAATGACATCAAAGACAAAGTTGAGATGGACCTGTCGCTTTAGTTCCACAAGGTCTGCTTTGTGTTGCTTGAGAGCCGTATCTTCCTGACCGGCGGCCCAGCTGCCATGACCATCAGGCATTCCTGGTTCAAGTACATCCCACAAGGTGGCTTCCGCTTGTTTCTCATCCTTGCATGACCATCGACCCTACGACCACCGAGCCCGGCTCGAGACATCACACCTCTTGGTTCTTTCTTCTTTAAAATGACAAGACCACATCTGAACGCAAGCCGTGTAATGCAACGTTGAATATTTGTAAAGCGCCTCCTCTTCTGAAAAATCACTCAGAAGCGCTCCTGCTATGATTACTGCATCCCGGGATCTACACCTTTGTTAGTCACAAATAGAAAACTCTCATATACATACTAGTAAAATGACAGAATCCACATCTGCCAGCTTGCCGTGTAATGTATGCGCCTCAGGGATCAATTCTGGGCAGAGCATTGAGGATGTCTGAAATTAAAATTCCATTTTTAAGCAGGAGAATCAACTGACAATTAGTCTATAAATATCCATAACAAAGATTTTTGAAACATGTTTCAAACTGACAATTTGACATAAAGATTCAGAAAACTTAATAAACAGCACCAACCGTACTATCTTTTGATGCATCTTCACCATCACTAGAAGCACCGGCCCCCATTTCATCATCACTGCATAAGAACACAGATGAAGAAAATACAGAAACTACTTAGTTTAGAAAACAAAAATCTTGGATACATGAAATACAATCACAGCAAAAATGTAAAACAAAGTGAATTTGACTGCTTGGCCAAACAGAGAGAATGTCAATTTGCGATATTACTGCACCCAAAAAATACAAATGCGAAAAACCCTGTAAATTTGAATTGAAACCAAGTATTTCATATGAACATAATTAAGCAAAAACAAAGTCAAGGCATTGCTTCTGACTTCAAAGCAGTACTACTATAACAACATTATTATAGTATCATTATTATTATTATTATGCAATACTACTAATGAGATGACAAAGCGAGTTAGCGGTAAATAGCAAACCTGATATCATGACTATTGGAAATTTTATTTGCCTGATGATCTATCAGACTGGTCCTTGATCTTGTTTTTTTCCACGAATAGTAGTATTTTACAAGACAACCGACTGATTTATCAGGAAACTGCAGTAAAAATAAAAAATACATATCAGTCT
Organism: Metaphire vulgaris; assembly: GCA_018105865.1. NCBI lineage: Eukaryota > Metazoa > Annelida > Clitellata > Crassiclitellata > Megascolecidae > Metaphire > Metaphire vulgaris. The sequence goes on from CM030871.1 coordinate 10,541,656, forward strand.
AATAATAAAGATTTCATTTAGTTTATATGTATTATTTCACTGAAGATCTGCCTAATAATACTAATATCAAGGGCATGACACAGAACAATAAACTTATAAAACTCAATATATGTCAAAAGCCTAATCAAAACATGACATACACACTCACACCTATAGAGTTTTACATACAAATATATGTGTGTGTGTGTGTCTGTGTGTGTGTTTGTGTGTGTGTGTGTGTGTGTGTGTGTGTGTGTGTGCATTCCAGCACAAAGCCATGCAGAGTAATCAAAAGAATTTAATTGGTTACAATGAGATTGATAAATCATATCCATTGCAACTATGGTGTCAATCAAGACCAATTATAAAATGCAAGTAAAAGTCCAAAGAGTTGTGCAGTTTGTGGATAATCCACAAAATGTCCACAATTGCATTACCATCAAAGAGGGACATTAATATTCAACATTAATAGGTAACATGTATAATTAATAAAATTTCCATCTTGCCAATTATTTATCTGGTTTCCTCCACAATGCCTTAAAAGCTGTATACCTTACTTTGTATTGTACTGCCAGTCTCCTAAATTTGTGATGTCTTTATCAGTCAGGTATGGTAATGCAACAGAAATAAATGACAGGTAATGACAGGCAACTATGGATCACCAATACTGCATAGGTACAATGCGATGTACCTGTGTAAGACACGTAAAATGTTGCAAGATGCCCATCCTTACAAAACCCAGTTTTCAATTAAACGTATGAAAACTTATCCAAAATAATTGAAGACAAAATATTTCTATTCCCCAAAAACAGCAAATCAATTCAACCAACATGTTTGAATTCTCGGAATTGTATATTTGACAAAGTGGATGTTTTCTCTCACCATCTGTTGTATCTTGTGAAAGCATTTTCCATGGAAGCCAAATGCCTGCTCAAACAGAGCTCGATCCTCCACGCTCCACTCGTCTGGAAAAGGAGTGAAGTTTGCGAGATCAGCTCGAGCCTTGTCAATGCTGTGCTTATGCCAAAACAACATTCCAAGGGCCTACGACCAATGGCAGGACAAAAGCCACCAATAAAAAGAAATAAGCATAAAAAGTTAATATATCAACATACGATTACCAAAAAAGTATTATATCAACATACATTTACCAATATGGATCACAACGCTTAAGCAAAAACAATTGAAACAACTTAACTGAATGCTACAACTGTTTTGTGAAATGTGACCTGTTCTAAGTTGTATCCGTGCATTTCTTTTGCCTCAGAAGAGTATTTGTCAACTGTACAATGGATATAAACAAGAACTAAATTCACACCATAAAAACAAATACAACAAATAAACAAAAATCATAATTAAATGCAAAATATAATTGAAAACTGCAAAGTACAATTCTATCACATATAAACAGAATAATAATTAAACAATATCTTATTTGCTATTGGGGTCAATGTAGTCTAACACCCACAAGTCTAGGCTTATCTAGGAGCTTAACAGCAACATGGTTTGTATGGCTATTAGCAGGGGCTCAATAGTAAGATATAACCATGGGCCACACAGGTCAGTGTTACACTACTATTCTAATGACCCTGGGCAAGGTAAAAAATTGGAATTTCTAAAAATCAATATCCCCACTGGAGGTAGACAATTTTGGAATTGGTATTTATGAAAGGACTGCTGCCAGAAATGCAAACAAATTTATCAACTTAAACATGAATATCAAAACCTGCACAATTACCCTGTTAGCTGCTTCCAAAATTCAAGCAAAATACCTCCATTAGTTACATCATATTCAAAAACTACTACGACATATTTAAAGTAGATGTCTTACTTCGAGAGTCAAAAGAAGATTCCGGATGAGGCGTCCAGACAAGCATAGACTCCATTTTCGTTTCATAATCATTTTCTAAATAAAATAAATATAAAAGAGAACGTCTGAAATGGATCCTACAAAACAGTTGATCATGTACAATAGTCATGCCAAGTCACAGTCACTGGTTTTTGTGAGTGCTTTTTAAAAAGCAGTGGAGCAGACTGCTAAAACCCAACACTCAAATTGTACAACATCCAGAGATTGGTTTTGACCAATGCAGTTAAACCACAAACCCTCTGGAAAATCAAACAGTCCTGGTTCTTGACTTTTCACTAAAGATGATTCACAGCTGTCTCAGACTCCATTACACAAAGTCTACTTTGTTTTACCAACAGTTGCCTCAACAAACTAAAACCTCTACCAAAGTGGTAGATGCCAAAATCTGATGATTGTTGCAAGCTGGGTGTGCACTTGAACCGCCTAAATTTACCCAGAATGCATCATGCTGTACCCTGAGAAATATTCAAAGAATTAAAAGCATCATGACATTCATCTGTGTCAGTTAGTGAATAGAATGATTCAGTAATTTTCACAAAATACATTTATGTTTCAGAGAAAATCCATCACAAAATCACAAAGCTGTTACTCATTTAATCTCTGACCTGGACTGAATTCTGGAATGTCTGCCTGATATTCTGGTCCAATTCGTATTCCATTATCTAATGCAAAAACATGAAAGTTTAAGAAAATATCAAAAACTACCAAGACAATGCCATACTCAGGGTTAGACTATGGCAATGCACTTTAATTTGGTCCTGCTAAAAGTCTGCTTTCTGCTTTGCAATCTGTTAAAAATGTTGCTGCTCATCTTGTGACAAAAGCTGTTTACTACTCCAAAATCTCAAATCTTATGCTGACCACCTTTAATTGGCTTCCAATTTCTGACCAAGCTGAATATAAACAGATAATTCTTGCTCCTGCCCCACTTCAAGCTCAGGCACCATTCTTACATCACTGAACTTTTCACTTGAACAGATATTTAACAATTTAAACATTGCTGCTTGATATTGTTCTTCTTGTCAGTTATTTTACTGTCACTATATTTCTTACTCCAGTCACTATTATTAATATTAATTCAACTTCTGCAAATCTCAGCTAAAATAACAAAATTTCAGTAGTGCCTTTAATATGACATAAAATGATTTTGAAGAAGCTAAATTTCCTAGATCTCAGTCTAGCTCTGATTTGCTATTTCCAGCAATTTAAGGCATTCACAAAGAGATGTGCAATCGTTCAAAGATATACTCCAGCATTTTCAACTGAACTGTCTTAAATGAAAGTAGAATGATCTGTTAGTTCCAGCAGTGGACTTTTACCAGTGTTGGAGTTGTGAAATTTGAGCTGGGGGGTTGAGGACTGAAATTCAATGAATGACAGAGACTGCATGTACCTGATATGCGATTTTTGTGAGGGTTGCAAAGTTAGCTGGGGGGTTCAACCCCCAACCAGTGGCGGCTCTAAGATTTGGCAAGTGGGGGGGCGCTGGGGGGGCAACTTATAATCATTTGTTGTTTAATGTATGTAGCATTAAGTATAGGGTCCCAACTGGGGGGGCCACTGGGGGGGCCAGGCTCTCAATAGGGGGGCACGGGCCCCCCTGGCCCCCCCGGTGGAGCCGCCACTGCCCCCAACACCCCGACAACTCCAACACTGGCTTTTACAGAAAAGCGGTGAGGAGATCGGGCCACTCCCACCCCAAAGCGTAAAACCAAAACGGTACACTTACAGTGGAGATCGGCCTGCTTAAAAGTAAAACCAAAACTGCAGAATTCCAGTGGGGGCAGGATGGATAAAACCCAAAATGTGGATCACCACCAGGGGATCGGTATCGACCAGTGGGGATAAACCCCTCAACCCACAGTAACATGTTAGACCGTCCTACCGTCGTCGTCTTCTCCACTGTGGCTGCTGCTGTCGCCGGCGTTGGGGCTTCGCGTGCGTCTGATCCTTCTGATGGGGCCTTCGTCGAAGTGTCTGTAGGTCCTCTCTCCTCCGGCGACGACCATCGCGGCTGATCGACCACGGAGTCTTCCCTTCGGGGGACAACAACGACCACCGGGGGCACGCGGTCTCTGTTGTTGAGACCACGTTGATCTCCTAATTTCCTAAAGACTACAACCCGGGAAGCGTGGGCGTTACTCAGAGAAAATAGTCCTTCACTAAAAACGCTCTAATAATAAAACCACCGAAGCCAAATTGTTATGGAAATATTTTTTGGATTGTGGGATTAAATAAAACTAAGCAAAATGCTAATCTCGAGTATTTTATAGGATTTTCTGTTTCACGCTGGATTTATTGTGTGTGTATATATATGCTAATTACACTAAAAAGTTTATAAAGGGTATCTGAATCAATAAAAATGATACGAGTTCATAATTATCGCGCATAATATATTCTAAAATCTCAAAATTGTTTAGTTAATTAATAAATTTTCATGAAATTATTTTATGTGCTTACTTACTTACTTCCTAAATAAATGCTATGCTGGATATCCCCTTTTGGTGTTGAATGATTGACAGAGCAAAGAGAGCACCTGCTTGCCTAGATAATGAGTGACAGTGACGATACCTCATGTGACATAAAGCAGTGCGTTCTTATGATGATTGCGGATTTGTAAAATAAAATAGTAAATAGCTAAAATCATATTGTCAGACTGAAACAGCGCGGAAGAAACAATGTTGCGCATTCGTTGTACCGCTCTGATAGCTTTGATCTGCGTTGTTGGATTCTCAGTTGCATTGGATAGGTATGCAGCACAAACACCAGCAAAATTCAGCATGTAATTTATATAGCGCTTATATGGAGACAGAATTTTGGAAGACAGCTTCGTGTTTCTCTACAGTGTGGCATTGATGGTTAAATAGAAGTGCTTCATCATCATCTGCTTCATCATCATCTTCAACTTCATCATAATATGTATGACCCAGCATTAACACAGGAGTGAGCAATTGTAAATCTAAAGAATTAGAACTGTTATTTTTGCATCCTCTCATAGTATAAAAGTGAAAACGTGATGATTTTTTTTATTATTTTAAAACAAAACACGTGTGTGTGTGTCTGCAGATGATAGTTGATTTTGTTTCTTTTCCTTGAATCAGGATTCAGTTGCACAGATTTAAGTCGGCTCGGCGCACTCTTCGTGAAGTGGATTCAGAAATCGAACTTCTGCATATGAAATATTTTGGCAATGTGAAGTCAACTCCCGAGCCTCTGACTAACTATCTGGATGTTCGTTGATTTGTACAGCATAAATATCTTATCAGTTATTAGAAAATAAATTAACCAGTAATAAAATATATGTGCCAAAAACCAATATTGAATAGCATGTCATTAGCATCACTTCATCACTGAACTTCTATAGCACCATTTTAGTAATGTCCTTATGTCAATCAATGGTCACTCCTTGATTTGAATCATTATCCCCATTATCGAATCCCATAAGTCAGTCTGGTTTTCCAGTCCCAGTTATAGTGGATAGGTAATGGAGAACAGGTACATTTAAGTCTGGATCAAAGCATAGATTTGCTGTGAGTGGTTTCCTTGCATATTTTCATTATTTGTGATTGTTAGTTGTTAACCAATTATTAAATTTGTTGGGCTTGTCAGTTTTTTCATAGCACAATTTTCTTTAATCATTTCCTGTTATCATGTGACACAAACTTGATGCAGCATTCTTTTAAGGCAGAGTTTAAGATGATAATTTAAAATGAACGCTGCATTGTTGTTGCTATTTACGGCTGTGTAGGCACAGTACTACGGAGTCATTACAATCGGAACACCTCCGCAGTCCTTTAGAGTAGTTTTTGACACGGGATCTTCAAATCTTTGGGTTCCTTCTAAGAAGTGCAAGTGGACTGACATCGCTTGCTGTGAGTAACAACTTATTTGGAGACATTCCTTCTGTTTAGGCATCACTTGCCTATTGCTATTTTGCATTAATTTCTGGAATTATAATGGCGTTGTTATTGGAATAGAATTTCACAAAGGATTCTGCTAAGTCTGAAAATTATTTGACTCATTTAATAATGAATTTCAATTACCATATGTTTTGAATTACTATTAATCATAATATTGGAAGATTTAGTAACATTTTGGATGATAGGATTTTGTCACAATTCTTGATTCACTTCTATGTCTCTTTTAGGGCTTCATAACAAATATGATTCCTCTAAATCATCAACCTACAAGGCAAATGGAACTTCTTTTGAAATTCATTATGGCACTGGGAGTCTCACTGGTTTTCTCAGCACTGACACGGTTTCAGTAGGTTACCTTTGAGGACTTGTATATTAAATATTCTAACATAGGCATCCGTTTATATAGTGTTGCTATGATTATGTTTGGCATAAGTCTGGGTTTGCAACGTTTCCATGGTTGTTGCTCAATAATTATGACAGGATTTGAATCTATGCTTTGCCGTTCAAAGGACTTGAACCATTACTAAATCACTGATCACACCATAGAAAGATCAGCCACCTGTATGCGGTTGATCTACTTAGATTGATGTGTTGTAATGTAGCATTTGTATAGCACCTCTTATATTTCTACTTAGAGCTACTGTATGTATGATTTCATGCATAATGATGCCAGTCATACTGAAAGTTCATAAGGTCATACTGAAAGGTCAAAGTTCAGTACAAATTAAGAGCAGTAGCACTGCAGAAATTGTGTAATTTGCACAAAATGATTTTATGCTCCAAAATATTCAACACAAGACAACTGATCCTGTGTTGAGTATTCTTGAGCATATCTCATTTTATATCTGAGCTGTAGTTATGTTCTAAAACTTTTAAAACCATTGGTTTTATTTTGTGGACGATCGCAGATTGGGGTCTGCAGGTGAAAGGTCAGACGTTTGCCGAAGCCATCACTCAGCCTGGAATAACTTTTGTTGCGGCAAAATTCGACGGAATTCTCGGCATGGCGTACCCGTCTATATCTGTGGATGGAGTGGTACCAGTGTTCAATAACATGATCACACAGCAACTTGTTGATCAACCTGTGTTCTCGTTTTACCTTTCAAGGCTAGTGGCACACCTGTTAATTATATAATTAAGAGTTTCAATGGTTTAGTTGGAATGACTTTGCTGGTTATGTCTGATCCTTGCTCAGGCTGGAGTTGATATGTCAGTGACTGATGGCCATCATTGGTCTGTTCTCAGATAATTGAATTATAATTATTATTGCTTTGTTGTTAACGTGCATTTAAGTCATTCACTAAGTGAAGAATCATAAGTGTGGGATGAGTCATGTGTCCTAAACAGTGTAGGCCAAACTGCAGTGCAAAGTTTTCAATCAGCGTTTAAAAACTGCCAGTGGGACCAGTGAATGTTATGATCTTTAATTTGCGATGAATTTGATTATTTTACAAATCATGCTTAACACTTACCTGCACGCTGCTGAATCTTAAATCAACAGGTGGCATTGCTTTGTAGAGATCCGTCTGCCAAACAAGGTGGGGAACTGATTCTTGGAGGCAGCGATCCACAGTTCTATGAAGGAAACTTCACCTACTTACCTGTCTCAAGAAAAGCCTACTGGCAGTTCAAGATGGATGGGTGAGTTGGTCTCTATCGTGATTATGAGATATAGTAAGGCTTAATATTATAATTAATCATTTACTGTATAATAAATAAATTATTGCAATTAATTGATATTATCATTTTGTTGCTTGATTCAAAAGCTGATATTCTGAATTTTTATTTTACATTGAATTATGTGTTTTAATCATTTCACAACTGTGTTTGTTGTTAGAGTCCAGGTCGCCCGTGAAACAGAATGTCTGGTTCTGGAAGCCAGCGAATACTGTTCCGGTGGATGTCAGGCAATCGCTGACACTGGTACCTCGTTGATCGTTGGACCAACGGCCGAAATCAAACGCCTAAATGAGGAGCTCGGTGGAATTCCAATTCCTGCCACAGGAGAAGTATGCAGATTCATTCACTACACAGGCATTATGTTGGCTGAGTGGTATTGAGACCATATGTCCCATATCGTCAGTTTTACCCTTTCAGTCTCTCACCCTATGACTGTTCACTCTAATAGTCTGAATCAAGTCTGTATTGACAAGATACCAGTGGATTGTAATCATTATGGCTGATTTTTTCTTGTAACTGTGTTCATCATAACTTGGTTCTAGTGTATTGATAATGATATGATATGATACTTTTATTGCCTGTCTTTTGCAGATTTTCATGCTTTTATTTTAGTATCTGATCAACTGTTCGAAAATTTCAAGCCTTCCTGCGATCACTTTTACTCTTGCAGAAAAAGCCTTCACTTTGACTGGCAAAGATTACATTCTTGTGGTAGGCATAACAATTTCTGACAATGTTTTATCTGGATCTGGTTTGTCGTCTGTTAGTTATGATAGATTTTAAATATGTTTGTTGTAGTTTTGTGCATCAGTTTTATTAGAAAATTTACCAGATGTGCATTCTAATTAGTTGTGTGAATAATGTTCTGAACTGTGTTCTTGTGTAGATTAACAGCCACAATAGCTTCAAAATTCCTTCTGTAGCATAACAAGACTATCTTAAGAGCACGTCTTGTTAATTTTTATGATCTTTCAAAATGTTTCATACATGTCTTCTCTGCTATTTTATTTCTCTTTTCCATCTAATAATCCAAAATTATGTTCACGTTTGAAATGCTTGGGACTGACTTTCAGGAGTGAAACCTGACGTCCATGTTTTTGTCTGTTGGTCTGTTAGATTAGTCAGCTTGGTCAGACCCTGTGTGTCAGTGGGTTCATTGGGATGGACATCCCTCCGCCTGCTGGTCCCCTCTGGATCCTTGGTGATGTCTTCATCGGAAAGTTCTACACTGAGTTCGATTTCGGCAACGACCGCGTTGGATTTGCCGCTGTGAAGGCCAAGACCAGCGAATACTTCAATCTTCCGAGATACAACTTACACAACATTTTTGACGATGACGATTAATCACGAGGAGCAGAATTCAACCAGATTCTTCTTTTGCAATCAAACTCGATTACCTCTGTAATCGCTCAACAGCATGTGATGTCAGTCGTGATGTATTTATTACTGTAATGATATTACGGTGATGTTACGCATCATGGCTGACGTGTTGTGCTGTTGGGTGATTACGGACTAGAGTTTCATCGTTGTCTTGACGGCTTTTGCTTTCCTTTTTAACAAAGATTTCGTCTTTTAGCATTACATATTGTTAGCTTTTAATAAAAGAAGAGGAGAAAGAATGGGAAACTTGGATGTACTTTATATACTGTAGTGAGTGCATTTGTAGACAAACAGCATTTAATATGAAGCCATCTGTTGATGAGCTTAGTAATTAATTGGTGAAGAATTATCTCTGTGATTAATATTGTGAGATTGATCTTTTAATAAATTGCATTTTTGCCTTTGTCCCCGATTTGCTTTTCTTCAGTTTGAATGATAAAAAGTAGAAATGAACGCATAAAAGACCCGAAGACGGAAGTCGTACAGATTTGAAGGCAATTAAAAATAACGAAGGACAGAAGACAGTCTTCCTGTGTTCTGAACAAAGTGAAAATCTTCTGACTCGTATAGCCATGATTATCGTTGCAGATATTGTTTCAATCTGAACCTTATTATTTTAAAGGGATCGTGGCTTGAGCCGAAGGATAAAGCAAAATTAAGCTCTACTGCTCGACATTCTATAGGCCTACACGTTTAACCCCCTTTGCTGCCGAAAACAAAATATTTTTAAAGAGCAACTATGCATTTTTAAGGGGCTGTCCATTAATTATGTCAACAATTTTTTACCCACCCCCTTGTCAACAACTGTCAACTTTCACTTGACCCCCCCCCCATAATTACGTCAACAACTCTTGACCCCCTAAGATCAATGACAGGTCCCAATAACAATTAAGGTTATTATTTTCGTGGGGATGATCATTTTTTCTCTTTTTTCTCATCGAGTGTCAAAATGTGATTACCTTTTTTCTAATGCTTTTTTCCATTGTAATAAGTAGTATTCTATGAAATTTTCTATTTTTTGATTATTTAAAAAAGTGAAATTGTTGACGTCAACTTCTCTTGACCCCCTCTCCCTGTCAACAACTGTCAAACTTTTCCAAGCCCCTCCCCCTAAATTGTTGACGTAATTAATGGACAGCCCCTAATAGTTTGACGTGACTTTGGGGGTCAACCCCCCCTTGGGTAAAAATGTAACGGCAGTGTTTAATTTAGACTCCGGGGGGAACTGACAAGCCGAGGGGAAACTGACAAAGCCGGAGGGAATTTTGCTAGGGGGCTGCTGTTAGTTGATATAGTATGCCAAAATTTCAGGGGGAATTTTAAATTTCCGGGGGAAAAGGGCAATTTCTCCCCGGAAACGGCCTAGATTAAACCCTGTGTGTGGCCTAACGGTTTAAGAGGCGAGGACCTTTTTTGTTTGTCAGGAAAAAACAAGAGGTGATAAGGTTTTTTGCTTGTCAAGATATTTCAAAAGCTGGTCACGGTGAAAACCATTAACCAACACCCCCTTCCGGAAATCCTGGCTACGCCACTGGTTCAGCCATGTCTATGTCGTTGGTTGCTTCGGTCCTGTCCTTGGCGGTTCAGTCCTTGTAAACAACTCTGTCTAAATGGCGTCGGCCAACCGGCGTGCTGCAGGGTGTAGGCCTACAGAGTACAGAGTTCTAAATATCGACAGTTCTTTTAGGTTTACTTTGTTAGATTCTGTTCTGTTCTTTAGCGGTTTGAGGGCAGTTAGCATCGTGGACGACTTTTCTCCGAAGTTTTCTGCCTCTCCTGTCTCTTCTAATTTTCTGCTCCAGAGTCGTTCCAGTTCACTGCTTGTGATGTCATCTGCCCACCTTTTCCTCGGTTTCCGTCTTCTTTTCCGAGCGCCATCACATAATGTGGCTTCAATTTATTCTTCTAATGTCTGTCTGCTTTCTCATTATGCGACCGACGTAGGTGAGTTTTCATTGTTTTTTTTAATATTTGGCAACTAACAGTATTTTAGATACGAACTCGTTAAAGAGAAAAACGTTCAGTAATGTCTCTTATTGATCGAGCGATGAAGTTGCAGAGATGAAAGTTTTCTTCTCAGTGAAGAATAGGGACCTACAGTCAGTGGCGGCTCCACCGGAGGGCCAGGGGCCCGTGCCCCCTATTGAGTGCCTGCCCTCCCAGTTGGGACCCTATACTTAATGCTACATACATTAAACAACAAAGGTTGGCCCCATGATTAGAAGTTGCCACCCCAACGGCCCCCTCTTGCCAAATCCTAGAGCCGCCACTGCCTACAGTTTAACAACCAAAACCATTTCCACAATTTTGAAATTATGAAATATCGCAAACTGTTACGTGCGTTTAGAGACCAGCTCACATTCCGAAAGCAGCCGATGTGCGAAAAAGATTTGCCAATCATTTTTGAGAGAGACCCGCAGAAATTGTATTCCACGATTGCATAATATCTCGCAGACAGAGGCCCTCTGACTGCCGGAGGCGGGGGACCCTGTGCACTGTCCAGCCTGTACAACCCACTGTTGCCAACAGTCACTCAGAAAACCGAGAATAAAAGCAGTGGCGTCGAGAGGGAGTGCGGGGGGTGCGGACCGCACCGGGTGACACCATCTAGGGGGGTGACACCAAACAAGGATTACCTTTTTTGCTTGTCACGGACCAAGAATGACCTTTTTTGCTTGTCACGGTATTTGAGAAGGAAAATAAGAAAAATTTAGAAGAGGTCCCAAGTCTAAATGGGTGACACCACGATTGTACCGCACTGGGTGACACCAACCCTAGCGACGCCACTGAATAAAAGCACATTATAGTCAGACTGCTCTGTGGTTCAGCAGACCACATGACCAATTCAGTTGTACAAGTAATTATATGCCATTCGTCCAATATCCTAGTGCACAGTCTTATGCGCGGCGAAGAAGCCGCGTAGTTTGTGGAAATTAGACATTCCGTTTCTGCCGGATTGTTTTAACAGGACCCGCTGCTGATCTCCGTCTCTGGTTGCGTCGTCCATTGCTATCGACGCTTTTGCCTGCACTGCTGCTGCTGCTGCTGCTGTCCGGAGGTGCGGCTTAGGCTGAGAGTCGCCCTGGCGAACACCCAGGTCGCCGTTCGTCTTCGTTGCTAAACTGTCTACGGAAGTCTTAACGGAATAATTCTGTGGCGTTGACAAAGTGTCGCTTGAAACGTGAATGTTGGTCTTCGCTTTGAAAGCCTGTCGAGTGGTTTGCGGAGAGGCTGAGACGTGTCCTTGAATGCGGTTTGTCGTCGGTTTGAGCGACTGTCCGCCGGGGCAGTTGCTGCTGTGCGTCACTTTCGGTTCAATCGTCCGGATCTTCTGCTGACGAGAATCGCCGGTCACAGTCCCGGATTCCGATTCTACGAAACTCGATCTTTACGTAGTTTAAGTAACACATCACACGATTTCAAACGAAACAATAAGTTATAAGAACTGTTTAATGCTATATGCTGTGACTTTGAATGCGTGGATATAATCAGGACTTATAGTCGCAAACAATGGCATGCACCAGATAGGGACATACAAATTGACTCGGAGACATTTCTTTGCTCATCAGCACTTTTTGTGCGAAGCAAATCGTGGATGAACAACTTGTCCAAGGTTGACGAAGACCCTCAGAAATGATCGATTTGGCCCCGGGTATCCACACCAAATAAGGGCATCCAAATTGTTTAGGCGACCTTTTTGCTACCGAGGTGGGGGGCATCCAGAGTAAATTTGGTCCCGGGCGTCCATCACTCTTTGCAACGTGTCCACCACAACCGTTGCGAACAAAAGCAGAGAGGTTTATTTTAAAAGAAATTGGAGTTTGGTTAGGTTAATAGAACTTGGTTATCGGTTATCAGACGATACGCAAATTAATAAAGCTGATGAGAATAACCTTTGAACGGTTGAGATCGTTGGCCGCATTCTTCTCAGAGCAACGATTACGTTGAAAGCTTTCTGCGAATTAAGAGCATTTCCAGCAACACAGTTCCATTAGCCTACTATTATTGTTAGCTTATACTGTTATTATTGCATGGTAGTTGTTAAGTGATTCACAAAGTGATGAATCTTGTTTCGCAAGCATAGGCGGATTTAGAGTTTAATATTTGGGTAGGCTAGCATTGTTGCTTCAATCGCATGTAGACCTAATGATACTAATAGCCATATGGCATCAGTTGTACACAGATGTAGTTTATGCTGTATCTACATCGGTGATGTATAGTTAGGCCTACCTGCCATTTTCTTCGACAGACAAAATCCTTCATCTGGGCCTTGGAAAGATCGAGATTGACAGAACGCGAGTCTCGCTTCTAACAAACAATCAGCCACAACAACTGAAACAGCTTAATTGATATCAACCACTTCAAATAGCGTACCCTTGCTAAACAGTGTCGTATTTGTTGTAGGGGAAAACAAAAATTCCTAGCGACTGCTTACCGACCCCCCTTCCCTCCTCACTGGTCCACTCTATACATGGCAACAGAGGAACGTATGTCATCAGTGTTGTAAAGTATTTAAATACTTTAGTATTTAAATACTATTTAAATACTTTGTCCAGTATTTAAGAAAGTATTGAAATACTCATCCAAAATTAAGTATTTAAATAGTATTTAAATACCATACAGTATTTGGATGTATTTAAGAAATTTAAATACTTTTGATTCATTGCAATTTTCACGTGCACGACTTTCTATTATTTCGTCAGTCGTTTTTACATTTTCTTTACTGATGGTCTTAGACAGTTGAACATTAAGTAGGCCTACATTGACATCGTTAGAAATAATTTTAACTAACATTTCTTTACACAAAAATACGGTTGTGGCGAATCATACATGTGTCAAATACATTATCAAGTATTTAAAAAAGTATTTAAAACTTATTTGCCAGTATTTAAATACTTACCCTGGTATTCGGGTATTTAAATACTATTTAAATACTACATGAGAACCAAGTATTTATGAAAGTATTTCAATACTTCAGTGAAGTATTTATTACAACACTGCGTATCATGCCGTCATTAACTTGTTTAAATGTTATTTAGCAGATTGATGCAATTAAAGTCTTCCTTCCCACGGGTACCCCCATTGGCCTGGCTCTCAAATGCCACCCCAGAGCGACCATCTACTGATGCCAAGTGCATGACCAAAATGGCGCACTAGAAGTTCGATAATATGGTAGCCTATAATCGATTGCTGTCCCTGGCATTTCGGAGCGCAAACAGGTCTGCGGGTAGAAAATGGTCATCAAGGAGTCCTTGTACGTCTCATTAACCGAATTTAACCCCCATGCATCGATTCTGTTGCGGTCAACCTACCCCAAACACGAGAAATTTCTCGACGTTTTTGCGCAAATCCCACGACAGAATAGGGCGGCCCAAGTGCCCATGCACCCCACCCCACCCCATCCCCGTGGCTACGCCAAGTAATTGATACCTTTAGCCATGGATGCTCCAAACACATAGCGGCCGTTGCCCGCTCCCTAAAATCACAAAAGAATTATTATTATTATTATTAGTAGTAGTAGTAGTAGTAGTAGTAGTAGTAGTAGTAGTAGTAGTAGTAGTAGTAGTAGTAGTAGTAGTAGTTGTTGTTGTTGTTGTTGTTGTTGCTGCTGCTGCTGTTGTGTGACGCCGGTCACATATAGGCCTAGCGTTGCAGAATTTAGTTTGGCTTAGTATATCAATTCAAAATCGATTCACAAAATCAATGAAGAAGAAATCGATGCCGATCGATCACCGTTTATCAAGAATCAGTAGTTTGTCGATGAAGGCTTTTGCTTCTTCCGAAACGTTTCGAAATTGAGGATAATTGAAGTCGTATTTGCCAGCTGTCACGTTGCTCAGCGTTGCCGTATCGCTGTTGCCCATGAACGGCGACAACCCAGACAACCTGCAACAGACAACGGTTGTGGAGAGACAACAGGAGAATGTCTTCGACAGATAATTAATTTATCCATAGGCCTACATCGTTTAGAATTCAGCGACGCAATTTATTATATTTAACTTGATTAATCGATCAGTTTGAAACACCACAATTTAATCAGCAGTTTCTACGTTATATGTGCATTCCTCTATCGATCGCAATCGATATATCGAACAAATATCACCTATAATTTCTTCTATGGCGCCTCAGAGGTGACAACCCTCATATTTCCGTAACGCTAATGCATAGAAAGTTTGAAATTCAATCGCAGTTCTCCCATTTTGACCACCTGTTTGACTTACAGGACGTAGCACAGGACTCCGATGCTCCAGATGTCGGTGGCAAAGTGTATCGGGTCGAATAAGACGACTTCCGGAGCCATGAACTCCGGTGTTCCGAGCAGGACGCGAATGTCTCTCTTAGCGTCGAACTCACGAGTCAGTCCGAAATCAATGATCTTAACGCGGTTTCCCTCTCGACTCAGACACATGATATTCTCCGGCTAAAATCACCAGCACATGGCTATTATCAACGCATATATATGCCTATAGCTATCATCAATATGCAGTCCCTGCCGGGAAAATTTTTTCGCTCGCTATGAGGGCTTACCGAGTTCGTAACGAGTCTCGTAACGAGCTCCGGCTCGTTACGAGATCGTAATGAGTTCGCAACGAGAAAGCTCGTAACGAAATATCTCGTAACGAACTCGTTATGGTCTCGTGACGCGAATTTCAGGCCTGCTCGTAACGAAGTGCTCTTAACGTTCAAATTACGAACTCGACATCGCGCTCGTAACAAATTCGTAAAAAAATTCTCGTTACGTACACGTTATAAGAATATTATGCATGCAGGTATAG
Source organism: Metaphire vulgaris (assembly GCA_018105865.1). Lineage (NCBI taxonomy): Eukaryota > Metazoa > Annelida > Clitellata > Crassiclitellata > Megascolecidae > Metaphire > Metaphire vulgaris. The sequence goes on from CM030871.1 coordinate 10,557,261, forward strand.
ATATATACGCGAAATGTCATATCGCGTATATATATGTTATATATAGCGATCTTGCAGTACAAAAAGCTTCAATGCATGGTTCCACATATGTGACATATATAGGCCTATATGAAATGTCAACTAATTAGATATTTAAGTATATATAGTATTTGTTTGGTCATTCATGCATCGATCGATCGTACCTTTTTAAATATATATTTTAAATTGTTAAACATATATTTTGTAACCATGTATTTTTTAATATATATAAATATATTATAAAATTTATATATTTATATATTATACATATTGATATATACATTATATATATTATATTTATATATATATATATATATATTTATGTTATATTTATAATGTATATACAGTATTTATATAATTATATTTTAAAAAATTTAATATATAAGTAAAAAACCTCAAAAAATATAATAAGTATAGTTGAATTGGAATATATTATAAATACAAGTTAACATTGATCGAGTTAAAATTGAAAAATTTCAGATCGCGTATAGATAACGAGTTAACAATTATAAACTCGAGGAAATTCATAACGAGTTGCCTCGTTGCGACCTCGTTATGGCCTCGTGACGGGAATTTCCGGTCTGCTCGTAACGAGGTCTCGTTACGTGCAAATTACGAACTCTACATCGAGCTCGTAACAAATTCGTAATGAGAAATGTAGCAGTTCTCGTTACGAACACCTTACGAAAATTGTACAAATATAGGCGTAAAAGTTATCCCGGCCGAACGTTATATATATAGCGATCTTCTGAATTATACAAAAAACCTTCAATGCATGCATGGTTCCACATATATGAAATGTAAATGAAATATATATTTACATATATATATCGTATTTGTTCGGTCATATCGATCGTATTTTATGATAGTTATATATTACATATTTATTTATATTTAAATTTTTGGTAAATTATACATTTACAAATATATATATTGAGTATAGTTGAATTGGAACTATTATAAATATAAATTAACATATAGTAATTCTTGAAAAATTTGAGATATATCGCAATTAACGCGATCGATCGATCGAGTTAACAATTATAAATCGAGGACATTTCTTAACGAGGTGCCTCGTTAAGACCTCGTTACGATCTCGTGACGCGAATTTCAGGAATGGTCGTATATAATTAACGTATGTTTCGATTCTATCTTCAACATCGATAGGGTCAGCAGTTAAATTTTTCTAAACAAATCGCCAGAGGGAAAGGTCAGTAACGAAGAACTATATATCGGAAACTACAGCCAAACGAAGTAAGTAAGTAAATAAATAAGTAAGTAAATAAAT
>CM030871.1:10561066-10671066 GCA_018105865.1 Metaphire vulgaris
GCATACTTTGCAAGGCGTTATAGGGATAGCCGGCCACTCTTGACCGGCGCGCCGGCTAATAGCCAAATCGGTCAGCTACCAAGCTCAGCCAAATCGGTTGGAAGTCTATTGTGCGCTGCCAGGTGGTGGGGGAGAATGAGAGGGCATATAATGAAAGGGCGTCTATTCGATCGCACTGGGGAGCGGAGGCAGAGCAAAGCGGTAGAACAAAGGTGCGTCGGCCCGGCCTGGACCAAGTCGACAGCCAAGGTTTGTCTATTGCCAAACGATCGACCGCTACCCAGCCAGGGCCAGGGCCTGGGTCGCCCTGCACCCTGCATAGTCCACGGCCAAGGCAATTAAATACAAAAGGCAGGCCAGGAACCCGTCTTTTGCATACAGGTCAAGTAGGCGTGGCTATATGACGTCACTGATTGATTGAGCGACTGTTGCTACTGAGAAACAGCAAGACAGTATCTAAGAATGTAAATGGTTCCCTTTCTTTTTATAACTAACTTATTTCTGAAACTTCACAGACGTTTCGAAATACCAACCATCTTCCTGTATGAATCTGGTGTAGCTGATTTTGTAAAAGTTTAGATTGAAAACGTTAACTATAAGCATTACAACAACCAAGCAAAAGCAAGAGAATGGTCAAATGGAGGCCCTATCTAAGAATGTTTTAGTTTGTTTATTTGTCGATTGTTTAGCGTTTATTTGCGTTGACACATCACATTCTAGTGTTGACATGCTCAAAATAAAGATACTAGTCTTATTAAAAAATCAGTTACGAAAACAGCGTTCAATAAAGTCTTGATCTGTAAGGAAAGCAATTACTGATTATCACTGCATAATGAACATGAGAAAGTGCAGATATTGTAGAGTGCGAATAATAATGAAAAATTTATAGAAAGTGTGAATATTGAAATTGCTAATTAATTGATTATCGGATACAATGCCTAGTAAAACGAACATAATTATAGATAATCTGTAGTCAATATAAGGTTTAATGATGTAAATAAAAGATACCAAAAGGGAGTAAACTCCACCAGTAGGTAGCTTTAATAAGTGTTTTTCTAGCCACCTTGACATTAGGGGAATTATGAAATGTTGGGGGTGTGAGGTCTAAGTCTCCAAAAACCTTGACAAGTAAAAGACAGGTTATCTTCCTTTTAAAATGGGCTGACAACCAGCCAAATATTTTGAATGGAGGTGGGATTTTCTTATTTCTGGGGTCAACTTGTGAAAAGTTATTCTCCCCATGTTGACGCTAAGTTACGCCAGATTACGCCACTATATGTAAGTAACAGTTAGATGGTATTAAAGCAGACAAATATATTTAGTTGCAGTAGTAAAGAAATGAGTGAAAGTCATTAATTACAAGGCAATTCAGCTTTAGCATGCTTTAACGTGGCTTAGGAGGCATTACTACCTCTGTGAAAGCCACTAGGGGCACTAACGGGGCTTGACGCTCCAGCACGTAACCCACTCTGCCATCTTCCGCCCAAAATTTTCTACGTTAAGTAATGCAACGTCTTAATTGCGAATCACCAAAACACAGCAAAACACTACAAAACACTACACAACATTTAAAAATGTAATCCTAGATATGTGTTCCAGGTCAAATCTGGCGTGAAATCTAGGAAGTTACATTCCTCATTTTCTTTTGATAGTTAGTTTCTTGTTGGTGAGCACAATTTTGAGGCATTTTATCGTATACACTTAGCCTGACTGTCTATATACTAACTTTTATCAACAAATATAAAAATAACTATATTCCTTAATATTACAACAGCTGGCTGTATTCCTTTAACAATGCAAAAGGCTGGCTGGTTGTTCCGAATCAACCACTGACGTCATAATTGGCGGGGTTTGAGATAATGAGGCAGCAGTACATCGAAGTTGACCAGCCTCTTAGTATTAAACAGTCTTGGTCCACGGCCAAGGTTTGAACCGGTCAACGGACAAATCGCCCTGCCTAGCCCACGGGGATTCCTGTCGCCCCTGGCGATTCTATTTGAATATCTATATAAGCGAGAGTAAATCTAAATTTACGTCGCAATATTGAAAAAAATGCTGAAGATTTTGGGCGTGCAAGAAGAAGGAATGTCGTAGAAGCGTGGGACTGCGGGTCGGCACGCGCAATTTTTTCTACAGTCAGGCAGTGCATTATATAATTATTGATTAACCCTAACCCTACCTAGGTGTAACCCTATTATTTATGAACCCTAACACTAACCCTAACCCTAATTCTAACCCTAACCTTAACCCTAACCTTAAAAACCCTAAAATGACTTGCCAAATAGTCATATATTGCACTACCTGACTGTAGAAAAAGTCGCTCGTGGGCACTGCGAGGCACCACAAATAATAATAATAATAATAATAATAATAATAATAATAATAATAATAATAATGCGATTTAAAGTGGTTCAGGAGGCCAAGTAAGCTTGTATGAAAACCACTGTAGTACTCTTCACATTCAATAACCTAGTTTTCCTAGATAACCTTTGAAACCGTTTACTGTTTCAACTGTCACTCCCACTTCGTCCAAACTGTTCCATTTGTCCACAACCCTTGCGCTAAAAAAATTTTTCTTTCTCGGTCCCACTCTTTGTTTAAACAATTTCCATTTGTGGCCTCTTGTTCTGCTATATAGTAGCAAAAGGATGTGTACATGTGACCCCCGTGGACTTGGTCCAGGCCGCTGAGTTGGGTGTGAATGTTTGTAACTGTGTATGCCTACTACTGGGTTAGAGAAATTAATATTATGGCTTTATTTTTGAAAATTTGGATTTTATTGCTTAATGTTTTATAATCTAGGTCCCATGTTGTATTGCGGTATGTTAAATAATAAATATGGATGATTTACTGAGATATATATTTGATGGAGAGCTTTTGCATTTAATACATGTCTAATTATGTTTCATTTTTGCTATTATATGCGCACGAATTACTTACTTACGGCATGTCTTAAAGTAGGTCTTGCTTTACTTCAAGATTTTGAAATTTTTGACCAATCACACGCGTTTACCTCCGGTTGCGATTAGCCTAGCTGCCTATAGGCAGTAGCCGCCCACAGTCACGTGGTCTACATGTATGACGCTGTCTTAGTTCAGTTGGGTTCCGACTTCCGACTGAGCTGGAGAGACAGAGAAGACGTTCAAGACGTACACCAGGTCGTGATTCTTCGGAATTGTTTGTGAGCTGTATTTCCAGAAGAAAGCAATTGTCATTGCTATTTGTAAATATATCTGATTTTGAAATAATAATCCGTAACTTTTGGTATAAGCTTTTTCTGCTTTTTGTTGTTCGTGTCTGTTTGTTTCACTGTGTTTGCAGCCTAGACCAATGCAACGATTTCGAGCCGACAACAAAACTTCTTGTCTTGCAGATCATTCGACCGTCAAGAAAGCAAAGTCAAATATCGATCCACACGCCATGCACATGATTTCGGTATAATATTTATGTAATATGAAACATATACCTTTATTAAGCGTCTTAAAACATGTTGTTGAAGAATGACAATAAAGGTAGCCTTAATATGTGACCGAATCTGGGATAAGGGACCACAAGTCGCATCACAGTTTAGGCTGTAGAGGCACTTTTAGTGTTGATTGGTCATATATGGGTCAGAAGTAGTTCTGTGTTTCAGCCTACTGCTATGGCTCTCTAGTATTGGCCAGATGATTGCCAGCAGCGTGATTCACGTATTTTGACCAGATTTTGCATATTAATTGAAGCATGGAAAAGGGACCACAAGTCGGGCAGGCATTTAAATGCCCTGTGTATGAATACAAGCTCTTAAAAAGTTGCAATTTGATGATGATTATTATAGATTATGCTAAAGACAACTATAAATTGTATTTTTCTGAAGAGTATTAATGTTCAGTATTAACGAAAATGTTGTCTGGAAGGGTTTAAATCATAGATATATTATAATCACAAGATAGAGTCTGAGGTATCAGAAAGTGACGCCAGTTCGCATTGAGTGTGTGTCAAGAAATGTTTTCCCTGCAGACATATAGACCTAGCTGCCTGATAAATTTAAAGCCTGCAAACGACAATGGTATCCATGACAACATTGTACCAAATTGACGGATATTTGGCGTCAACTTTCGGACGACTTTGCCATAGACAGACGGCATCTAGTGTTTATAATACATCTATGGTTTAAATGAGAATCTGTATCGAACTACTTTCTTAACCTTCGCTGCCACGCCGTTTATTATTGTTTTTCGTAAGAAATAAATTTCTTGAATAATACTTGCAAATTCTTAACGATTTCTAGTTAAATTGCGGCGTTTTCCAGAATTTTACAATTAGTCTTAAAATATTTATTATACTTTATCTATTTCAGTAAACATGAATAGAATTTCATCTGCATTGTTGTGCTGCGTTCAATAAATAACTTCTATGGCGCCACTATCATAATGCCCAGGGCATTAGCCGATGGCGTTGTTGTGAAAGACATTGGCCCTAGTTCGACTAAAACCCAGTGATTTGAGGCTTTACCCCATTAATCGCTTATGACTGTTGAAGTACAAGATGCATAGGGCCTACCTTAAAATATTTAACACATAGGCTGGTTTTATTGTTGGTATAATTTAAAAAATCGGACCAAAAAAATGCAACATTATGTTTGGCGACAGGAGCTTCATTCTAGACCACACTGAGATTTATAAGTATACTCTGTATATTTTCCCGGTTGTACTCTAAATTACCCAATTTCGACTGCTTAGTATTATTTTGGGAAATTTTCGTTAAGGTACTAACTTGTTTGCAGTTGCAAATCTATTTTTATTTATGAGCTGCAATGATGGTGATGACTTGTGGTTATTAATAACACATACTGTCATAAAACTGACAAGGCTTTTTGTTAACAATGAAGTACTTTTAATGTTATGATGTGCCTAACTTACAACAAACTTTAAATTGCGATTTAAAAAAACGCAGTTTTCTGCACTTGCATTATAATATTTTATTTCTGCATCAAATAGCAATATAAGAATGTGTTGTGGCTAATTGCCCCTGGCCACGTCTTTGAGACCTCTGGTGTATACCGTATAGGCCTATACTGCATGTCAGTAGGCTATCACCTAAAAGTACTTGGATCTGTAGGCCTATGTTTGTTAAAATTAAAATTAATCGATTAAAATTTTGTCCGACCGACAAAATTTAATCGTCCGCTGCCCTACTTATTAATAGTAATGCTCAGTATGCAATTTACATCTAGATGTGAAGTAACCATGAGCAATTAAACACTATTAAAAACAGCGAACTATAGTATGGTAGACAGTAGACACTTGACCACGCCATGCATAGCAGTGATTATATAGCACAAGGATTTTCATTGGCGGTTAAATGTTAACAAAAGCTCGTGATTTCATTACTTTTCAAGCTCGGATTCTCTAATAGATTGAATTATTATTTAATTTATATTTTTATGCGATTAATAATTTTTTAATCGCTATTAATGGATTAACGCGTTAATCGCGCATTAATCGCGATTATTTTACAGCCCTAATTATTTCTAATAGTTATAACATATATTTTTAATCTCCAATTTGCTCAGGAAATATGAAGAATGTCATTGCAATTCAGCCGAAATTCTATGTTCCATTCTGACAGCGGTGCTACTTTTCACAACTATTTCTAGTATTTTGTAGTTTTAAACTTTTTTATTATGCAATTAATGGTAGTGAATTATTAATATACATAAAAAAGTCAAACTGTGCTGCTTTCAGGAATTGCTCGTTTGGAAACACAGCGTGTGGAAGAATCTGGAAATAATTCAAAAGGAGCTCTGAAGGTATGTCATATCTTCATTGCCATCTGTTAGCATTTAGTTTTCGATCATTACGGAACACGTTAGGTGCCTTATGGATTGACAATTTCTATAGCGCCGCACGCACAGCGAGGGCTAAAAGTAAAAGGCGATGTTGACAACGTTGACAAGTCAATAATGAACGGAAGATGTTGGTCCAGGAAAGTAGTCCGCTCCGATGTGGTGCTGCGTACTGGTGTTCGTGTCTCGACAGGACCTAAAGCAAATGATCAATAATGACATGACTACATTTACTAATTACTGACATAAGCCATGTAACCATCACTGTTTGCATTGAGTAAGACAGCATACAAGCCATAACCCACAGGGCCCATTGTCCATTATTTGCTTGCAGAAACTTCATTTCGCCGCCAGGATGAGGCGGAACACATTGGTACCTACGTGGCATTTGAAATGACTCATACAATGTAACGATTGAAACTGTTTGTTGCTACAGGAAATACGAAAAGAACACGTGGAATTTGTCGAGTTTCGCACGCTGATCCGACAACAAAAGTGAAGTATGTGTCAGCAGTGCCGAGCCACTGGGTCGACAAATCCGTCGTGTGGTATCCTCAACAAGACAAGTCCGAGAGAGATCGACACAGATGGTAGACAAGGACACGTGGAGACAATATCCCATGAAAACTGCGCACTGGGATACTTTGACCAGAAATAAAAACGAGGCGAATAAGGTAGCGAAGGAAATAGGGGTCAGGGAACAGCAAAACACCGAAGGCTCGTCTACAGAATCGGAAGTGGACGTGCACCAGAAGCAGTCAAAGGCGTTGGCTAAGAAGTTTGAAATCCCGTCGGCACCGGAGCAAGCGACAACAGCCAAATGTCGGTTGTCACCAGGAAAGCATAAGCAACCATCATCGGAGTCAATTAATCACAATGACAGAGATCTGACTTTGGCTGAACATACAGCCAAGAAGAGTCGACAGACAAACGAACCGACACAAGGTAACAAGACCGCTCGGTGTAATTCAGTCGGACCATGGCGACCTATTTCGCAACTAGCTTCTTCGTCTGCTACCGTGTCTTCAGAAATTAACGTTCCAACCAGAAGTCCTGAACCGGTGAACTTGGATTTGGGCAGTCCACATTCTACTAGCACTCCAAAGAGTGGCAATCCATGTCCAAGTCGGAAATCGTCAGACAACACCTCGTAAGCATTACGTAAACTATTCCTATCATGAACGGCTGAAATAAAGCAGATACTATAAAAATTAATGCGGTGATTGTTTATTAATAAAAGCTAATTATGAATAATGAAGAAATAATAAAATATAGAGTTAATTAATATTCTACAAGTTCCATCATAGTCTAATTATACTGATTGCCTTTCTAATTTTTACTTTAATTAAGTATAGTCCCTCCATCTCCATCTATATCTAAACACTATTGTTGATATAGTCTTTTTTTAACCTACACCTAAGCCCACATACAAACTTAAGTTAATAGCAGATCAGTCACTTTGTTTTCAGGGATTCTGGTGAAATCTTGCTGATGGTTTGGAAACAATGAAGAGTATGCAATCCAGTTTAGAAAACGTTGTATGTCGTCTTACGTCAGTGGAGAAAATGTTGGCCGAGAGATCACTGGTGGCAAGTTAAACGTTCACATCAGCCGGTGATTCTGCAAGCATTTGGGCATCAACAAGCGCAGAGAGGCTCGACGAGAATCAGCGTGCCATGCTGCTTCAAAGACCAATGGTTTTCAATGGTGAAGAACAAATATTGCCTTTTAAACACTGTTTTAAAGGGAGGGGGGGAGGAGTGGGTGGGGAATGAATGTAGGATGAAGGGAAGCTATCAGGCCACCATCTCCCGTTAAGCAAAAATTTGACTGACTTGCTTGCAGTAAAGGGCCTACTGCTTCTTCTCTGCAAATGCGTGAACTAAAATGTTCCATGTTACCAGTTCTGCTTTTGGCCTACAACTTCCACCATTGACATTGGGGCAGCAGTCGCAGCACTTAAACTTACTTGCCTACAAGTGACTGCCATAAGCTTGCATTAAATTTGACTTACACATTTCATATTGTTGTAACAGATGACCAATGGAAAGAGTTAGAATCACAACTGGACCGTAGCGGACGGCATGGCGCTTTCTTCGATGTTATGGTGACAACGATTGCCGATCGCGATAGTCAACAAGACGACCGTGCACAAGACAGCTAACGGCGCCTTACGGGCTATCTTTGACGAGTCGTACATTGCTGAGCGAGTTACGATGGCCGGATATAAGAAGGGTAAGAAACCAGTTCCAAAAGTAACTATTTGATTGTAAGAACGTTGACAGTTTCTTAGTCCAACAGCCACGAACGCATGTAGATCATCAAGTAGGGTTGGAGCCTGTACCCTTCTGTGGTTGCATGGTGTCAATTTGAACTGAGGAGTAAAACATATGAGTCTAAAACATAAAACTCTATACATTACATTACATATCCCTATATTATTACAATATTTTGACAAATAATGAAAATAATTATTATTTCTGCTCTTTCTAATACCCCTAGGTGAATTTATTTTCAATGAATCGGCCGTAGGAGAATTTATGTGAAAATGAATCTGTAGGGCTAACACTCTGGGAGGATTCCTTTGTAGCACCGGCACTGGGGGCTTGGCCCCACACTCGTGGGTCTGGGTGAGCCACTGTGTATCTTGGCCTCTCCAAATTTTTTGGCATGAAATGTCCCATATTTTAAGCTTGAATATCTATATACACACATATAAATGTATAATACATATATGTAATGTATATATATTTATAATAGGGTGGTCTTCAAAGAACATGAACAATTTGAATGGTCACAAATTCATTGTGCTAGATTTTTATTTTGTTCCTTTGGTTATCAGTATATTATATACTAAATCTCGCGCAGATTGGTAGGCATTTAGCGGTGTCACCATAGCAATGAATATAGATATATATATAGTTTGCTTGAACACATTTCTGCATAAGGCTTTGTCTTCTCATGTTACTTTGAACAGGTCGCAATGATTCCGCCCGGGACTACTGCTGCGCTGGTCGTAGTTTTGTGACGATTGGACGTAGCGTAATCTACTGGGTGATCTATGAAGTAGTGAAACTTGCCTGCAGCGTTCCGACGGGTGATGAGAAGATACAAAAGGCCATCCGTGAAGGAGTCAACACAATACGTTTACATGACAAAGATCGTCGAATGCGAGAAATGAGAAACAGACGTTCTGAACTGCCACTAGAGTCAAGATCTGATCATGATGACACTGATCACAATATAGAGTACGATAACAACGTCGAACCGAATGAGAGTGGCTAGATCGAAACATGCTATTGCTATGTTTTCTTACATGCATGTTTTCAATGCCCACATGTGTGTGATTTTGAATCATGAAGTCTAGTAATGATGCAGAAGTGTATATAGGGGTGTCAGGTCAGGGTTTCTTCCTTTCGCTGTGTCCAGCTATCGACTTCTCCATGACATATCTTCAAAGTTCTCTGTCTTTTGCTATTTCTTAAAAGTTCATTTTCTGCTGCTATTACTTTTTCTCCAATTCTTTTTAATGGTCCAAGATTCACATTCATATATCATTATTGGTATCACACAAGTGTTAAGAATTCTTAGTTTTGTTTTCATCCCAATGTCAGGTCTTTTGAAGATTTTAGTATGTAGCCTGTTGTGGTTTTTTTTCATGCAAACGACATTTGGCATGTTTTTCCACAAATGTAGAGAACAATATTATACTCGATGAGGAATTTAAGATGAATGGGCATATAGTTATAGTGCATGTCATCGTATCACCTTCGTCTCGTGTACCAACTGGTCTACGCACCTTAAACTGTTGGGATAAGAGGTTGATGTCATGTTTTATCTATTCTGCTCTCCTTCTAATGCACATCGTTGCATTGCACAAAGGCCTACATTTTTTTTCTCACCCTCAACATTGCTCGTTTCTTTATGCATGAATTTCAGAACTTTTATGTAAATACAATTATACATAAGTAGCAAGCTTCTTTGATTCTTTTATTATTATTTAGATTATTATGCCAGGTACGGAAAAATTGTGATTTCATTATAATTGTTTGTTAGAGCAATTGTGAATTGTACTTCCAGTAACATATTGCTCTTGTTGGTATAGCTATATTATTAAATATTGAATATCAAAGCAATGATTCGTTTTAGAGTAAACATGATTTAGACATATTGAAATGTTTCCTGTTTAATAATTAGTCACACATAGGAATTTAATTATGATATTTTCATTAATCTTTTAATAATGTGTTATTCCTTGTTACAATGTAATTTGGCTCACTGCTGTACTTTATTTTTCTGTATGATTGATTGATTTGCATTGAAATACAAATTTATTTAATTGATTTCAGTCGCATTTCGTTTATATCATACAAAGGTTTGGGGGCGGAGAGGGACCGATGAGGCGTGGGGGTATGCCTGTACATCCGTTAAGAACTCGTAACGAACTCGTTACCAATCAACTATATAATTCATTACGAATAGTATAAACTTACTTACGAACTCGTAACGAACTGCCTTTATAATGAGTTATTAACGTTACGAGTTCCATTACGAATATTATAATCTTCGTTACGAATTCGCAAAGAACGGGCTTTATAACGAGGTCCTAACGAGTTTTTTTGCACGTTCTCGTTATGAACTCGTTATACGGGCGAGTTTCTCGTTAAGAACTCGTAACGAAGTCGTAACTAAAACTCGGTAACGAGGGCTCGTTACTTTTTATAACGAAAAGCGTCTACGCATCGTTACGAGGCCCTCGTTACGAGGCAATGGGAGGCTCGTTATCGGCTCGTTACATTTTTTTACGAACTCGTAATAACTTTCCCGGCAGGGGTATCAAAGGCAAACATTGCCAGTTTGCCACCGATCCACGCATGCGTCGCCGTAATATTACTAGGCCTACTTGCTTCAGTTGCTTGAGTTGCTTCTGTTAAATGAGTTGCCATTTGTCTGATACAATGTTTTTGACTGATCGTTTACATTGATTTGAATTGAAATTCTGACATTCAAGATAATCTCTGAATTTACATGTTCTACATTGAAATGAAGCTATGCTACAACAACAACAACAACAACAACAACAACAACAACAACAACAAATAATAATAATAATAATAATAATAATAATAATAATAATAATAATAATAATAATAATAGCGCTCACTTTTAAAGCACTATTGATATAGCGTACCGGGCAAACTCAGTGAAGATAGGCCTAATTAACGACGACAAAGAGACATTGAGTGTATTATTGTATTATTATTATTATTATTATTATTATTATTATTATTATTATTATTATTATTATTATTATTATTATATGAAGAAAACCGTTGACAGTCGGTGTGTCACCTTAAGATCGAGGTGGATCATGTTCTTGGAATGCATGTATTCGATTCCTTCGCATATCTGGCGAACGATGCAGACACACGCTCTCTCCGACAGATGAAACTCATCGCTGGACACGCGATCGAATAGCTCTCCTCCGCAGATTCTGAATTTTAAAAAAAACAAGTACCGCCTTTTCCTCCTCCTCCTCTTCCCCGAACATCTGCTAATCTACCCATGGGCACCCGCGGAAAGTTTTTCGAGGGGCAAAAAACACAATGGCCATGGTTAGGCTAATATTTTAGCAAGGTTTTCACGTGCGAAATATGACAATTTCGAAAAATTTCCAGAATGCAAGGTAAAGTCTAGACAGGATCAGGTATTTATGCTTTAATTGAGCGTGAAAACATTGGTTTAGAGTCGAACTATAGTTATAGTTTAGTTACAGAGATAGATTTGCATTTTCAGGGGAGGTCAGGTGCCCCCTTTTGCCCTAATGTATGGGCAATCATGAAACTACCCTATAGAGTATAGATTCGCATTAGGAGTTATGGGACTGAGGGAATAACCTCCTCGGATGGGTTCGGTGCATGGAGTGATCTTACATTTCTAGGACGATGCACATCTCGCTTCGTGCTTCGAACGCGCAGTGCAGTCGAACGATCCTCTTGTGGCTCAGCTTCCTCATGATCGCCACTTCGTGTTCGACGTCTCTCTTGTCCTGAGGTCGTGGAGTGCAGATGAACTTAGCGGCGAACTCAGCACCGGAGACTCGATCATTGCAACGCTTCACCTCTCCGAATTTACCTCTGAGACAGTGCACGTTCACGATATTATACATGCATGTGTATATGATGCATGGTATGCATGTATGTTTTATATATATAGGCATGTAGGCCTATGCACAAGCGCACAAGGAAATGTTATTTCACGGTTATCGGTCTAAAATCTAATAATTTGCTTTATTATTATTATTATTATTATTATTATTATTATTATTATTATTATTATTATTATTATTATTATTATTATTATTATTATTATTATTATTATCTGTCTATATTACAGTTTAGCTTATGGGCGCTTAGTGAATAAGACAATATTAATGACAACCTTTATATTGATGCAAATGTCACTTTGTACGCTTATCTGACAGGATAAACACAAAACTAAGAGATATTAGGGCCAACTAGCTACAATTGGTAACAATTGGTAATAAAGCATTCCTGTCGGCGTAGCCTACTAGATGTGCCATTTATGTGTCTACTGTATAGTAGCCTATATATATATATATATATATATATATATATATATATATATATATATATATATATACTCGTAGTCGCTATCTTGCAGAATCACCATTTGAGTCAACGCGTTTTAAATTGAAGTGATTACAAAATATTAATTTTGACATTGAAAACAGCAAATCGACCTGCCGAGGAAGTCTTGGATTTCGAAATCGTCGCAGACCCAACGGTCTCTGCGAACTTCGACATTCTCCGATTCGAACGACGTCGGATCTTCGACGTCTAAACGAGAAATTCAACAGAGAAAAACGTCTGATCTCAGAAAAAAACACTCAAAGAATTCATTGCTTGGAGTTGTCTGATACTTCTCACTTCTCTTAAGATTTGACCAGAGGCGGATCTAGGGTATTCGGCGCCCGGGGATAAAGTGTACGTTGGCGCTGCTAACAACCGACAAGCAAAAAAGGTCCTCACATCGTTTTCGGCGCCCATCAACTCTCTCTTCATATAGTGCTGACGAGCAAAAAAAGGTCCTCGCAAGTGTTTCTTCTACTTTATGAATGATGAATCGATGGTCGATGAATCGATGGTCGATGAATCGGTGGTCGATGAATCGGTGGTCGATGAATCGGTGGTCGATGAATTGATGCAGAGGCGGATCTAGGGTATTCGGCGCCCGGGGACAAAGTGTACGTCGTTTGAAATTCTACTCTTAATCTACCCATAATCACGATCCTGAAAACAATTTAATCCTGAATCGACCGTCGACTGACGTGTGGTGCTTTACGATGCATGCATTGGACATTATAACACACGCGTAGATATAAGGCGTTCGGATGAGTGCAACAGCGATTGAAATAGTGATTGAGTAGGTATAGTTCCTGGTTCGAATGAGTGCGCTCGTAATGCGCCGCATATGTTAGTCGTTAGTTAAGTTCAATCGCCGTCTAACGTTCTCTCTGTACGCAGAACTTGCAGAAGTCAGCAACTGAACCGTTGAACATATCAGCCCTTGAGAAGTTGAGACTGCCACTTTCAGCACACCTGCAAGAGCTGCCATTAGGCGTCGAGGAAACAGCTTAGCAGATTGGCAGTTGAGAGTCGGACAAACAGGGATATTTTCATATCCCCTAACACCCCCAACATGCCCTAAATCTGAAACCGACACCCTCAACACCCCCATCTGAGCTAGGGATGACCTCTTTTTGCTTGACAGACTTTTTGGCAAGGACCCCCAGAATTTACCGACACCTCCCCCCAAATTGATAATCCTATAAATAACCCTGTCGACAAATGAGGAGCAACGAAGGTCTAGTGTCTTCAGTATGTTAAATAAGTTGGTTAAATAAGCTAATGACACCGTGAAGCAGTGGCCAGAAATGTCCCCGATGTTTGATAAAAGTAGCTTCTTCTTCTTCTTCTTCTTCTTCTTCTTCTTCTTCTTCTTCTTCTTCAGCCATTTGCTTTCCCAGTGGATCATAGATCACGAACAGGATCCTTCCATTTCACTCGATCAGCTGTCAGGTGATCTAGTTCACTCCAGGTGTATCTATTTTCTTTATGCTCTTTTTCTAATGATCTTTTCCACGTGTTTCGCGGTCTAACTCTTTTTCTTTTCCCTTGGCAGCTCCATGTCACAGCAGTTGTCTTGTGCTGTTTAATTACCATCCTATAGGCCTACGGCTTAATTAGACCGCAGACTGCTGCTGATGCGTCGGCCCTTAATTACCGTAAAGATAAATTCATCCCTATAGTATTATGTTGACAGAAGGACCTATTGGTGTAATTCTAGTAACTATACACCTCGGTCTTTTCTATGATTATACAAGTTTCACCTGAAATAAGGGTAGGCCTACTGTTGTATTAGAAACCGCCATCTTAAGCCTCGGCGTTTTTTATAACTTGCTCTGTTCGTTTTAATTAGTAACTGATAAAATTTTACTCTTTCTAAGGATTTTCATAAATTGAAGAAAGTCAGATTCCTTGAACAGAATCGCATTTAACAGTCGAACTGAAACGCGGAAATTTGCCTCCGTGACGCAATCACCTGGCAGGTGAGGGACTTTTACCTGTCTCCGGCTCTTCTTCGTCGACAACAATTCGCCTTTCGTTCATCTTCAATTGACGCCCTAAACGCATCACAACAGGTGGACCATTTCATCTCACATGGCAACATCCATTACATTCTTATTATCATCGCTAGTGAACTGCTATAGCGCCATTTCAGTGATGCATTTGGCATCAGTCTTAACCCCTTAACCGTGTATTTAGCTGTAACTCAATGTAAAATGGACGGATATATCCTGGATCCCCAGTTAAGGGGTTAAGCCGCGATCAGACTGGAGGCCCACGTTTGATAGCCATTGTCGGGATTTCTACTTTCTGGATGGTCCGTCGTGGGCAAAAGCAGGTCGGAGTAAAATACAACGAAAAGCAAAGTAAATCTATGATAGACCTATAATCATATAAATGCAGCAAAAGAGCCTGCAACAAACACTCAAGGCATTCACATTGCGTGCAGGAATTGCAGTGGCAGTTCCCAATGTTGAGCGAGATGTATTGACATAACTTTGCATATCATGATACTGTTATTATTGGCGATAGGCCCTATATACTACACAATATGAGCTTATTAGTAGGCCTACATAACTGACATTGCTTAAAATATGAGTAGGCCTATAACAGTAAGGACACATAGGCTAATTTAGTCCTTTATAGGGCCTATACAATGTATATTTTGCAGTCAAATAACTGCACAATTTTAGCATTCAGAGGGGAGTCAAAAACATGAAAATCTTGCAATCGTTGACATTTCATTTCTATAGGGTGGACATGTTTGATGGGCGATAACTTGTGCTCCAGTTAGTGAATAATATCAACAATCTAAACTAACAGTTCTGCAGAGTTTAGAACTGAGTATCCAACGGCGTATATAGCAGGCACGTCGGAACGAATTTTTAGCAGGGAATCAGTTTTTAAAAGTCATCACTCTTCCTTTATCCTTTATCTTCTTTTCAAAAATCCTGACAAGCAAAAAATCAGCCCCATCTTCCAGTAATTTTTCCAGGGGGTGCAGCTGCCACTTCCCACGGCGGGCCTGGGACCGAATAGCATTCTTTAATTTTCAGAGGCTGGACCGAGATAGACGGGAAGATGGCGACCTCTCAATTAAGCAAATCGTTACGAATAAAGCTTAGCGATGCAAAGGTTACGATATATTATGCTACGTTTAATCGTGTATTTTATTAAATTTTACAGATTTTAATCATAAATTCTAATAAATGATGCTGACTACGATATTATCGTGATTTTAATCGAATTGGATTAGGCTGATAGACTTTTTCTATGCGCATTCGTATATTAGTCATGACCTGGATTACGTAGCGATCACTTATTTACCTCTTCCGGGTTCCAGGTCAGAGCAACTGAAATCCAACGAAGAGGGCTTACATCGAAAGACCAATTATCTTCGCCTACACACTGGTTATATAGGCTATAACTGCGTGCTATAAGCAGCAATGTCCAAACGCTTCGAGATGTTGATTGTGCCGCGATGGAGATTAAGACTATCTGAAAAAAACTCTACAAACACCGGGCGAACCACAGATAAGAAAATATCTCACTCTTTCTCTCTGTCTGTCTGTCTGTCTGTATGTATCTCTCTCTCTCTCTCTCTCTCTCTCTCTCTCTCTCTCTCTCAACTCTCAACTCTCAACTCTCTCATTCGCTGTTAATCTAAGCAGACGGAATAGGCCTCAGTGCATATGGACCTGCTGTTGGCCTATATCTATAACCGACTGCATTCGGCCGCGTCGCTTAGATGGAGAAACAGCAGCGGCGTGCCGAAGTCTTAAGTTTCTCTTTGTTTTCGAAAGACTCGCTCGTCGATCGCCAGCGCCGCGAAGTCTGCGATAACTTCCGCACTCTGCGCCTCCCACAGAGAGATCCAGACGATCAGAGAGGCGTACTGCTGGACGGACAAGAAGGAAGGTCGACTGGCGGGCGAGGATGATGGCTGCTGCTGCTGAAGAAACCATTTTACTTCTTTGTCTTGTCAAGTTTCCTTTCTCTCTGTCTCTCTATCTCTCTCTCTCTCTCCCAGAATCTCAGAGGAGCGTGGGCGTGAGGAAGTCGGTGGCTGATCTATAGAGACCGCTTCCTCGGGTCAACCTGCATTCGCACTCACCGTAACTGGAACAGGAAGAGACCCGCATCCTGTGCTCACTGCTCAACTCCTGACCTCAGTTGCGTCCGTCTCCTCCTCCTCTTCTTCAATTATTTTATATCCCCCAGCCCCAATCGACGCCTCGTATGCGTCTAAAAGGTTAATGCACCCCTGGCCTATATGGCGGCTCGACCTTGTGACCTCGTCTTCGTTATAATTGAATGCTCCGTCGCTAAACACACGGCAGACCACAAAGAATTCGATCATTGGGCGGAGATTCAGTTAAATCAATCTCTCGCGTGAACTTACGAGGAAGCGATTTCCATTCCGTTTCTGGATCACGCGTAACGTCTCGTTAGGATATTTGCAAAATAATTCGCCTTACTGACAAAACCTCTGCTCATCCAAAGAAGTTCCTAATCCTAAGACTTTACTATTTTATGCAAGGCATATAAGCTGGAGAGAAAAGAAAACCAATGCAGATGTCAAATACAGACAGACGTTTCATCAACATTTACAAAAGAAGGAAGATGCGATATTTCGGACACGTACAGCGGAACAGCGACGCCAGGCAAACAATGGAACGGAAAATCCAATGGGGAACGATGCTAGGGAACAAGACAAAGGCAAAGAGGGCGCCCAAAAAGACGATGGGCGGATGACGTGAGGAGTGGACGAGGCAGCAAATGTCAGCAGCAGTCAGGGAAACACAGAATAGACATTGCTGGAGGACAAAGAATCAGAAAGAACATTCATTCCGCCACACCGACTTCAGTTCATGAAGGAACAAGGAAGAAGATGGGAGCGAAAGATGGCAGAGTGGGTTACGATGCTGGATGCGTCAGGCTGACGGAGCGGGGCAGCAAATGTCCCAGTTAGTGCACAGAATAGTGGTTTTGGAGGACACAGGCAGAATGCATTCATTAAGCCACTTTAAATCATGCTGTTTTTTAAGATACTGTAATTTGTAGCATGGACGTAAACTTTGATGAAAAAGTGGGTGACCAACGTCCCTATACCTTTCCCCTTCTGTTGGCCGCCAATTAACAGCCAGCGGGCCATATGCGGTCCGTCCACCCCGATTTCAAACATCATTGCCGCCGTACAAGAACTGATAGGAAACAAATATCTGATGACAATCAATGTAATTTCCCATACTTTCCAATAAAGTCACTATGTTAAATTAAAGCATATCTCGCATTATGGCATTTTGCACTATCATCAATTCAAGATCAACTGTACCCCTCCCCTGTCCCCCCAAATGACTGTAATAATTTTAAATTAATGAAGTCATAGGCCAAAAACACAGGCTAATTATCACTCGAAAGTCTTATTTGACACTCAACTGATAAACTGAACACAACAACCAGCCAAGTAATGTTGACACTGAAATTTTATTAAATCTGGATAGAACTTAGCATTATTTAAAATCAATGCTTTCAAAACAAATGAACGTGAACACTCACTTTACCAGTATTTTAATAGCTGCCTACAAAAGTTTTCATATCGGCAATCACCATAACCCCAACTGGTTAAACTTTTTCATCACTCTTTGCACACACTCACACACACACACACACACACACACACACACTATTAGTAATTCAATTGGAAAAAACATTACAGCATTATAACCAACCACCACAGTGGTACAACAATGATAAAATACATCTTCAGTCTTTAAAGCATAGACTGTGACTATGCAGTCAAATGGAATGCCTCTAAAACAACAATACGAATTCACAGTGTAAGGCAATGTTCAAATGGTTTAGCTATACAGTAGGACACTGAATAACACACGTCTCAAATGCAAAATAACAATCTTTGTCCTTTTGTCAGATGCACATCTTCACAAGAAAACCATAACACAAACGATGAAATGGCTTGATAATGAGATGAAACCATGCATTAATATAATAATAATAATAATAATAATAATAATAATAATAATAATAATAATAGCAGCAATAATAGAAACAATCTCATAACAATAAATATAATCTTAGAACTCCGTAACAGTAAAATGACTGAATTATGCTTTAAATGTTTAAATGATAGTCAATAAAAGAAACAAAAGCAGAATGTCTAAGAATTGATCAAAGTAAGGTTTAGTCATGTTATTAACATGTCCCAAAATAATGACCATTTCAACTTAAGATTTGACGCTATAAAGAGCTTCGAAGCGAAGTTGAGTGGTCCTGTCCTACGTGTCCCAACAATGCCTCTTTCCGACAGAAGGAACGCCTACACAAGTGACAGCGGTACGGCTTGACTCCTGTGTGGAGTCTCATGTGACGCTCCATGTTACCCTTTTGCGAGAACGTCTTGCCACAGTGCAGGCACGGTGTGCGCCGATGGAGTTTCTTGCAGTGCAGCTGGTAGACGCCAGTTCCCTGAACGAGTTCACGACACTTGTCGCATTCGTACACTTTCTCGTCGTCACCGAGGCTCGGCCAGTCCCTGCGATCGAGAGGCCGCTGGAATTTCGGGTTAAACACCGACCAGCCCAGAAGCCGTTTAGACACAAAGTTTGA
The DNA here is from genome assembly GCA_018105865.1 of Metaphire vulgaris. NCBI lineage: Eukaryota > Metazoa > Annelida > Clitellata > Crassiclitellata > Megascolecidae > Metaphire > Metaphire vulgaris. The sequence continues at coordinate 10,580,171 of CM030871.1, forward strand.
ATTGCCAACACCATGACTTGATTTATTCTGCGACCGCAGCAACTGATTCCCAGACTCAAAGCCGATGTCATTCACAGAAGAATCTATCTTCTCTTCACGACTGCCAAACTCCTCTAACTTAGGAAACATTCTTTCTTCACCCGCCACGTCGGTGGCGTCCTTCTCCACAAATGGATCTTCCAATTCACCGCTATTCGGCAAGCCATTGCTCTCCAATTCCAGACCATGGACCTGTTGATGGTGGGTCAAAAAGGGCCGAGCGTCTCATCAGAGTAAGTCCACACAAAAGACAGTCAGACAACTCTTGCTCGGCATGAACCGCCAGATGGTCTTCGAGCGTCTGCTCATCGGAGAACTTTTCCTGGCAGTAGGCACAAGCGTAGACGTTGTGCACCGTCTTGTAGTGAATGCTGCACGAAGTGAAATCTGAAAATTCGACGTTGCACATCTGGCAACAACTCGACCCTTCAGATTTGATGTTCATTGCTGCGGTTCCGTCGGACTTCTGCTCGGAACCTGTTGCCACATCCTCAGGAGAATGAAACAGATTGCTCACGAGCGGATTTGCTGTTTCCCTTTCCACAGGTGAGAGTTCGTCAGTGGATGGAATCGTATTAGAGTGAAACTCGCTAGCTTTAAGAACAGAATCGCTGCTCCCTTGAAAATTGCTGGAAAGGAGCTTTACGTTCACATTATTAGGGTCGATGACGTCGTCAAATCCTTTTGAAGGTTTCTGCTGTTTTCGTTTTCTTGTGATTCTCTGTTGAAATGTTCGTCCTTCTCTTTCTTCAAACTGCCAGTGGTCACCGCATTCGTTTCTCGAATTTTTCTGGGAGCATTGTTCCACATGGCTGTCCAATGCAATCTTAGACGCAAATGCCATTGCACAGAGTTTGCAAGCAAAGTAGAAACTGTCCTCTATCTTACGAACGGTTTTCTTGATCGACAATTCTTGAATCTCTTCTTCGTGGTTGCGAGACGACGCGCGGTGGCGCTGGCCGCTGGCCGGCTGCATCTTCAGCATTCTGTTGACCTGTTTCCAACTGTTTCCAGAAATACAACCGGTAAAATCTGACACCCAACTGTTTGCGTCGCTTCCGGAATTCTTCCAGGGGGAGGCAGTTTCATGAGTAGTTTCCACACTGTCCTCGAGTTCATTGTTGCATTTGAGAGCGAACATTGTTTTGTTTCTGTGGACGTCTCTCTGTTTTCTCTTGTCCCTGGCGTCCTGAGCATTGACTGATTCCTCAGAAACTTGTTCGTGTACCTTAATGACCAACTGGCGTTCTTCCTCCGTGTTGCTCGGACTTATGCAAATTATTCCGTCGACTTCAAAGCTGCCCATAAGGCTGACGCGACACAACTGAAGAATCGCTTCCTTCAAAAGACGAACTGTCTTCTCTTGATCCACAACCATTCTGCTCACTGGAAATACAAACAGCTCTTCATAAAACCACAATCAGTATATATGTCAGGAAATCAGTCGTAGATAACAAACTGGATGTCTAAATTTCATCTAAAGTTGAAAAATGGTAAACTCTTATCATCATTTGAGTAGACTTAAGGCGCTGCATTCCCAGTCCCACCCCGATAACCCTAGCGTAGTCTAGAATGGTCGTGAATTTTTTTGCAAAACTGTTCCAAAGCACTTTCACCTTTGAGGTCTTGCTCCACGTCAATCATCAATCAATCAATCAATCAGTCAAATTCTACAGCGTCACTATCGTATTGCCCAGGGCATCAGCCGATGGTGCAGCAGAATCAGAATTAGAGAAAGGTCAAGACAGAAAGGTCACTCAGTTAGACCATAGCGGCGATAGGGGCATAGCGATGGCATGCATATACCCCCCCTTACAAACAGTATATATATATATATATACAACATATATAATATGTGCATATGATATATATATAATACAAATATTATATATAATATATATAACAATATATACCCCCAAATTTATACCCCCCAAATAAAAATCTTGGCTATGCCCCTGTGCCCATTATATGTGGGGGAGCAATCTAAGGAGGATAGGCTGGATCGAAGACTGTATATGTGATGCTGCCCCCATTCTGGTACAGGGGCTACACCACTCACTATAATAATAATAATAATAATAATAATAATAATAATAATAATAATAATAATAATAATAATAATAATAATAAAGACTGTGTGCCTCCACATTCAAAAACCTAATTTTCTGAGATAGCCTTTGAATACTGTTTCAACTGCTACTCCCAGCTTGTCCAAACTGTTCCATTTGTCCACAAGATCACAACCCTTGCACTAAATTTTTTCTTTCTTTGACCCACCCTCTGCTTAAACAATTTGCATTTGTGGCTTCTTCTGCTGTTATAGTGCATTAGTGTGCCAATGAATGTAAAGAATCGATCGTATGGCACATCTACTTTCCCAGTCATTTTGCATGTTTCTATCAAATACCTCCTCTCTCTCTCTCTCTCTCTTCTCCTTTCTAATGTCATCACCTTCGTAATCTTCATCCACATTATAATCCACTTAGTGAAGTCTTAGTCAACGTTATTGTCGTCGTTGTCATCATCGCCCAAGTCATCACCCCAGTTGTCGTCATCATCATCATCATCATCATCATCATCATCATCATCATCATCATCATCATCATCATCATCATCATCAATTGTTATGATAAAGAAGCTTCTATTGGCCCGATGGCGTTGTAATGCATATGCTCGCTGATGATTATTCTACCCTCTGTCCGATTCAATAGTGAGAGCGCGATCTCGGTGTCTATTCTACCGTTATAACGTAATAACGATTGAAATCGCTTCTTCTCGTTCCTCGGCCGTAGACGGCGACAGAGCCAGGCACTGTCTTTATCATAGGCCACCGCAAGCACTTGCCCCTACGCGGCCGCTATGCCTCCGCCGCGCACCTGCTCTTCCAGCGCGATTGATTGACATCTGACAAATGCCCGGATTTATCTCTATGGTCGTCCATACTCCACTATGTATCTATGGGCCGAGATCTTTCAGATATCCCGGGTGCGACTTAAATAACTTCAAGACCTCAATCTTCTTTTGAATGTGCTGCATACAACTGATGCTAACGAAGCATAGTGGTTCTCTCACACAGAGTGGCGGCTTCACATGGGGGTCCCTGGGGGTCCGTGTCCCCTTATCGAATGCCTGGCCCCAGTGATGTTGCGACTTGCGACCCCTATACTTACAAGTTACTACTACATACCTGGCAACAAATAGTTGGCCCCGTGCTTATAAGTTTCCACCAACCACAAACTCCGCCCCTCCCCCAACCCAACTTGTCAAATCCTGGAGCAGCCACTGTTCACACAGGGAAAATTCTACTGAACCTCTATAAGCCCTGTTATTAAATTATTATTAAAGATAAATAGCTTTAAATAAGACTTAAAGAGGAATGCTATTATCTTTTTCTTAGAATAATATTACTGCTCCCTAATTGAAGCCATGCAAATTCTTCTTTAGCCCCCGCTTCAGAAACAAATTTTGAAATATTTCTTCGTTCGTTCGTTTGCGTGGACAGCAAAGATCCGTTGTGCCAATCTCGTGTTATCGAGATTGGTTGCCCCGGTGTGTTTCGTCGCCTTGGCAGTGGCGTAGCGAGGCAAAGTGCCGCGCCTCCAAAATTTTCCTGACAAGCAAAAAAACAAAAAACGTACGTTATCAAAAGCAAAAAACCTGATCAAAATTCGAAAATCTCGAAAATGCCGCCCCTATAGGGCAAGTTCCGCCCGGGGCTGTTCGCCCCCACTGCCCCCTCGCTACGCCACTGCGCCTTGGGACTGGTGCGATGGAAGCGCTGTGGCGGTGAGCCGGTGACCTTTTCCCGATTATCCAAGTACCATGAGCTCACCGCTGGTGCTCCTTGTTACTGTACGACGGCCGTGAATAGCACATTCGCCAACAAGAAGAAGAATCCGCCGCTGTTCGGTCTTCACCAGGGCCTCGTTAGCCACCCGTTTTCACAGTTCATGACAGGTCTTCACGGCTACTTTGTGTGCAACTGCTCTGTCAGGTATTCTTCGACTCGTTGTGCAGCATAGACATTTTAATAAGTATAACTTTTGCAATGGCGAATGGAAGTCAACAGTGTTTGTCAATTTATTATCGTTGATCGTCTTAAGTTTCTTAATTTAAACGATTAAAAAGTTAAAATGGAAATCGTTGGTCGACGCCAACGTTTCTTTTCAAGTAAATCGGACGAATATTTTGTTTGAAATTCTGCATTTCATTTGTACAGCTGACACCTCTATGCCCTCTTGCTTGTTTATTAAAGGTGTTTATTAACAGCACGTTAGTTAAAACCTTCTTTAAAGAACGATTTCACTGGATGAGCGACTTTATCTGAGCTAGATCACGATTCTGTATTCTCTGGTCAATTGATCGCTGCGCCGATGATGAGAAAGTCACCCAGTACAATCGTTAATTTCTATAGCGCCACTTCATAATGGATAGAAGGTGCACCAATTCCTGATCGTTTAATAACCGATTCACCTGAGTCTGGATCTGAAACGCCAAAGTGCTATATAAATTAGTGGGATCAAAAAGACTGGACTGGATAATTAATCATAGACTGGACTTTTACCCTGCTCTGTTTTACCATGGTGTTGCTTTACTGTACCAATTGACAACTGTTGTTTGTATGCTTGGTCCATCCATACAATTCTGTATAACAGGTTATGGTTGCCAAAAACTTCTTTTAGCTTTGGCTGTGCTCGGGATAAAGGAACTTTTAGTCTGTTCAGTTGAGCGATTGTATTCATACAAATTTTCTGACATTGTGAGCCATTTTAAGAATAACCTAAACATATTCATTGCAGAATGATTTTACTGTAACTTTTGTTTTATTTCAGAGTAACAGTTTACAGCGATTGGCAATGACATGGAGTCAAACGAAGGTATTTGTTAGGTCAAGAAACTCTGCTCTGTAGTATTATTATTTTGTCTTTGTGTTTTCTCATAAATATTTCTGAGCATCAAATTGTTATGTAACATATTCTAGAGCATCTAACTGTTATCTAACATAATATTTCCAAAATTACAACTCTCTCAAAAGTTTTCTGTTTAGTTTATTACTGATATTTTCTGTTTAGTTTATTACCAATAATTGACTTTTGCAGAATTTAAATATAAATGCCACAGAATTGTTTACTTTCTGCTGTTTTGATGTTTGCAGTTATTACTGATGCATGTGTTTTGCTGCTGTTTTGCTATTTAGGAGGCTGCTATAATTTCCCTGAACAAGTTCCTGAAGATGCTTCAAGTATTTCCAGTGCCTCAGCATATCCAGCTTATGCTTCTACTTTATCTCCCAATGTCAGGCTCTGTGGTCCTGATGTCATAACCACTGCAGGTAGCATCATGACAAATGGCACAGATTGTCTACCAGGTGAGCTACCAGGTGATACGGCAATGTCATTTGGTAGCAAAATTGGTTTATTTTCTGAAATTAATGAAACACGAGACATATCGTTTGCTTCAGATCGACAAGAATCTTTTAATTGTGAGGCGTTTGGATCGGATCACAATTCAACAAAAGGAGATTTATTGCCTGTTTTTTCCCAACCAGACATCCTGTCGTCTTCTGGCAGAATTATGTCAGCAGCTGTGGGAAGAAGCGTGGAATCTTCATGTGTGGAAAACTCTGCAAGAGGGGGCGAACAGAGTAAACAGCTTGGATATGCTCTGTGCTTTCAGGGAAATGAAGACTTAGAGCATCGTTTCATTTACTCTGTCGACGGAATGCACGGCAGAGCGGCCGATCAGGAGGATGCCAATGATTTTGCTGCTGCGTTCAGCCGGTCTCATTTATTTCGAACGTTTGATTTGGAATTTGACGACGACTCGGAGACAAAGAAGCCTTTACATTCGACTATGCAAACCTACGAACAGTCTTATTTGTATTCTATCCCAGGACGTGGCTTTGCAAAAGGTGCCGAGACAGCGGCAACAATGGAACTAAAAAGCGATGACCTTGATATTGATAAAGCTATTGGCAAAGTCAAGGATGCAGACAGTTTGATGTCGGTTTCTTCCCCAGTGCTCTCGTCTATCGACAGAGGAATACCCCTGAAAGAAACGAGTGATGCGATGGAGTGTCTGTCGTTTGGTCCACTTTCCTCCTCAGTGGATGCTGGTGGGTGGACAAATAATAACATTGATTTTCCAGAAGGTTCAGGCAGTGTATGTGTTGCCGGTGCTCTGAATGAAGGCAGCAGTAGTTCTCAGTCACGTGCATCGTTCATCAATAACATGGACTGCCTTGCAAGTGATGCCTGTAAAGACAAAGAACTTTGTGGATATGGCTTAAGGAATTGTTCGTTGTCTTTGTACGACGGTGACAGAGATGAAACTTTTGATGAAAAGTCCACAGGTCATAGTCCTCAAAGTTTGCAAAATTCTGCACTGTGTGACTCTGATGGCGTGGACAGAAGTAACCGAAATGGAACTTTGCATCTGGTTTCTTCTGATGTTCATGATGAAGAGAGTCTGTGCTTGTTTTCCAGTGAAGCTTATTCGTTGCCTGCTGCTTTTAGACTGTCGGGCAGCTGCAGTAGTGACAACAGCAGCAGAAGTGGCTCGATATCGTCGACTGGGGGGAAAATTTCCGACATTTCTGCTTTGAACAATGACAAAGCGATGAAAACCGATGCGCCAAATAAGCGAACAGCTTCGGTTTCTTCAAACAAAGCGGAAAACCACAGCTCGGCTGTAAGCATCAGTCCCGCAGCTTCTAACTCAGGTGAGTGCTGAATTTTTTTATGCTTGTTAAACTTATCGTTTGCTGAACTTGGGATAATTAAGACTAAATTAAACAAGTGAGGATTTATTCTTGGAAGTGTCTGAATCTGACAGATTTGTCCCGTGGAATTCCTATCACATTGGCGCGAGTGCAGCCTGTGTTCCAGCCGTCTTCATCTGGCCCGTCGTCGTCCTCGTACGAAGTGCCGCAGAACATTTCTCTCAGCCCTCCGTTGAGTTCAAACATCAACCTGCCGATCACTCAGCTGGGGAGAGTTGCGCCTACGTGGCTGCCGGACAGTGAGGCGCCGAGGTGCATGCAGTGTGATGCTTCGTTTTCCTTCACCAGGAGGCGTCATCATTGCAGAGCTTGTGGAAAGGTAATGTCCGAGATGATCTCTTGCGTTTGCTTCGCTATTTCTTCAGCTGATACTCCGGGGCAGATTGCCGCGTGGGATGCATCCACGATTTGTTCATTTTAATAATCATGAGTTATTACTGTTATGCAAATTTTTTAAGAATATTTCATATTGACATGAATTTATATTATTAGTGAATTTATCATTTTAGTTACAGCTGTATTCTGTTGTCATTCATATAGTAAACAAAATCAGTTTACTTTGAAAATGACAGGCGTGTCGTGTTTTGAGTGGTGTTTGTTGATCATAACATTTTGATTGTCTTAAGTTAAATTGTCTAAACCACGTTTGTTACTTATAAACAGGTAAGTTAATGATTGTCAGGTGTGGTGTTAAATTCTGACAATGTGTGCATGTTGAGACAGATATTCTGTGGAAGCTGCAGTAACTTGAAATCAGTGTTACATTACCTGGAGAATAAGGAGAGCCGTGTTTGCTCCAAGTGTTATCAGGACCTTATCAGAGGTGAAAACAGCCATGCCATTTTGATAGCTTTCAATTGGTTTATGTTGTTATTGTATAATGGCAAAGTAATATTTTCAATTCATTAGGATTATATTTTTTATCACAGAGAATAAAAGAAACACATATTTATAATTATTAGACTTCATTGAGGCAGTTAAATTTCATTTATGATTTGTACTTTCCTTATGCATTGGATGGGACATATAATGAGAGGAGACTCACTCCTGAGGGAAATAATAGAAGGACAACTAGAGGGGGAAAAGACCAAAGGAAGACCACGAGAGATGCTACTTGACTGGATGATGGAAAAGGACTATAAAGACTTAAAGGAGAAAGCTATGAACAGGAATGAATGGCGAAATTGGAATACAAAACCTGCCTAAGGTCAGAATACTATGAAGAAGATGTGCATTGAATGTTGAATTTTATGCTGCTATTTGTATGTAGCGCAATATTATCAGAAGATTCATCGGAAGTCACAGCTGAGGCCAAATCCAAACAATCCGAGTGAATACTGTTCGGTGATATCGCCTCTGCTTCAGGTTCAGTCTCTAAGTGCTGTGCCACTCCCTTCGATCATGGTGCCAACGAGCGGGGTTCTTCGCAAGCAAGGTGATACCATCCAATCCATCACGTTCAGTGGTCTTCTATGTATTACATGAAATTAATGGCATCTTAGTGGAGAAAGAATCTGTTAGTTGTTTGATCTTTTGGACAACTGAATCTTAATGATTTTGTGGGTGAATCTAGTTGTGAGTTAGTTTTGGGTTTTGTTATTTGCGGTAACTGAAAGATTGCTCTGAATTTTGTCAGATACATCAGAGAAGATTGCAGCAGGACATTGAATTGTATAACACACTTACAAAATTTTGATGATGGTGCATTTTAGGTTTTTGCAAACCCATAGAAAATTATTTAAGAGAGAATGTGCCAATTTTTTCAGTTTTGTATTTCTGCTTTTGTCATTTCTGTACAATTGGCACATTCTTTAAAATTATTCTTTCAGTATATATGTCAGATGCAGAAGGCTGCTGAGCAGAGGATTTGATGGAGTGTGTGTCGTTGTTTCAGGGTCTTTCAAGTGTAAATCGGAAGCAAAGCAGGTTATGTTTTCCGACGGAATTCGACCGGGTGGAGATCTGACGGAAGTGGATGGAGTAGGGAGACTGAGGTCGGCATCCGCTAATGTCGTACGGCAAACAGAACGAGTGGGAAAACCAGGTGAGCAGTCTAACAGCTCTGAATAAACCATGGGAAGAGTTTACTAAGCTCTATAAATAGATCTGTTGAATAGTTGAATAGCTCTAAATAGCCTCCAATGTATAGAGATGCATTTCTTAGCAGGTAAGTTGGTTGTGAAGGTGAAATTTGGTCATTCTGTTAAGCTTTCACAGTTTCCATATTCTCTTAGACCTTTGCAGCTGAGCAATGAATGACTATTTCTCTCAATTGGTTTCATTTGGTGAGCTGGTTCTGTCATTATGTATATAGCTGAACCTAGGTTAGCATGGGCATTTGAATGGGTCTATGGTCCAGTGGGGAACAGAGTTGATATTTTACTGATGTGGTGCAGTAAAGTGTTTATATAGTGCCTCTTCTGAGCCATCATTCAGGAGTGTTTCAGCTGCTATAGTTGACACTCTTTCACGTTGTAGTTTCAGTGAATCAAGTGCAAATGTTTACTGTTGCTTAGAATTTCTTTCAGATTTTTGTGATTGACATCTTAGTTAATTTTTCGGTTGCAAAGTGCACTTATTTTGAAATATCTTTCTTGGAATTGACTTAAATTATTTGATTTTAATCTGCATAATAATTTTCATTGATTTTTCTATACATGTGATGGTCTTTCTGCAATGGAGATATTCTGGTTAGCAGAGCATAGCATGATAGCCAATGAAGACTGGGCTGCAATTAGCCTTTGCTCAATTGAACCAGCTTTATGTTTATAGATAGAAACCTTTATGGTTTTCTATTTGATTTTCTTTTGCTGTAGGGCCGAATTATAAAGCTCCAGGTGACGTGTCCACAGGTGGAAAATTGTCGATCGTTTCAAGACAGAATACCTGTCTAATTCCGTCTTTCGGTGGACTGCCACCGGTTGTTGTCAATTCATCTTCGAACAAAGGTCAGACTCATGACGAGGTCATCACAATCAAATACATTGTTCTTTAAGTAGTAAGACTACTTTCTAATGAGCAGTGTAACACTAAAATACTCACTCTCTAACATGGGGTCCCACTCTGATTCATGTGTGCATGCCATAATGCTGCTACACCAGTGCTTCGTGCAATTCTACAGCATGATGTTGTGCACATCTATACGAATGATCTATTGATTTGAGTGATTTTGTTGTATAGATATGAATAACAGGAATTAACATTATTATTATTGAGTTGATGTGACTGTTTTGAACACGATAAAGCATGGTCCATAAGTGATGGGGGGAAGTATTCTTACTTTTCTAGACCATATTCTTGAAGGCCTTCATGCTATTCTGCCATAGGACTTCCTTTTGTACAGTTACTTGTTGATAATTTTGCTGCTGAGAATTGGGACAGAGTGGTGCAGGGCCCTTTAAGCTCCTGGCCCTCCCTGCCTGGCCATGTGGGCCCCTCTTACACCGCTGTATATACCTACTGCTGCTCTGCTATGACTTTAGTGCATCGGTGTTTCATTTGTAGGATATTCGTTAATGGACAGTCCAACCATGGAGTTTGTGCTGCATCACATGCGCAATGGTGATTTCAATTGATTCTCTTGAGTTTTATGCTTGTGGTTTTAAGTAGTAAATTGTTTTAATCAGCATAATTGCATATTTGTGGCAAATGTATTCGACAAGCTATATTTTGACAGATTAACTATAGTAGGATTTTACTGTAGAAGAATGACGGTTAACAGCTGTTGGGAAACTGTGATCGTAAGATTCATTGACCTTGTTCTATTGTGCTTTGCTATTTTTTCTATCATTCATTTGTCATATTTAATTGATTGATTATGATTGTTATGAGTTTTTGTAATTTTATCTTGCTTTTTTCCGATTATTTTCAGCCGACCTTCCAGTTCCCGTGACCTTTGTTATTGACAAGTATCTTGCAGTCATCGTTAAAATAGTTAATTGTAAGTAGAGTTTTTCTGGAGTGTGATTTCCAACATGTCAACTTTCAACTGAGGCAGATTATTTTTACTTAATGTCTTGCATGTGACGGCCGTTTCAGCCAGCTAACATTTATCTTAGATGATGTTGCTAAGCTGAAGCTCCTACTACCATCTACAAGTCTACTCGTCTGATTTTCAAAACTGTAGGATAAATTGAGACTTTATTTGTAAATTTGCTGAACTTCCTACTCAGTTGGTGACTATTTTTCTTGATTCACATAGATTTTTGTGTGAAATCATCTTTATAGCATGTCCACAGAGTTGTACGTCTGAACGAAGGTCTTGATGAAGCTTCCTTTTCTTGTGCTTCTGTTTTTCTAGTGGATTGCTGCATCAACCGTGTCTGTTGGTCTTTCACGACGAAAGGAATGCGATCTGTCGGTCAGGATGAAATAGTCATCCTCTTGGAATGCTTTCCAGATGAGCAGACACTTCCAGCAGACATGTTTCTTCATCTTCACTCCATCTACCAGCAAGCCAGTCAAGGTTGGAAAATTCCAAGTTGCATTTGTATGTAGCAAGTATTAATACTGTACTGGAGGAATTTTGACTGGACCCTCCTTGGCGTAGAGAACTCAGCACATGTAGAAATTTGTTGTTAACATGATTTTATTGGGACATTGAATATGTATTTGGTTATTAGATTTATCACTTTAAGTAGAATTTTATCAAGTTTACCAAAGTGTCAGATTATGATCCCAGGGTTTTTCACACGCATCATTGATTTTGATATTATTTGGAGAGATGACACTGCCTAGTACCTATCTTTCTAGCATAATATATTGTAGTGAAACTTGTTATATTTTTGTTTTCTTTCTGATGCTAAACTTCTTGAGTAGATATTTAGAAATGAGCTTAAAATTTGTCTTCCAGGAAACCCAGTTAATTCTATGGGCCACACAATACTTCCACCCGGTTGTTTTGGGAGCATGGATCACGGCGGTTTCCTATTCATTCGTCACACATTCCAGTGCCTGGAAAGGTTGATTCTTCCTGAGCCACCCTTTCTGTTTGGTATTCTTCTTCAGAAGTGGGAGATAGCGTGGGCCAAAGTGTTTCCTCTTAGGCTGCTTCTTCGACTTGGAGCAGAGTTTCGATGTAAGTCGTCCATTTTGAGAGTTCTTTCTTTTCGTTGCTGTTAACGTTATCGCATTTCTGTTTTGATAGTTTTCTTCAGACATCTTGTGGCATTTTGGAGAGGCCATGTTATATTGGTGCTGTAAAATACATTAGCGGTAGATGTGAAGTTAGTGACTCTCGGCTACTAGAATGTTTCAGAAGGTTCCATGAATGTATTATGGATATAATATATGTGTAAGTGTATGCACGTGTTTGTGATGTTTGTTAACTGTTCTTGGTAATGGTCCTTGCCTTGCCCCACGTCTCTACAGAATTTGTCAAATAATAATTGTAATTATAATTATTTAATAATATATATAGGATCTGCAGCTTGAATTCAATAGGTAATTACTTGAATTAATTATTGTAGACTGGAAGAATTTGTCAGTTCAGTATTCTTTGGTCAAACATATTAAATTAATAAATAAAAATTCAGGTTGATGTTATGATCCATCGTTTTTTTTCATATTTTGAAATTGTGTCCCTGTGTGTTGTGTCGTTAGATTACCCTTGTCCTCTGGTCAGTGTACGTGACAGGCGACCGGTCTACGGAGAGATCGGTCACACGATAATGAACCTCTTGGCTGACTTCCACAATTATCAATACATGGTCTCACACATAAGCGGTCTGGTCATCCATTTGGAAGTGAAAAAGACAACCGTGAGGATTCCCAGCGCCAGATACGATGCGGTAAGCCTTCATCTCATCTACAATGAGTCTAGACCATTGTTTGATCTGTTGTGTGGACCTTCCCACTGGAAGTGGAAAACTTTGGGATGAGGCTAGAACAGCTCCTCATTACTCTATTGAAAATTGATCATTGGTCTAGAATAGTTTCAAGGCAATTTGCTCAGCAGCTGTAGAAAATTTTTTAGCCTACCTTCAAGTTAGGAGATTGCTTGGAAATATAATAATAATAATTATAATTTATAATTATGCACTTTTGTAGCACAATTTCAAGTAATCTGATCACTTGATGGTACTTCAAATCAGGCGTGCAAAAAGAGCAAGTCAATTCAATTGCACTTTGTGATTAACCCCTTTACCGTGCATTTAACTGTAGCTCAATGTAAAATGGACGGATATATTCGGGGTCCCCGGTAAATGGGTTAAGTTTAAGCAGTTAATCTTTACAGTTGCAAGTTTTCACTTTGGGAGACCAGAGTTGCTTGTGTCTGAATGAAGCCGATCAGAAATGCCTTTTCAACCTTTCTGCATGTATTCGATCACCAACATCTCTAATGATGTTCTGCAATTGACAGGTGATGAAAGTCTTAAACAGCACCAATGGCCACGTCCTGGCGCTTGGAGCCGACTTCAGCATGTCGGCTGACTCACATCTTGTCTGTATGCAGAACGACGATGGCAGTTACCAGACGCAGGCGATCAACCATCAGAAAAAGGCTTGCAAAGGCAAGTTCCCACGCCTTCAGCTCGCTTATTCTACTGCTGCACGCCCCTCGGTTTTATAACGACGAATCTGTTTTGGTGTTTAGTGACTGGAGCTTCATTTGCCGTGTTCAACGGGGCGCTAAAGCCGACACCTGGGACGCTGGCCAAGTCGAGTGTTGTGGAGGATGGAGTGATGATCCAGGTGACGCCGTCTACGATGTCTGAAATTAAGCAGTCGTGGAAGAACATGAAGAATGTCACAATAGACTGCAGCTATCTTGGTAGCGACGATGTCGTGACAATTGAATGGATCGACGAGTCTACTTGCACGGCATCAAACAAGTTAGTCTTGTCTGCATAAGCAAAATAATTCATCATACTTACTATCTCTGATCTATGTTTCTTTTTCTCAGAAGAGCGTCTTTGTACGAAGCTAATTAGATATTAACAGAACTCTGTTCAATCCTGTTTTAAATCAGATTTCAAGGTTAATGCAGTTTGTTGAATAATTAATGAAGGATTTTACCATTTTGTGGTAATTAATTTTTTTTTTCTCTCTCTTTCTTTCTTTCAATATCATCTTCATGTTGTAACTTCTTTCTTTTAAACTGAAGTGTGTTCTTGACTCTCAAAGTAGTCTGAGAGGTTTTGTTTACATTTTCAGTTTGAAGAGCCCGGTGGACGGAATGCCGCTGGAAGGAGAAAGCGATCCACAGCGCGATCCACAGCGCGTCATCGGTGGACGGAGATATTTCTTCGCCGAACGACGAACGTTAACCATGTCATCCGGTGGAGCGGAGATGTTTTCTTCTTTGAATGTAATGAAGAGCAGATGACAAAGATCGGACTCCGTGTCACGAACGTTAATCGCTTGATCGAATACCAGCACTTTGAAATACCGGTTGAATTTTATTAAATATTTTCAACTTTTATGTATTTTACTAAATATTCTTGCAGTGGCTGGACAAAATGTCATGGGGACAAAATGTCATGGGGACAAAATGTCATGGGGACAAAATGTCATGGGGACAAAATGTCATGGGGACAAAATGTCATGGGGACAAAATGTCATGGGGACAAAATGTCATGGGGACAAAATGTCATGGGGACAAAATACATGGGGACAAAATGTTGGGGACAAAATGTCATGGGGACAAAATGTCATGGGGACAAAATTTGGGGACAAAATGTTGGGGACAAAATGTCATGGGGACAAAATGTCATGGGGACAAAATGTATGGGGACAAAATGTTGGGACAAAATGTCATGGGGACAAAATGTCATGGGGACAAAATGTCATGGGGACAAAATGTCATGGGGACAAAATGGGACAAAATGTCATGGGGACAAAATGTCATGGGGACAAAATGTCATGGGGACAAAATGTCACAAAATGTCATGGGGACAAAATGTCATGGGGACAAAATGTCATGGGGACAAAATGTCATGGGAACAAAATGTCATGGTTTAGGGTTAGAGTTAGAGTGACATTTTGTCCATGACATTTTGTCCATGACATTTTGTCCTAGAACCATTCTTGCATTAATGGATAAGTGGTGATTGTGCATTGCAGGTTAGCTTTAAGGCGGGATCGAACAATCATTCGTTGCCAGATTCTTGCATAGATGAACTGGAAGAGAAGCTGTTGCCGCTGCTGCAGAAATATCTGTCGTCTTCCCCGTCTTCTGCTTTGGCAGCGGACGAGCAGGGGGCTCTGGCCGTTGAACTGATCTTCAACGTTCTTCACCTGAGTTCAATGATCGCTTCAACGTACGCCGTCAATTTGCCCGACTGAGTTGAACTGTTTCTTTATTCTGACGGTCCCATTGCGTGCTCTTTCCAGTTGTTGATCCAGTGCTGTTTCCACTTGTTGAGCCGCTTTTATTTCTAAGCCGAGTACTTTGAGCGACTTGTAAATGATGGGGAGCTCAAGCTCCTCTTCCTATATTTATCAACGGCAGTCTCCAGCTGCAACCATTTCTGGTGAAGCCCTTAAAACGCAGATATTATGTCAGATATTTATTGATGGGTTTTCCATTTATGCAGCATTTCTCAACCTGTTTACTACATTAGAAATAAATTTCACGCGTCAGGGAACTCTTGGCATAACAATACTGGAGCTGGACTTCTTTTTAAATAGGAATGGTGGTCATAACGTCATTTCATGTTCTGTATCAGACGGGGAAATTCTGGTCATCGGCCAATTCTGACGATGACTTTTTATTCAATGACCGTTTTCTCTCTTTCTCTAATTCCAATTCAGCTTCATAGATATGTGATTGTGTTACAACAGCTCTCCCAATTTCTAGATACCTTTAGTGTAAACATACAGTTTACAGGAGTTTGTGGTTTGGAAATGTTGCAGTGATGTGTTTTGGCTGTTTGAACCCAGTTGTATGTCATGCTGGCATTTGAGTTCATGTAGCTGGTTATTGAAAAGATTTATTTAAAAATGATGATGGTGATCATGCTTTTGATAGTAACTTATTATAATTTTAAATGGAAACAATGAAGCCCTCTGATCCTGTCTTAGGACAGAAGCTGACAATGATAATATTATTTATATCTGTTGTTTTATTTGATGAAATATTTTTGGAGGTGCTCCATTGACCCCAGAACAAAATTTTCTGTCATCTTTGGTGTATTCAGACAAAATTATTCGGCATCAAATGTTTTGTCTTCAGTCAGTGTGGGGGTGGCAGAACCAAGGCCCCTGTTTAGTCCTGCAGTCTTAACTGTATGTTGTTTTGGTAACAGTTTGCTTTGGCCGATGTTCTCATATATTATATTCTTGATTTAACTGTTAGTTTATTTGCTTACAAGTAGTGTTTTAAATTGTTTGTGCATTTTCATTCACTTATTTGTGCTTTTTTGATGTAGCATCTGAGTTATTGCTCTCTTTTCGTGATATTTATGATTTATTTTTCTGTAAAATTGATTTGATTTTTTATATGCAGACAATATTCCCATTCAACTTACTTATTCTTAACTTTTAAGCATTAATTTCTGATATTCTGATGCAGTTGTCTGTTTACCTTGTTTACCTTGTAACTGTATATAAATAAATTATTATAAATATGATACATTTAGAAGCTTAATACAGAAAAAAACACAAATTTGTCACTTTTATCTTATGTGTTTTGATCTATGGGTGTGTGGCTGTGCTTTCATAATATTAATTGATATGGGAATGGCATAAACTGATCTTAAACTTCTATATCGCTACTTCATAATGCACAGAAGCATCCATTGATGGCACACAAGATCTTAATCGCATAAGATCCAAGTCAAATCCAGGATATCGGGCTGGACCTGTTTTCCCATTAGCGTGATGTCTATGGTTCTGGAGTTCAGACTTTCAATCCTTTCATCTCGAACACTTTGATCTTTGATTCGTTTTTTTAAAGTTCACTCTCACATCTGTATTATGCCACCTGCCAAACTAAAGTTTTCTAGATTTTTATCTGTGTGGCTATCAACATGTCGATACAATCAGTCATGGATGGATACAAAGAAGCTTCTTTTAAATTCAAGAATTTTCTAAATTGTGTTTAATTGGAAGTTTACCTGTTTGTAAACCTGTTAAAGTGAGTATTTTGGCTTGGCCTATCCCCTAGATTGCTCCTCGTTGATATAACCGACCTTTTCAACCTGATCTGGCTCTAAATCGAATTTGGTGCGCCATTAATTTAGATGATGCCTAGTCATGAAAATAGTGGCGCCATAGAAGTTTTTGATTGATTAATTGATAACTTGCATATTCGTCATTGGTCATAATTTAAAAGCTTACTGCACCGCGTGCCGTTTGCCGCTATTGCTAGTAACGCTGTCGAGTAGCAGTGATGATGGCGGTCGAGGGGCTTCGGGCAGAATGTTTCTTATGATTTTGAACGATTTTATGTCACTATTTTTCGACTTATTGTACAATATATTTAAGCAATTTTGTTGTCGATCGACGATCGTCGATGGATTTTGCCGATAAAGCCCGCCTCGTCGGCGAAGCCTTACTCTGGAGAGGACCCCTCCGTGCGCCCCCCAAAAATTTCAGTACGTTAATTAGTTGACAGCTGTTCTTCGCTATGGAACCGCCGAGGCCGAGTATTTTGACGACGTCTACGGCCGCACTCTGAACCTATCTCCGTCGGAGCCAAGTGCTGAGGTGCAGAATCTAGCTGGAATTTTATAATTTCCAGGTTTGAAGCGGTTCTTTGTCGTTGTCGATGATGATGAGGAATGAGTGCGAAGTCGTTGCCGGCGAAGACGACGATTCTTCGTCGTCCCGTCCTCTGCTGGCATCCGACGAAGAGCCTTGTGCGATGGAGAACGAAGTGTTGTCACAGGAGAGGAGTCCGGGAACTCAGCCTGATTCGCCCTCCTGGATGGTGGGATTACGGCATAGGGCAAAGTTGTGTGAGTAATGTGATCTGCGTGCCTGCCTCTGATGTATTTAAATATTTTTGTTGAATTTTACAATAACATAAGCCGGTGATATGTTGTTGTCTTATGTGGGTTGGTCTCAAGTCTTGGATTACTTGTGCTTTAGCTGAACATTGCAGTCATAGTGCCACAGAATTTTGTAGATGAAAAGCAAGTCGTGTGATTTTGCCATAGACATTTCTGATTTCAATATAAACTTAACCATTATTTGGGAAACTGTATTTTGTGGTCCTACACTTGTGATGTTATATTGTTTAACTTTTTTGATGACCAGTGCACACATTTTCTATGTTCAAACAGATGAATTGTTGTTATTATTATTACATGGTTGTTAAAAGATTTTTAAGTCATTCACAAAGTGGTAAACAGCTTACCAAAGGTCGCTACAAAGTATCTATGGTCAGGTATGAACCAAACAGATGAATTGTTATTATTACATGGTTGTTAAAAGATTTTTAAGTCATTCACAAAGTGGTAAACAGCTTACCAAAGGTCGCTACAAAGTATCTATGGTCAGGTATGAACCAAACAGATGAATTGTTGCTGTTATTATTATTATATGGTTGTTAAAAGATGTTTAAGTCATTCACAAAGTGGTAAACAGCTTTCACAAAGTATCTATGGTCAGGTATGAACCAAACAGATGAATTGTTGCTGTTATTATTATTATATGGTTGTTAAAAGATGTTTAAGTCATTCACAAAGTGGTAAACAGCTTACCAAAGGTCGCTACAAAGTATCTATGGTCAGGTATGAACCAGTTACCCTTCAGTTGCGTGGCAAGAGTCTTACTGCTACACCACCTTGCCCCATGCCCCACCCATGACCCATCTTTCCCTCTGTAATTTTATGAGTTTTGTGTTTTTCAGGTCGTGAGAGATTGCTGTCACAGAAATTCGCAGTCACATCACAGTTTGTTGTGTCGGCAAAAATGTGGACTCGGACCATTCCAACACGAAACTGTGACGTACTGACAACATTTCCCGCTCAAACAGATGACGACACACTGATGTGGGTGTTGGCACGGCTACGCGCTCGCGTTCCCGAGCTGAACGTTCATGTCCGTCACCATAGCAACACAGGAGTGTATGGTTTCTACCTGACCGCTTCCTATGAACAGTAGGCATCTATGCTGTATTTTTTGTCTATGATTTCTGCTCGGTTGATTAATATGTTATTTTATAGAATTGCATTGTAGTGAATTTAGTTGTAATGGAATTTAAGAGCTTTGTAGGTCACAGTCTGCTGATTTTACCTAAAGGTATGTAGTGCATATGTTTTAATGGCAAACTGTGTACATAGCAGGTAAGAGGGGGAGCCTGGTTCTTTGAAGTCTCTTATAATGGATTTATTTCTTATATGCACCTGCATATCAGTTTGAGTCATACCTGTATATCGTCTTTTCTAATGACTATATATATATATATATATATATATATATATATATATATATATATATATATATGTATATATTAATGTCCTCGTACTTAATTCCCCGAAGGTCTGATGAATAAAATTATATATATTAAGACATCTGCTTATATTTTAAGTGCATTTGGTATTTTTGTGCTTTATGTATAATTCCTGGTCAATCATTTGCTGAGGACAACTTTTAAAAACCTGTGATGAGGTTAAGAAGAATGTGTGATTGTTGTTTGTTTTAGTCTGTATTCAGAATTTGATATAGAATATAATTAATTTTGTGTTATTTTCAAACACTTTCATTTTGGATTTTTTACAGCAGAAATGCATATAGACATAGCTGACATTGTCGATAAATTTCTACTCTGGGGCACTGTGCTTTTCAATCATCATCATCATCATCGTTATCATCATTGTGTAAATTTGATGGCACTAGTATGCTGGTATCAATCAATTGTGATCCAAATTAGCTGACAGCAGATAATAATTAGCAGAGTTGTCTATCTGGGTCATAGGTCATAAATACTAATGTGATCACACTGAGAAAATTTATACTGCATCATGTACTATAGCACTTCTGAATGATTCATCATAAGAAATGCTATACAAATATTCAGTTGCATGACATATACGGGTAGTTTAGTGGTGCTGATACTAAGAATAAAGACTTCTATTCTTGCAGTCCTTGCATTGACAATTTGAGTATGGGCTGCTTGCTCTTTGTTATTACTTGAGCCATCTGCTGCTAATAAGTTAACAGTTTCAGTTAAATTAAATGGTGAACAGAGAAATAACTGTTTTCTCAAAAGAGTGAATTGTGTTGCAATTTTGAATTTCTTCCTTTGAGATATTTTTCCACCTGGTTTTAAATTTGCTTTTAGCTTTTGCTGTACAAAGGCTTACGTACATCTTGCTTTTGACCCTTAGCTTATGTTGTGTGTATCTTTTACATTGTATTCTGAAGACAGAAGAATGATGAATAATCCAACATGTGCACGATATTGATGTATATTGTGTTCATACATCTCTCGGACTGAGCAAATGTTTTGCCAATATTTTGTTTGTCAGAAAACAGCTGTTCAGTAAATCGAAGCTTAATGTTTGGACTTTGACAGAAATATCAGGTCATGTCAAAATAACATACGCGGAATTAAGCTGATCTAAACAGTCTGATAAATGATTTTGCTCTTACATTATATTTATATATGTGTGAAATTTTTTCTGTATATTCATGTAAAATCTATTATATTTATGTATGAAAATTGTTATATGTATTTTTTCTTATTCTCTGGAACTGAGCACTGAGGGCATAAGATTTCCTTGTGTGTGTGTAACTGTGAAACTGTGTCATAAACTGGGTTAAGTATTTTAAGCATTGAATGGCATATTCTCTTCCCATATGATGTACAGGGATATGCTCTGTATTATGCATGCTCAGTATCTGCTCATTTGTTCAGGTGAACTGCAGAATTTTTGCTCCACAATTTCTTTGTCAGTTGGATTGAATTTGGTATTTGATGCTTCTTATTACTTTGATGCAATAATAGTTCTTCCGTGCAATTAAGTTTGCTTTCCAGCATTTGGAAAAGACATTATCCAGGCGCTCTGCAATACTAAATCTTTGTAGCTTTGCTGCACCTGTGTTTTCCATTTAATGTGCTACATTCTTGGTCTTCCTCTGTGAGAGAATCTTCTATTTCCTTCATATCTGATTGATTCTAGCAATTCCCAAGGTTTGGAATGTGAATTTCTGCACCAGAGAGATAGAGAGGTCTAAGGGGCTATCAAGATGGCACGTAAATTACATAAAAATCATGGATAGCATTCAGCCATCAATAAATTCTTTGGGTTTTGGTGTTTTTGTAATTTAATTGATGTATTTATGTGTTCACTAAGATACATAATTACAATTTCAAATACAGCATTGGAGTATGATTCATTATCTGTTAAATAAATGCTTGAATGGAGATTTTTAAAAGCTTTTTACAAACTAATATTGCGTTATCATTGATGTGCATATGTGCATGTACATGTGTCCGATTTATAATACAAGGATTTTGATTTTGTCTTTACAGTTTGTTGAGAGGAGCGGAAGAAATAGCGATTCGCAAACCAATCAAGTCCGAATATGGAGGTGGAAATAAAGAGTTCGTCCACGAAGATCAGGAATATTTTGTTGGCGTTGATGACTCATCAACGTTTCTCACGAGCGAGGAACGACAGAGCATCGTACAACATTTTCTCTTTAATCTGCGAGCGCATCAGGGCGACCAGCTCGACCGAATCAGATTTCTGGAAGGACAGGCAATCGGTAATTGTTATCTCTTTAGTTCTTTAATTTACTTTTCTTGTAATGCTTGCTTCTGACTTTGCTTTGATTATTATTATTATTATTATTATTATTATTATTATTATTATCGAATGCTTAATGTGTTAAATGATGTCAGCCATTTGATTGCAACATTATCAGCTGTATGTAGAGTTTGTAGTCCACCGTCCTCTAGTCTGGTTATAGGGCAAGAGTCAACTAGGTGCGACATTGTTTGAACGACACCGCAGGGGCACAGGTTCGAGTCAGTTAATCCTCATTTCTGATCACAGTATTTGCAGTGTCCCTGTCCAGTTCGAAAACGGTTTAACAGACACCACAGTTGACAAGGCAGCGTGTCGAAGCCTGGTTGTTGGATAGCGGGATGCTTTGATGTTATTGGTGGTTAAAGGAAAATTTGATGATGGTCAAATTCAGTCAGACAGGTTCCATGTCATTCTCCTCGTAATATCACAGAATTTTGTAAGCTTAAGTTAGTATAACAAATCATATATGAATCCTGCTTTATTTTTGAATGCAGTTATTGTCAACCGCAGTCAATAATGATTCAATTTGAGCAATTCTTTTCTGGTCATCAGATCTTTTTCTCATGTTTATCATATCAGTTTTCAGATACCTTAAACTGTAATCTTTGTAAGAATTCTTAAACTGTAATCTTTGTAAGAATTCTGAGTTACTGTAGTTGTTTATGTGATCTGGTCTGTTTGGCATTGGTTCCGTTTTGAAGCATTCTTGGCGATTTCTTCACGACCATTGAAGTTGATTTACAGCTGCTTTCCCTGTTGACAATATATTAGACATTTATCTTTTGTTTGTAGTTCCTGTGTTGATGTCAAGGTGCATCATAGATCAGGTCTTGCCGTTGCATTGCCCCGAGGACCTGGCTCATCTCCGAGAGCACTGGGTCCAAGCCTTCTTTCACTCGCAGCCGCTCGGTAGAGTTGCTATGCTCATTTAATCATCATTCCAATATTTCATTAGAATTCTTGTTGTTGTTGTTGTTCATTCATTCATTCATTCTTGGACGATTTCTATAGCGCTGTTGAGGCCCACAACAAAAGCGCTTTAACATCTGTTTGTTTTTAAGCTCTTGATGAAGTTCAGGAGTATTAGCCGTAGTGACGTGATCAGGAAGAGAGTTCCACATCATAGATCAGGAACCTGAAGTTTCACGACTCGAACGGAGTGACAATCTCCTATCACTGCACTGCTGTGTTTGCGCGAGATACTCCGGACAGTACGGGTCATCTCAGCCAGCATCTCTTGAACACAATCCGCTTGAAGTCAATGAAGACGATCCCTGAGAAGTGGAGTTCCTCGCACCAACGACATCCGAACACGATCCTCGCTGACTGATTAAGGATAGACTGCAGGCGATCCAGTTTATTGACTGGGAGACCCACAGCACACTATTGCAATAATCAATCCTCGTTAGCACTAAGGCCTGAACCAAGTGAACGACACCAGATACAGGTAGATAGCGCTCGGACTGATCGTATTCTTCTCAGTTGAAAGTGGCATCGCCTGATCACATCATTTAGGTACGGCTCAAATGACAGAGTACCATTTCACACTCTGAGGGGACAATGGTAACATGTTGATTCACTAGCGTCCTTCTCCGGGGGTGGTGACCCAAAGAAACTCCGTTTTCCAACATTTTCGATTTTCCTCCGCCCACTTCGAGCGGCAGCCAGATTTAATCATCATAGCTGTGGGGCGACAGTCCAAAGACCAAAATAATTCTAAGGTCCGTGTAAAGAATGAAGAGTCAGACCGTTGTTGTTGTTCTTTTTCTTTCTCTTCACTGTATGACCGCAGTTGAGTGCTTTCATATAGTGCATTTATTCATGCAGTCAGAAATGTGCTTTGGATGCATGTTCAAGTTACAGAGCTCTCTTTCTCAGAGCTTGAACTGGGACTTAGGATGGTGCTGATGATGAAAGCACACAGTCTGAAATAATAGGTTATTTGTTGTTAGTTTAAAAGCAGTGAAACATTTCTGATTTTTAAAAATAATGGTAAAGTATGTCTTAATTACTGTATGTTTATGTATTCAATTAGTGCATATATGCAAGTACTGCACTTTTTAAAACCATCTATGTCAATTCAATTAGGTCTGTACAGTGTACATGTGTGGCATGCAGTACATTTCACACATGTTGTTAAATGTGTTTTCACGTTGTGTATGCAGTCACAATATGCTCAGTTGTACTGTAACTGTAATGTGCTTACCATAGTTACATAAAATTACAGTTTGGGAATTTTGTGCACCAGAGTTTGAATTTACAGTGCTTGGCTCCTCAGTTTGTTAAGCCAGCCATTATGCTATGACCTTCAATTGTGTATTCTAGAAGATGATTTTGTTGAATTTTGCAATTAGCAAAAGATAATGAGGGTGTGCTGTGGCATGCGGTGGCCAGAGCAGGGGGCTCGGTTGTTTGCTTTGAGATTTTGCTTCTGTTTGTTTTAGACAGAGTTTGTGATTACTTTGGTGTCAAAATTGCTCTGTACTTTGCGTACCTTGGTCATTATACGAAGGCTTTACTCTGTCCAGCATTTCTTGGTCTGTTATTCTGGCTGTTAGAAGGAACACATCAGGTTAGATTCATAATATTTAGTTATTCTGTTACTTTATGACCTTTTTGTTTTAGAAATTTAAGAGTTATAATGTCTAAACACGTAATTGTATGTTTTGTTTTTCGACCCTTTAAAAATGTTGCTTACATGTTTGTTATCATTGACAAAACATTCAGATAAAACTTCTGGCAAATATTTAATATGATTATCATGAAAACCAGTACTGGATCAAATTGTTAAATGTAGCTTTTGACTTACATATATGTTAATTGAAGAATATAAAAATTATGTGTCTGTGTGTGTGTGTGTGTTTGTATATATATCTAATATGTGTAAATGTAGTTACTGTGGTTTCACCTTTTTAGCAGTAAAGAATTTGAATGGATCAAATTATTTTAGAGCTTCAAAGTACCTGGAATCAGTATGCTGTGTTTATTATGTTTCAGTACACAGACGATGTCTGCTTTGTGTTGTTTGCATTCTTCAACGTTGCCTGGGCAACGCTATATTTGGAGAACTGGAAGCGCAAAGGAGCGGAGTACGCTTATAAATGGGGAACTCTCGACAAGGAAGGATGAACTCCTTGTGGAGCCAAGAGCTCTGTTTCATGTAAGCTTTAGATTTCGACATGTGTGGGTTTCACATATTTTCTTCTTTGTCAGCTGCTCTTGCTGGCAAATTGCACTGCATTATACAGGTTACTTGGGCTGTAAATATTTGGTTAAAAGCTGTGTAGACTTCTTTGGTAATGGTCTGGAATTATGCCTCTTTTTCTAATACTGAAAGAACTTTGTGTTCTGTGGCTGGATCTTGAGCTGTTGTTTAGATAAACTTTTGGTTAGAGGTTTCATTTAATTGTAATTGTACAGATAGTTTGTTTTTTTAATTGCAGTACAGTATCTCGCTGTTTTTCTGCCTCTGTTTATGTTCCTGTCTCTCTCTATATCGCTCTTTCTCTCTCTCTCACACACACACACACACACACACACACACAAACACACTTGCATATGCACACACATTATGTGAAGCCACATTTTATTGTTTTTGACTTCATAATCTTCTGATTACTATCTTGAATGCTTTTAACCTCTTTGATGTTCTCAGATTTTTCATTTGATAATTATCCATCATTTGTCATATATTCAGTGGGTTCTAAGATGGCCGATCTTTTTGCTGCTCTTTGTGTAAAGACAAAGGCCATTGTTTTTGGCTGTTTTAGGGACGTATTGTTCGGAGCACGGTGACCGGTCGCTTTGAGCCTTTGTATCCGTCGTGGAAGCGTAACCTGTTTCGTTATTTCGTCAGCCTTCCAGTCGTCATGATGTGTCTCAGCGTAGTCTTCATAATTCTCTGGTGGATTCTCGAGCTGCAGAACTGGGTCAACATCAAGGTTCACTCGGGCGCCACTCCGTTCTTCTGCAAGTTCCTGCCGAAGATCCTGCTTGCCATTTGCATCAGCCTTTTGGATGACGTCTACAAGAAGATTGCAATTTGGTTGAACAATAAAGGTAAACCCGTAAGAAATAATTGGTTCACTGTTGTCAATATTTCTTTTTATTATTTATTCAGTAACTTTGAACGAATAGATATTACATCTTCCCATTTCTGTGCTCTGAACTTTACACTGGCATTGAATGTCACTTATTTTAATGGTATCATGTAATGTAATAGACTGTTTTGATTAGATGAAACTCTTGGTTGGGTTTTGGGTCTTCGACTGTCTGGCAGTTGTTGGGTCTTCAGAATGACTGTTTCAGATTCTTTGCTGTGAAGCAACTTGCCATTTGCTAATATAAGATAAAATGTAGACAGTGAATCAGTTTAACAATTCTGAGTTCTTCCTGAGAATTCTGCTATTTTTAAAGGATTTTACTCTTTAAAGTATTAAATAGGACCCAGTTTTTCCAAAGCCATTTATGCCTCCTCTGATCCTAGCCGTAATTATTGTTAGTTTCTTCTCAATTGCCTAAGATGTCTTCTTCATTGGTGGGTTGTTAATGTGATTGTGTTTATCTTATCTTTACAGAGAATCATCGTCTTGATATAACGTATGAGAACAATCTCATAATTAAGCTTGTGTTGGTGAGTTGCTGAACACATTATATATGAAATAAAAGCTGCTGATAATAATTATCATCATTTAATCAGGATATAATAACCAGGCTAATTGAAAATTTATACAGCACAGTTTTAGCATGTATCATAATTGACAGAGAAGAAATTGAGTTGTTCAAAATTAAAACAGGATTTAGACAAGGACGTGTCGTATCATGCCAAAATAATCAGGCTAATTGAAAATTTATACAGCACAGTTTTATCATGACTGACGGAAGACATCAAATGACTTTAGAAGAAATAGCAAAGAACAGAGAACTTTGGAAAGTAAGTAAAGTAAAGTAAGTAAAGTAAAATCTCGTGGATTTCTATAGCGCCTTGGAAAGCAGCACAACAGTAGCTGCTTATTCTTAGGCGCTCAAGATGTCGTGGAGAAGTCGATAGCTGGACACAGCTGGAGTACGAAGATCTGACCTGAAGAATCATGATTAAATGATGAATGATGATTGTTATTTGCATTGGGTTTAGCTTCAGTTTGTCAATTTGTTTTTATTATTTAAGTTCCAGTTTGTCAATTCTTTCTTGTCGCTGTTCTACATTGCCTTCTATCTACAAGATATGCAGCAATTGAAAGATGTAAGTGATCATGCTTTCTCCTTTAGATTTCAGCTTCATTGCTCTGTTCTGTTACTTGCTTCAATTATATATTCAAAGCAGAACACAGCATCCGGGTGTTTTGATTCAGTTTTCATTGCATTGAATTTCTCCTTTGGTAAAATATTTTTATTATTGAAGTTAGAAACAGGATTCGGGTGTCTGTTATATGTTCAAACTCTCTTAATGTTCTACCTGCACTGTTGTTGTTTATGGTGTCTGTCTGTCTGTCTGTCTGTCTGTCTGTCTGTCTGTCTGTCTGTCTGTCTGTCTGTCTGTCTGTCTGTCTGTCTGTCTGTCTGTCTCTCTGTTTTTTTATCTCTGCATTCAAAATCTGTTGTTAGTCTCACATCCATTTAAATGTCATGCAGATTGAATTAAATGTAAAATTTACTGGATTTTATTCAGAATGCAGAAACCTTCATTCCTAATATTGTACCTTTTGCTTTTCCAATGCCAACCTATATTTACCTTTGCATATTTCTAATGCTTTCAACTAGAGTCCTTCCTCATTATGTGTCTGAAGAAGGAAATCTGCCATTTTTTGCCCTTTTTACTTTACGTTACTTATTGTGTTGTCTGCTTCAGCAACTGGCTGCGTTGCTCATAACTCGTCAGGTGATCGGGAACATACGTGAGGCTGTGCTGCCGTACGTGATGGAGAAGATCAAACTCTTCAAGATCGGCTACAGGGTGGTGGAGGCAATGAGCCCCGAGACGTTGGAAAGGCAGATACGGGAGCTCGAGGAAAATGACAAAAGGTCTAGGAGTTCTTCTCGAGAGGAGGAGGAAGAGGAGAAGGAGGGCAGGGACGATGCGTGGCATGGTGGTCAGTCAAGGAGTTCTCCAGACAGCGATGAAATCCTCACAAGAAAGGTCTGCAACGAAGAAATCGAGGAAGTCAAGACCGGATTGACGCTGGGTCAGGCTGAGGTCGAAGCGTGCATGAAGAAGGTTCGTTTCACATCGTAACTGATCTGGAGTCGTTGCATCTAGATCTATGCTCTGATTTTGCTTACTTTTATTATTATATTTTAAATTTTAAAAAGTTTATGATAAATGACAACTATCAGATTGGAAGGCACGAGGGTGAAGACATGTTTGTCAACATGATCTGGCAAGACAGAAAGAGATGCATGTATTTTTAATTTGTTTTTTGTTATTTGAAGATTTATTTGGGTTATGGTTTGTAGGAAATACTCTGTTCCTCATGAAAATGATGAAAATTGTGGGGGGAGGGGAGGCGTGATATTTGATATCCAGTTGATGCATTCTATGTAGATGAAATATTGTTTGACCTGCAGTCAGTTCCCCAATTTTTAGAGTTCATGTGCTCAGGTCAGGTTTTTGTCCTCCGGCTGTGTCCAGATGTCGACTTTTACACGACATCTCTCCAAAGTTCTCTGTACTTTGTATAGCAACCTTGGGCAAGTTGGTTGGTTGACTTGCTCTGCACATATGATTCTTCACTTTGTGAATGACTTGAGTGATGATGATGATGATGATGATGATGATGATGATGATGATGATTATGATGATGATGATTTGTAGTATTAATAGTGACTTGACACTTTACTTTGTTGATTTTGTGTCGTTTCAGTTGTCGTTTGTTATTTTGCAGTACGAAGACACTTATGAGGATTATCTGGAGATGTTGATACAGTTTGGTTACGTGACTTTGTTTTCTTCTGCGTTTCCAATGGCCGCTATGTGCGCTCTGCTCAACAACATCATCGAGATCCGGAGCGACGCGTTCAAGCTCTGCATGACGTTCCAGCGACCGTTTGGCCAGCGAGTCGAAAACATTGGCATCTGGCAGGTAACGTTTCACCTGATTACACACCTGTGCTGCTTTGGGCTCTGAGCGCTCAACTGATTTCTAAGTTTTTAAGTTGAAGGGTTTTTGGGGAGAGGATTGTCTCAAAAATGTCCAAAAATACAGTATTTTTAATCAAGAACTGATATGGATAGCATTTTGCACTGGGACACTGTCAGAGTGCCCAGTATTGGCAGATTTGTACAAATCAATTAGACATTTCCTCAAAATATATTTTGGTTTATGTTTATATTTTGATATTTAAGAAACAAAATACGTTGCACTTGTTTAATATACCGTTAATCAGAGCCACGTAATATCAGCGGTTTTAATGTCATTCAGCCATTGATGTTACAGCATTTCTCATTTACTGTCACTGTCAAAACAATATATTCATTGATGTCAACCCTGATTAAAATGACTATACAGTTATTTGAAAAGGATGTTAACTGGATTTAACTGTACTGAGATAGTTCATAATGGATGTTTTAGGTCAGTGCTTCCAAGCTCTTAAAGTTAGCAGACCGGTATAAAATTGTCCTATTGCACCAGTGATCGGTGCTATTTTAAAAAACCTTCTTTCTATAATATCATGTTAAATATGTCGTGAAATATATGCTTGCTTAGCCAATTATATATAGTTCTGTTGGTTCTATATGTGTGGAAGTATTAAAAATTTTAGGAAAATGACTCTCATGTGAGAAAATATTTCTAAACTGACTATTTTACTTTTTCTTCATTTTCTCAACTCTTGCTGTGGACCCCCACTTTGGGAGGCACTATTTTAGAGTATTGAGTATTTGTCAGCCTTATGAATACAAATTGTGTTTAGACTGAACTTGGATAGTGTTTTTAGGTATTTGAAATGATGTGACGTGTTTAGTTGATGGTTTTTCCTCTCTTATGTTAGCATGGACTTGAGCTGATGAGTATCATTGCGGTTATGGTCAATTCGGCTCTGATTGGAATATCTGACCTTGCCGACAGACTTTTTCCTGGCTGGGGAACTGTTGAAAGGATTGTCTTCATTGTTTTTCTGGAGGTTAATGTAAAAGAAATGTGTTCTTTGATTTGTCCTAATCTTCTGATTGTAGCGCATGAACTGGTGATGATGTACAGAAGCACTCTTAATATTTGTTGAGATAGAATATGGTCTCTCTCTCTGATTGGTTATCTGATAGTTTTAAGTTGATGGAATTCTTTTGGTTTGAGGATTCCACGACGGCAATCAGTGGTGATTCAAAATAAAATATTTGAGCCAGTCAAGAACTAATGTGAGTCTGTGTGACATTATTTGAAGATGACGTAGATAATAACTGAATATTGCCACGTACAGTAGGTACTAACTGTGAATATTAAACTATGAGACTTAGAGAGAGGAACTTGATGTAAATAAACTTATAATATAGAGGTTTTACTGTGACCGTTGTTGCTTTTATGTTGAAGCATTTTGTTTTGGCTGTGAAATTTCTCGTTGCTTACGCCATTCCCGATATTCCTCACAAGGTTGCCGAAGAGAAGGCGAGGCTTGAGTTTCTGCGGAGAGAGGCTCTCAAGGTCGGTCTCTTTGGATGCTTGAAGCTCTCACCTTCTCGAAAATACTTCTTCATTTTTCAGTTATTTGTAAAATTAATATGCTTTAGTGTTAAGGCTGCTGTTGCATGTTTCTCTAATTTCACTGTTTGTTAAGTTCTTATGTTGGAATGTATACAGTTATCATTAAGATTTGAAGAAATAAAAGAGTTACTGATATACTGGTACTTAAAGTTTTAAAACAAATATATTTGGGGGCAATGAGACCTTCATTGTATTGACCCCAAAGCAGCTAGAGATAATGTATGCCAAATTTTTTAAACTGGACTGCAGGGAACATGTTGGAGGACTTTTGTGAGAATTGATTCATGACTGAACTGACTGAGTGAGTTCCTGTTTCAGGAACCA
This sequence comes from Metaphire vulgaris, assembly GCA_018105865.1. Taxonomy (NCBI): domain Eukaryota; kingdom Metazoa; phylum Annelida; class Clitellata; order Crassiclitellata; family Megascolecidae; genus Metaphire; species Metaphire vulgaris. Next base: position 10,610,713 of record CM030871.1, read on the forward strand.
GCATCTGCCACAGACAAGGTTTCAACCCCAGACACCTCGACTGACAGTTGAGTTCGCTTGCCACTGGACCATATACACCCTTTTTAAATGGAAAATTCCTATCAGTGAATGTTGTGTGTGTATCATTTTTATGATAGATGTTAGGTCGATGACTCAGTTACTAATTTGAGGTTTTATGTGCAGTCAGAGATTTGCATAGTTCCTGTTTTCTTTTTCAGTCCTTTAGCAATGTGCCAAAGATGTTAGTGCTCTGCTTTGTGTTTTCTGTTGTTAATTCTAAATTTTGACAACGGACGCTTTTAGTTTTTGAGGAGTCTTTGTCTTCCATTCCAAAGTGCCACAAAAATTTAAAACTGGTTGTTGCTAATTTGTTTTTTTTCAGCTTTGGCCACACATTTTGACGTGTTTGAGCCATGAATAGTTGGCGAAGATGATGGCCATTCCAACGCTGTTGTCCTCAGTGGTTGTTGTTGTTGTTGTTGTTTTATCTGTTTGGTTATGGGAATTGTCAGAATATATCTCTGCCTTGTATTTGTTTTGCAACAATTTCAGAAAATGAAGCGTAGCCTTCGAATATGCAGACGCTAGAGACGGAGAATTCGGTAATGACGTGAATGAAGTCCAAAGGCTTCATTATTTTTGCCGGTTGATTGCTCTTTCGGTGCTTGATATGCTCTCTGAGTTTTCCCACTGCATCGTAGTTATTGCACCGGTGTTCCCTTTGGGATTTGCATGGTGATTCCCGTACTGCTTAGAGCTGTGCATCTATGCAGTGGATGCATAACAACATGTGCTAGAATTTCAAGTTCAAACACTAACATTTGAATCTTGTGTTGTAGACTTTTTTATGTGCATTTTGTTGAAATCAGTAGAACTGTCTGTTAACACATCACATCAGTGTGTATGAGTAAACTTTTTGGTTTCCGAGGTTTGTGTGAGAAACAGCGTCTTAAGGTTTTCCATGAAAACTGAAAGAGCATTAGAATGTTTGTTAGATTGGATTGTAATTCCCAACTAGGATTAGTGTTGTCTCTTGTTTGACCTGCTGACCAGTGCAGTTGAATGATGTTCAATGAGTTTGTGTAGTCTCTGTTGTTTCTATTATATTAAATTTAATAACGTGTCCCAGAGAGAGAGATTGAATGTCCTCTCTTTCATCTTTTGCATTGTATTTTTCTGGCAGCATATTTTTGTATGGTTCTTCCTCTGCTTATTTCCTTGACACACAAAAGTCCTTATTTATATATATTCCTGTTTCACTATATAGCATATTAAGTACTCCACGATGGCCCACGTCTCATCTTTCCCTTGCCCTAATGTTTATTTGTGTATTTATCACTTTGTTCTTATTCCTGTTCCATTTTCCTTCTCATATTTTGACTTCTCTCTGTAAAGTTTTAGAAGTTTCAGGTATGTCATGTTACCTGGTCAACATGTGGCACTATTGCACTGCTTACTTCGGGTTATTTACGCTCATATTTTGGCAAAATATCTGTGCACATTGTATGCATGCAAACCAATGAACAGTAGCAATAGCAAGGCAGATGATTTGGAACTTAAAATGAAAGGAGTTTTCCCTGTTCAGGTATTCTGTCTTTCTGTGTTTGAAATGGAATGATGGTTGATGCCAGTTTCTAACATTAATTGCATGTGTTGTCATGTTGCAAAGTTGCATTGGCCTGGAATGAAGCTGAGGAATAGTGAGGTACAGCTTTGGTGTTACTTTGTTATTATGTTGTTTCCAGGTTGCTAAGTGCTAACCTGTGCTTTGGTAATGATGGTGTTGCTGGGTTTCATCGTCAAATTTTCTTACAGTTTCAATATTTTTAAGCAACTTTTTAAACTGATGGTGTTTTGGAATTATTACAACTATTTGTATGATATGAGGAGATATTTGTATGATGGTTGCAGTCAGGTCGATCTAATGTTGTGCTTATGTTAACGCTAGAGCTTTGATGGTCTCCCTTTATATCAGTATGACTTCTTTCTATTCTACATCAAAACCACTTAATATAATTGACAGGAATGGAACAGCTTATTACACGTGACTCCAGCTGATTTGACTGTTTTTTCTGCACTTGTAGTGAATTAGTTATGAAATCCTCTATGTAGGTTTAATACTAATGTTTAAAGAAGTTTTTCTGATGTGTTAAAGATGCTTATTTTTTTGAGTGAGAAGTTCTAGTGTGTGTTTCTGATCGTTGGTGATCTTAGTAGTGCTGTATATTTCCCAGTCTCCTTTAGTAACTTGTTAAAGTCTTTGATTTCTTTTTCAGATGCTGTCGTATAGACTACGGTGGTGTTTGTTTGACTTGTCTTCTTGGCTATTCAGTTGCTTTCCTCTAGCTTCTCCCTGTTGACTTTGTCCAGTTTCTTTTTTAAGTTTATTTTAATTTCTTGGCTTTTAGAAACAGTTCTGTCCGGCATTTGATGCCGTCATTCCTCTTAAGAATAGTTTGGCAATTTCTACTGATTGTGTAGCATTTTACGTAACAAAGGAAATCTCTGATGTCTGTTTGAATATTGCAGTGGCAACAGTTGATGGTCCATTACCCGTAAGGTGTTATTGGCAGTTGGTTATCTTTTTTCATTTGATTTTTTTAAAATTTCTGTCATTTTCTTCAGCAGGTGACTACTTCACGTCCATCGAACTTGAGCGGCCTGAATCTGATGAATTCACCAGGTGACGTGCCGGTTGCAGGCGACCAGACAACTCCCGATCCAAAGAAAACCGAAGTAATGGGGAAGATCGAAGAGAACCGTCCAGCAGAACAGTTGGAGACTTTGTCACTGATCTCAACCAGTGAGAAGAGAGCATCTGATGTGGTTCACCAAAGGGGCTTGCTTCTGCCTATTTCGCCACATTAGAACTTTCCAGTCTTACTGCTTTATATCGTGGTTTCTTTCTTTTTTCGTGTTTTGCCTTGATTTCGTATATCATTGTGTATTTTGGCTCTCCCATTTGATTGCCTTCTCTTCCTACAAGATGTGCGATTTCTTTACGGATGTAAGGATGTGCTTTATATTATGCTGTTTTATATTTTTAACTTTTGAAATAAGCTGATGTGAGTTTGAGCTTTCTGCAGAGCTGTCCGTCTTTGACGGGATTTCAGTGTTGTTAAGTTCTTTGTTTATCAGACAAGTGTCAGCATTTTTGAGTAAAAATTCACTAGTTTTCCTTTGCTTTTTGTTATACTATATTTAATAAGAAATTCTTGCTCACTGTTTGCAAAACAAATTAGTGTTTATAAGAGGTTTCTTATGGGCTTTGTTGTCTCAATTCTTAAATGCATTGCTGTAAACTTTATTGATATTTTAAAAAGGATGTACACAATAATATCGCTGATGTTTGGTTTCTAATGATAATAGTGTTTTAAATTGGTTTTATCATCAAAGATGGGTTAATTGAATTAAAGTAAAACCCTGTTGAGTGAATTAGCATATAACAGCTGATGATGTCTTAAGGCTTTCAGCTGATCTGCCAAATGATCTGAGTAGATGTTTGTAATTATTTTCTTGTTGTTCTGCAGTTACGTAACAGACAGACGGCTGTGTCGTGTTACTATTTATACTTTATAGCTTATATTTATTTTGAAAAGAGATGTACGTAATTAAATTATGTTGCAGAATTTAGTGTAAATTATGCAGAAACTTGTTCAGTTGCATGGATTCGATCTTTATTTAATGGAATCTACAGACTCTATTTAATTTATTGTTGTGATCTGAGAAACAAGGAGGAGAACTTGATCAGGATTTGCTGAATTTGATGTAGGATGTTTTTCTGTGCTGAATTAACTCTTTGATCTTGTTCACTTGGTTGTGATAAATTTTTTGAAGACTGACATTAAAATACTCAGCTGTAGTAGTTTACTCAGGATGGTTTAAGGCTGCTTGCTTATTTTGGCAGTTGTTGAACAGCGGGCTTATTCTCTGCATTTGTTAAACATTGCTTTTAAACTGCTTTTTGTAGTGTTTTGAGTACATTTTCTAGATCTTGTTTCTATTGGACAATGTTGTTACATGTATTTTGTCATCAGTGTAGTTTGATTGTCGGTTTATATAAGTTTTCTTTGTGTTACTTTTTGGGTGTTGTTTGTAATGTTGTCACGTTAATGAGATCATGCATAACTTCTGGACATTGACTGGTTATTAGAAAATTATTATGAGAACTCTATTTTTGGCGTGCAGAAATCAGAAGTAACAGATTACTTTGCAGCTGATTAAATCACTCGTACGATTTCTTAGGACATTACGCTTACGGTAAATTGTTGTTGTTGTTGTTGTATTTGTTGTTGTTGACTTAATGCTCACGCTTTTGCATTTCTGATGTATGTGATTCATTTTGTTGTCGTGTTGTAGCGATGGGCTATGTTCCCGCACAACTGCATGTCCAAGCGTTAGTTTTAAACCTGCCATGCAGTCATTTAAGACCCGCACATGACATGAAGACCAGCGACGCTTACGCCATTGTTTTGCAACATTGCTCACATAAAATATATTTTGAAGACGTACATTTTTCCCTGGAAGGAGCATGGGCAATGTGAGTGTTGTGGGAATTTCATAGCTCTACTTTATTTTGAGTCACTCTGGATGTTGTTCTTTGTTATAGTTGTGCAACTTGTGTGTTTATGAGATTTTGAAACTATTTTCTGCCATTTTGAAATGACTGCTACATTGGTACAGTCGAGCCCAGTTAACACCACATTCGGGAATCTGTTGAAAGTGTGTATTTTTAAGCGGATTTTACTTCACTCGGTGACTTGAACGCTGCATTTGAGATAATAATATTATAATAGCAAGGTTTAGAGTGGTTCAGCAGGTGTGAGAGCCACTGTTTTAACCTAATTGTATCTGTATATGAATATTGTTGACTGACTGGTAATTAGAAGCTTGTAGCCTAACAGGAAATGTTGAGGGTTGCTTTTGGTTCTAATTCTGGGTACATTTAGCAATCTTGTTGAATGAATTCTCGTGTGATTAAACTTGGAATTTAGGTAACGTCTGTTTTGTTTATACGCCAATCGCCCAGTTCTGGATGCATTCTATTGATTCAATAAGGGGCTGTCCATTAATTACGTCAACAATTTAGGGGGGAGGGGGTTTGGAAAAGTTTGACAGGAGGGGGTCAAGAGAAGTTGACGTCAACAATTTTACTTTTTTGAAATAATCAAAAAATAGGAAATTTCATAGAATACTACTTATTACAATGGGAAAAGCATTAGAAAAAAGGTAATCACCACCACATTTTGACAATCAATGAGGAAAAATGATCATCACCACAAAAACAATAACCTTGTTATTGGGACCTGTCATTGATCTTGGGGTCAAGAGTTGTTGACGTAATTATGGGGGAGTTGACAGTTGTTGACAAGGGAGAGGGGGCATGGGCGTAAAACACGGGGGGACGGTCCCCCCGAATAATTAGTTGGCGGGGGACAGAGTATCAATTATCCCCCCAATGTTTTGGGCTATATGGTCAAAAATTCTATCCTACCCCATGATGTTGATGGCAGAATTACGCCAAATCCACATTCTCTCATTTCGGATGAGCTTTGTTTGCTTGTCAGGGTATTTGGAGAGGGAAAAATATAAAAATATCAAGATGACCTTCTTTTTGGCTTGTCTAGACGTATTTCATGGACGATTTTAAGTCCCCACCATAATATGCAATATCCCCAAAAAAAAAAAAAAAAAAATTGGGGGGATATTTATATTTCTGGGGGGTCAACTTTTTAAAAATTATTCTATCCCCCCAATGTTGACGCCAGGTTTACGCCCCTGGGAGGGGGTCAAAAATTGCCCAAAAATTGTTGACATAATTAATGGACAGCCCCTAATAAGCCAGTGTAAATTAATAAGAATAGTCGTAGCGTAGTCGTTCCTTAGGTTTTAGTAGTTAATTTAACAATAAGCGACCACCACCTGATGCCAAGGACACCTTGGCATCATATGATATCGCCCTGACTCCGATCACGCGCTATATTAATTGTCTTAATTATGCTATTAGGTTTATAGACCACTGTAACAGCAGCATTATCAAGAGGCGGACACGCCGAACAGTAATATTTGGGAGCAGGATTGAGCTATTGTTTAAAGTTTTATTTCGTAGAACCTATATTAGTTATATGTATAAACAGTTTAAAATTGTGTGGTCTCTAAAATGTACTTTTTAAAACGTTGCGCTGGATTTTAAATATTGCATGGTTTATGGTAAGCCAATTAACAGTCCTGCATGGTAAGCCAATTAACAGTCCTGAATTTTTAAAATGAATATTTAGATATGTGTACGTTTCCACTATAGCCACTGACAATGGTCGTCTCAAGAGTTCTTGTTACAGTAACCAATGACGACCAATAGGGATCGTGGGTCGCTTATGAATATTTATAAGAGAGGTTTGTCCTCGGTACAATAGCAATCGTGAATACTTATGAATATTTATAGTAAAGGGTGTGTTGTTAATACGTTGCTTTGGTCAAAGTCCGAGACCCTCTATCTAGTTCGGTCACTTCAGGTCTGTGTTTTATATTTGAGGTCTTTGATTTCAGTAATGGCGAATAGTTTAGTGAATAATTTTGAGATTCCTTCTTGGTAAATTGAAAATCTTTTTCATCTGCTCTTATCGCATATTATATTGCATTTTTGCCGTAATTTAAGTGCTCCGAAACAGAGGATAAACGCCCGCGAATCATCAAATTCACACAATTGAAGAATTTGAAGTACATGCTGCATTGCATTGCCGTACGATTTATGCAGCGCAAGTTTGACGCCGCGTTGGATTATGACTTGTATGGCATAACCATTGGGATAAGGTTTATAAACCAGTCTAAACGTAGATCGAGATTTTTTGTTATTCAATTTTGTGTCTTAGTCTTAGTCAACCTGGTTCTGGGCCTGAATGTATAGTTGCTTTTCTTGGAATGTGCTGTGCATTGTTGACTCTTCAAAATGTATTTGCAGTCAGTTTTTGTGTTGATGGTCCATTTTGAGCATGCATTTTTCAGTTGAATTCAGAGACGCCAGAATTATGTCAGCGGTGGTGGAAAAGATAAATGTTGCTGTTAATGAAGTTATATATATGACAAAGTTTTAGAATGCGCATTCTGTTTCATGTATTTCAGTATTATCATAAAATGCAGTAGATCAGATATATCACCAGAAGTGGGTTTGAACTTATAATGATGCTTGAACTTATCTATGATGTGACTTCAAAATCAGGAGCACCTCTGAATATGATTAGTGAACATTGAACATCTATAGTGCCATTTTAATAATGTTCTTGACTGATATCCTATACATCACTGTAGCACTATCCTGACCCTGGGTATTATACAGAATCACAGATATTGCATAACTTTATTATTATTTCTCATATTACCTCACTTCTTACTCCCTCACCCTGTTAAATGCAAGAGCTAAAGTATTACTATTGTATCTTGCGACTCCAGAGCCGGGATAACCTCGAGTAGAAATGTAGTCTCTGTACAAATGCTACATTGCATTACATCATAGTTGTCCTGTGCTTAAATCAGAGACAGGGCTTTCCTTGGCTTTGGTAAAATACATTCTGGCATTGAGAAGTTAAGTGATTAATGATGTGTGTAAATGCAGTGTGATAAGTTTCTGTAATGTGCTTTTTTGCCATTATATTTCCATAGCACTGGTGTCTAGGCAGGATATTGCTACAGTGATGTATAGGATATAAGTCAAGAACATTATTAAAATGGCACTATAGATATTCAATGATGAAGATGGAGTAGTAGCATTAACTGTGGTTTAACGTGGTTTATTTTATTTCAGGGCTAGTAAACCTCCTCCTGGACTTCATCTTGATGTTTTGAAAGATGGAAAAATGATTCAAGTAAGTATGCTGCGAATTTTCTTATTGTTCCTTTTTTATGACCTGTGTGTATTAGATTAATCTTTACTTAGCTTAGTTAGTATCTCTCTTTATTCTTTCATCCCATAAGGCAAATATTTAGGCTTCATAACATATTGGTTATACAGATTGCTGGGGCAAACAGGTGACAACATGCTGAGACAGACAAATTTCTTTGAGTTACAGTTAGTGACTCAATATGATAATGGTTGAGATTTTGGTTGGTCTCCTGTGAGATAACGATGTACAATTTGCTAGTCCTGGAAGGATATCGCAAAGAAATTGTTGAAATACATAAATTTATAAAATTGTTTTCATTGTCAATATGCTTTTAAAGTGGATTATCTTTAAAAAATCATTTTCACTCATTAAATTTTAACCATGCACATGGCTGTACATAAAGTATCATTGACATCAGATGGGAGAAAGAGTTGCACATCTACTTCTCTGTGTATAATGTACTACTTGAATAAGTATGATTTATTTCAAAGTAAGTTATTTACACTATCATGGCATTATTTTTTGTTGCAGAAGCTGATGATAGATGAGAAGAAATGTTATTTCTTTGGTCGTAATAAACAGCTCTGCGATTTCTGCATCGACCACGCATCCAGCTCTCGTGTTCATGCTGCTCTCGTTTGGCACAAACATCTCAGTCGACCTTTCATAATTGACCTCGCTAGCAGTAAGTTATATTGTTAATTATTAATATAATAATAATATATTAATATTAGTATCAGTATTACACTGTAGTACCGTAATAGTAGTGGATATTAGTTACTTGATGTTGTGTCAGAAGCAGTCTCTGTGGAACCCTTCTTAGGAATCAAAAAACACACCTCTTTAATATAGGATTTAAAAGATATATGTGAAAGCACCCTTGTCATAGGCTTTGTTTACTGTGTTGGAGAAGACTTATAATAATAATAATAATAATAATAATAATAATAATAATAAATAATAATAATAATAATAATAATAATAATAATAATAATAATAATAATAATAATAACATTAATATTAATTGTGCGATTTACAAGTAGATTCCTGGCTTATTAAATATTTAATTAAGCAGAGCACAAACTGTAGCAATCTCATGTATTCTGTAATTTGATTTGGTGAATGTGATGTATTTTTTTACTGATTCAGATACCAACAGAGAATTCTTGTTCCTCCTTTATACAAGATATAATGAAATGTTTTCTTGTCTTCAAGAACTAACCGGCATCATTTGGGGAAACAGAAATCACAGATTCACTTTCATCCAAATTAAGTTCATGGCTTTGTCGCCCATTAGCACTTGAAGAAGGGCTGTGCAGATCTCCCGACAAGTACCAAGAAGATCAAAACAGCTTTTGAAATATTTTTTTTAAAGAACAGTTCCTTGATCATACAATTGGCAGTCAATTCTGAAGAAAACTTGGGTGGCCAATTGTGTCTCTGCTCATGTCAGTGCAATTCTTAATATTAAGTATCGAGCATTGTTATAAGTCTTTTAAAAATCTGTCACGGGATTTGTATTCTAGCAGATGTTATCTTTCTGCCTTTTTCAGCCCACGGTACATTTATTGGAAATCTTCGGCTGGATTCAAAAAAGCCGCAGCAGGTTCCCATTGACAGCAGCATTCACTTTGGTGCATCAACGAGAACGTACATAATTCGAGAACGGCCGCAGTCGAAGCTTCCACTGCCCACAAACGAACTGAGCGAAGACGCAGACGGCAATCTCCTTGGACTTCCAGACACCGAAATAGAACTTGATGTGGGTTCTTAATGTTTATAAATCAGTTTTATTTTCATGAATCAAAGTCATTGGATTAAAGTGCACTATCTCTGCAGCAGCAGCAAGTAATTTCTAGAAATTTTGATTTTGTATCCTTTGTCTTAAGAAACTTTGTCATAGTAAACTGTTAATTGTTGTCATTTGTTATATGTCATTTGGTATACTAATTGTGTAGTGCTGTGATTTTAGTTGCTGGCAAATCATGCGGCAGTTTTAAGATAACGAGAAACAAGTGATTGAATCAGCTTTTAAAGTTTGCACGTGAAGCCTACATTGGTTGGAGAGAGACAATAAGGGCTCGTCCATTAAGAATATCCCAATGAATAGCTTTTGTCAAATGAATAGCTTTTGTCATCGTGCAGAATGGATCTGATGCACGGTGTTTACTTTTGGTTCTGTGTAAATGTTAAACGTCACGTGCGGTTTCTTTTAGAATTTGACCGAGTATAACACGGCTCAGAACCGACGAATAGCGCTGATCGGATCCGATGTACCGGACATTAATTCTGCGAAGAAACGGCGAAAGAGTTTGCAAGTTCTGTTTAACGATGAAGAAGAAATAATTAATCCAGGTAACCCAGGTGTTCTGTGTCTTTTTGAGCAATCACAATTGAGATTAAGGTTGAGCTTATTTCCTATTATTATTATTATTATTATTATTATTATTATTATTATTATTGTTGTTGTTGTTGTTGTTGTTGTTGTTGTTATTAGATAGCTACTCTCTGATTGCATGCTGCCTCTACTCCATCATGTGACCTTTTCAGTATTCTGAAATTGTCATTAGAATCTGTTTCTTTTTAAATGACTGCATAATGCATATCCAACAAGAGTTTTGAAATGACTCCTCTGATATACAGGGTATTTTGTGACATGACATCTCTTTATTCTGTGCATTTGACTTGCATTTTGAATATTGAACGTCTTGTTCTGTTTGGCAGAAGACATCGATCCATCGATCGGTCGCTTCCGTAACTTAGTACAGACGACCGTTATACCAAAGAAGGTTTGTTATTGTGTTCAAATCACTGATCAGAATCAGTGCTTCAAACTGCTTTGTTCTTTTTATGTTGCATTCATTATGGGAAGGTGCAGATGTGAAATTTCTAACTGGGATTTTTAAAATTGGGCAACTTATTTTGCTGTTACAAATAGCTCTGTTATATTACTGTTGAAATTTTGTTTTATTGAGCAGTTTGCATTTGCCAAAAGCGTACAATAAAAGTAAGTTAACATGGACTTTGGGTAACTGAATAAAAGTGGCCAAAAGCTTAATTCAAATGAAATGGTCTTGTTAATCATAAATGGTTAATGTTATCTGAGTTCAATGTTATCTGAGTGTATATTGTCGTATTATAATATGTTTTACTCTTAATGAATTGCGATTTTTTCTTGGTTCGATATGAAAGAATTTGATGCTAATTGTCACAGCTATCTTGTATGTAGCCTACCAAGAGTGCATTGATAGGAGATGCATTACTGTATTGATATTAATACTGATACTGGTCAGAATTCACTGTTATAATCTGATTATTTATTGTAGAAGCCTAAGATTGATGTGACTGGATTGAACCCGACGTCACTGACAGAGGCCATAACAAGGCGGATGCACAGTTTTCCGTATCCAACTCACCACCTGTACGAGGTCGACCAGGTAGTAGAAGCCGGGACCAACCAAGCGGTGCCGAGCACGCTCAGTATTGCCACCAAGCTCGGTCTTCGAATTCCAAATCTTGCGCCGGAGGTGGAGATGGAAATGCTCCCGAGTCCTCCAACCGTTGCTCCGGTACATGTTGCTCCTGTGGTGAACGCAAAGCAGATGATCGAATTGGAAGGATCGAACGAACCAAAGAAGAAGAAGTACGCGAAGGAGGCGTGGCCGGGAAAGAAACTCGTCCACTCGCTCCTCGTATAGACGGTCAACGTTGCGTCGTTTTGATTTGTTGACCTCTGACACGGTATTTCAAGTATCGTGAAATGGGACCGAGGATTTTGGAGCGATCCGACCGTGACTGTTTCTGTTGCGTTTGTTTTCGTTTGCAGTGACTCTCGTTCTCTGACTGATTTCTTCTAAGTCAGCTTGATATCTGCCTAAGCGTATTGCAACCAGAGTCATAGATTTGTCGGAAATTAGTTTATGGAGGCATTGTGTCTGTGAAACCTATAGATCAAGTAACTTGCTTCGCCGGACAAAATGTCACGGACAAAATGTCATGGGTTTGGGTAATGGATAAGCTCATTTTATCCCCATTACATCTTGTCCTAGCACCAGTATCTTGAGGTTACATTGTGTGGGCATTTAGTTACATTGATAAGCCAAAGCCTGTTAGTAATTCTTGAAATGTACTGGAAGTAATACTTCACTAAATTCTGATATTTTATTAATAATCTTTTATCACAATTGTAGACAGAGCTATTTAAGTAGAGCAATAATATCTCTGGCATCCTGACGGTGATAAGAAACCTGTGACCGCAGAGGATTGCAAAGGATAACTGAATAAATTGTTAGCAGCAGTTATTCACCATAATTGAATGGCTTTGAATGTAGAATTTTGAAATTTTTAGACTATGAAAGAAGAGCAGTTATTTATATTTATTGAATGTTAAACAGTTTAGGAATTGTAAGCGTACAATAGAAAATCTGCTGTCATCTAAATAGTTAGTGATTTCCAATACAGATGAGTTGAGTAGATGTTTTCTATTTTGGTGCAGAATCTATTTCTCTGCTGTTTCATCTGTATGTGTAGCGAATGCATTTGTTAATGCACTAATGTCTTAAAAATTTCATTTTATGTCAATGCTAGCTGTTGAATTTACCACTATTGTTGACTTGAGGTGCACTTAGCTGAAGAATACAATTTTATGGAAAGACTTGCATTCTATTTAACCCTCTTACCCCGATAGCCCCACAGCAAGCGGGTTACTGACCCTGTGTCCCTACAGCAGTTAGAACGGCGGCCCTGACCAAAAAGTGAACTGTGAGAAAGTTTTAAATTATGCTATATTTTGGCATGCTAATAACTTATAATGATGTGTTGGTGTAACATTAGTGTGTTTCTGAAGTTACAATAAAGAAATTATATTTTTACAGGTATTTGTCAAAGACCACCAGACCGCTATAGCGGCTTTACGGGAACAAGTTAAAGATGGCGAAACCGCTATAGCGGCTTTACATGGTCAGAGGGTTAAGATGTCTGATTTATAGCATTGCTAGAACTGCTGGTCTGTTTTTAAGCGAATTCTAAAAGGATTCTGCTGTGGTGTTTAAAGTCATACATTAAGACATCGAGGGTCTATGCATAGGCATAAACTTCTATTAGGCTGCTAGGCTCGAACTCTCTGCGAGGAAAGAGATAAGTTTATGTCTATGAGTCTATAGCCAAGATGTGCAAACTCATATAGTAGTGCATACTCGTATAAATATGTCACATATTTGCCAAATCAAAGTGATTCCATTTTAACAAGTTTGTTACAAGACAGTTTCAACCAGTTGGCACAAAGCAAGCCAAAAACAAAACTAGATTACAATAGGCAATCCGATTGTAGGTCAATAAATTAAAAGGATGCACTTCATCAAAAAATTTTAAATTGGAATTATTCTATGAGGTCAGTAGTTGTATGCCTATTTGTACACTAAGGATTAGGGGTAGAAGAAGGCGTTGAGCGTGATTCGTCTGTTTCAGCTACAATTCCGTATTCGTTGGAGGAGGGGGCAGATAGAAGCAGGTGTGACCTCGACATTGTGGAGGACGCCAGAGAGCGTACAAAGGGAAGGAGTGTCTAACGGGCAGGTGGGCAATTTGAATGCAACTAGGCCAAATCAAATATCTATCAGTTGCTGCGAATATTTACATTCAATGATAAACATTCGTTTACTGTTTCCATTCGTCGGACAGAAGTCTGTGAAGTTAATAAAGGAATTTTGACAGTGACTGGATTAATCTGGGTTCTGCGATTCAAGGTAAATTTAATTGAAAATTACTTGTCTTCTGTATAAATATAATTCGATTGTGTGTTTGACACTACTTTTAGGACCTAACATTTGTATTTGGGGGCAAAAGCTAGATACGATCCCCACTTTGTCGAGGGTCTAGGTTCTGGCGCTTTCTCACATTTTGGCAAGAAGATACATTTTGTGTATTCAGTAAGGGTCTGATTGAAATTAATTGTTTGGTTTATACGTGTGGCTTGATGAACCATGCTGCATATGTGCAGCTTGATACTGCTGATGCTGCCCGATGGAGTGTCACCTAAGACAGCAAACATTATGGGCACGAATATGTCGGCGATCGCCGTCCTAACTAAACATTTATTCGCAAATCGGCGATTTTTTCTTGCCGAAACAAATCGATATTTTAAGGGAGTAAATTCTGCTAAATATTTAAAATAGCACGCCTCGCTCCATAGAGCCATGAATATGGGATTTAAGTTATGAATGATCTCGAGGTTTTTTTGTATGTTTTTTGGGCTAAACATTTAGTGCGATGTAGTTGATCAGCTGGATGGCGACGGGGCAGGTGCGACGCTCGGTGCGCGGTCGTCTGTCAATCAAATAATTACAAATATTTTGTAGCACATGTCTTTTGAATTTCTCTTGCACCAGACGAAAGTCGAATCAGAGTGAAAATCGTAGTCAGTGTTTATTCATACATCTTAGAGACGAAACCGTGTCTGTGCGATTGCCGGATTTTGGTTTAAACAGCACAAAAACCGACGAGATTTGTGATCTTCGTTGAAAAGAGGGAGGCGGAAAGTAGTGTTTCCCAACGTGGACGCAGTTCCCTCCTGTATGCAGTTAGTTCAGAGCAGTCACGGGCCTAGAATATTATTCTAAACCTTCACAGCATTATTAACTCTTTTCTATTCCACTCGGCAGGCCTGCCCCCAAAAATTTAAGAAAATGATGGCGTCTACATGTTAATTGCTGTAAAAGTCGAGAGCGCTAGGGCAGTGGATATTGAGAGAGAGAGTTGTGGAATACTTGTGGAACAGTTTTCGTGTTCAACGCAGATAATAATTGATTGTCTATTTGGCTTAGCAACTGCATCGGTATGATCACTCTGCTGATATAACTGTGAGTCTTAGGCCTAACTTGACCGTCTTATGACTGTTGTCATTGTTAATTTGTTGCTCAATATATTTATGGCAAATTTCTAATGAATTGGACTATTGATTAGGGTTATTGAAAAAACTTAGTAGTTTAAAAAATACGAATGGTTAAACTCAATTACCCCCGGCGACGCCACCGACAGAATTCACTACTATAAGATCAGGCCTCCTTAGCGCATTGATGACCTTTTTCCTTTTAAAATCTTTTTTATCTCTTTCATTAACATTAAAACTCGTGAAAACTAATTTTTCTCTAAAAATCAGGGGGGCAACGCTCTCTGCCCCTTCCAAACGACGTCCCTGCTTCTGTGGCCGTAACAAAGCTGCTGGATTTGGGGGAGGGGGGCAAAGTGTCACATATATTCAATGGCGGAGCACTCCTATCGGCCCCGTCGGCCCAGGCCGGGGTACTTTCGTACTTTAAAAAGTACCCCGAGATACTTTTAAAAGTGCCCCGGGGATACTTTCAAAAGTACCTGTGGCCCGCCATTGGCCGTCATTGCTTGATCAACTTTTCAATTTGTAAAATTTGTAAAATTTTACTTAGGGCCTATGTTTACCGGTACACCTATAGACCTGCTGGCGTTTCTGAAATGAAAGTGTTGCAAAAATGGAAATGTTGAAAACAGTGCTAACTTAACCCCTTAACTGGGGACCCCGTATATATCCGTTCATTTTACATTGAGTTACAGTTAAATACCCAGTTAAGGGGTTAATAACTTAACCTTGTGATTACAGATCTGAGAGGCATACAGTTGTATTCTTGTATATATTAAAAAGACAATTGTGAAATTCTATAAATCACACTTGAAGACGCACCTCGACCCTCAACTATTTTACGGGAGCTCCCGTATTTCAGCCCCGTATTTGGCTAGGTCGATAGACTTCATCGATACGATCATACGCAGTTTAAAATCGAAATAAAAGTCATTAGTACAATAATAGAGATAACAGAGACTCTGAGGCAGGCAGCAAAGCCCATCTGCTTCTTACTTTAACGGCAGGAATAGGAACTTACGACTCGTTAGGAGGTCTATGATGATAATATTATTATTATAACTTGATGATGAAGTGCATTGAACAGTTTACTGCTTTTTCTTAGTCTATGCTCTATAAAAGTGGCGCAGCCGAGGAAGGGGTGTTTGGGGGGTTAAACCCCCTGGCGGTCACAAAAAGATTTGTTCATTGTTCACGCATTTTTATTCTCGGATTGCGGATTTGTAGATCACCTCTCCCTCCCCGTAGGGTAGCCTACAGTACAAATTCAAGAAATTCAAGAAATAATGTAGTTAATCAAGGCATTTACCCTTTTTGCTTGCCAACACAAACGAAGAAAAAGATGAAAGAAAGGTATCGGTGTTTTTTTATTTCCACAGTTTTTGACAGTTGACCATGACGAAAACCAAGAAACCCCCTTCCGTATCT
Organism: Metaphire vulgaris; assembly: GCA_018105865.1. Taxonomy (NCBI): domain Eukaryota; kingdom Metazoa; phylum Annelida; class Clitellata; order Crassiclitellata; family Megascolecidae; genus Metaphire; species Metaphire vulgaris. Next base: position 10,626,907 of record CM030871.1, read on the forward strand.
GGCAACCCTACCCTCAACGCCACACTGCCGCTAAACAGTAAACGGCTAAACAGGGTAATTTTATTGTCTTCCGCTTATATATATATATATATATATATATATATATATATATATATATATATATATATATATATATAATATATTGTTGATATAAGTTAAATATCTAATAACAGGTTTTGACCAATGTTTCGTTTTTCTTCTTCTTCTTCTTCTTCTTTCTGTCTGATTATTATTATTATTATTATTATTATTATTATTATTATTATTATTATTATTATTATTATTATTTATTATTATTATTATTATTATTATCATCATCATCATTATTGTTATTAGTGTTATTATTATTAGGTCTACTAGGCCTGTCTACTAGGCCTATATCTTGTTGATTGTCTGTATCTTTTGCAGGTATGGTTCCAGGAGACCAGAACAGAAGGCCTTGGCAGTGAGCAGCAGTGGACCAAGAGACAAAAACAGTTCCTAACTCAGTTCTCGAAACCAGTTCAGCAGATTAAAGTCAAAGGTAGATTCCAAGTTCAGTAGTTTCGTTTTTATGTTTTTGACGGGAAAACTTGCTTGAGCCGGCATGTTGTTGTTGACATAACCTTCTGTTTTTGTACATTTGCTATGTAATGTGACACTTCCAGGAGTAGTTAGGGGGCCTATTCGTGTCTTGATAGAAGTCAGCAGCGTAGCCACAAGCAATATGACTGCAGTTGATTTGTGACCTGGAACAGTGGGGGGATATGTCGAGCTTGGGGGATGTAGTTGTTGAGAAATGTAGCAGTAGGGAATGCAGTTTGGGGAAAGATCGCGCCCTGGCATCAGCGCTCGTTCAAGAGCATTAGTTCCCCTAGTTATCGCCCCATCCGCCTCCAATTTCGGCAGAGGCAGGGCCTTAGAATTTAGATAATGCCCCGTGAGCCCAGTACTCAAGAGGCAATATCTAAATTCTAAGGCCCTGAAAGTCTTAATAGCGGTGATTGGCTTTTTCGCTTCTCACTCAGTTAACCGATGCCGGATTGACCTCTACGGAGGCCTGGCGCATACAACGCAACGTAGCGAAATTTTGAAATGCCCAGAACCCTCTGTCGAAGTTGTCAGTGAAGTTGCGTAGACATTTAAGTTACGAATTGTTTTCTTTACGGAGCGCGGCCCTTAATTCGTTTATCGCCGGGCTCGGGTAATATTCAGGGGCGTAGCGACGGGTATATCGGTATATACCCCCCAATCAGTCTACCTTAAAGTTTTTAATCTGATTTACATGTGGTTATATGTGGGTTATAGTTTAAATTTATACCCACCCAAAATATCTATACCCTCCCAAATCAAATTCCTGGCTACGCCCCTGGTAATAATGCTTTTCACGAAAGTGGTTAAAGAATGAAACAAGAATGTGTGTAGACTTTTTTCCTTTGCATTATATGCCATCGTTATCTGCCCCTCCCCAGAACAGCGCCCAAGGTAGCTTGCCCCCAAACCCACCCCTAACTTTAGAAAATTCAGACTTGGCTCGAAATTAAAGAATTTTAAATGTTCAGAATCTATTGCACTCTTTGTCTGGTCTACCTGCTTTGTATACCTGGCCCCGCCACACGGTTATGTAATAAAATTTTGCGAATTCAATCCATCCTAATTTTGAACGGTGATATGATGATGCCCTTTGAAAAATTTGATGCAAGCGATGTTGGCTATGTGATGTAGTGCGAGGTTTGGACAACTCTAAGATATACTTAATTAAGCGGGAAATTCTTAAGGAAAAATATAAAGACTTCCTTGGTTTGTGATACTGCTGGACTGTGTGGCCAATGTTAACTTCATATAGTGGGATGATGATGATGATGATGATGATGATGATGATGATGATGATGATGATGATGATGATGGTTGAGGTGATCTACGTTAGCGTAGATCTCAAATTAATTGTAATTAACTAATTAATTTGAAAATTAGGCAAGCACCGAAGGCCATCGCCCCGAGGGGCAATGACCAGCACTTGCCTACGCAGCATTTTATCGCTGCTACCAATTTATCGGGCCCCCCGAACGGCTTGGTGGACCGACCGGCACTCGGGATCGATCTCGGTACCGAGGCGAAACCGTGTTTGGACGCAGCAGTCGAAACCACTGTTCCAAACAGGCCGGCGTCTAGAGCAAACAAATCCCAATATTAATACCCAAATACCCCCAACCCCACTGCAAGTCACTCCACCTGGCGACTACTGCATTGCAAGGTGTGTTTCACCAGAGGGCATTCAGGAGTAGTGAGTGTCATGTCATCTTAGCGTTAGAACAGATCGCTGTACGCGTGTGGTAGAGAGGCCGACGATGCAACCGAGTCGTATGTAAGGGAGGGGGTAGTAAGGGAGGGTATAGAGAGAGACAGGTAGTACAGTTAGAGCAGCTAGAGCAGAGCCTCGTTGCACAAAGTCAGACTGCATGACTGATGTCTGTACAAATATCGAAACAAGCGAATAAGAAAGTGAATGAAAAATATCGTAGAGACGAAATAAGCGAGGAATTAAGGATCTATATTTTTCAAAATAAGGTAAGCCTTAACAAATAATGAATGTCGAGAACCGATACCACTATAAGGTCCATCAAAGAAGGACAAATATTTAATAAGAACAAAAACTGACAGCTAACATATACCTCTATTATGTGTGTTATTATTATGTGTATGTGCTATTATGTAATATAATATAACTAGGTTTAAAGTGGTTCAGTAGGGACTGCTCTGTGTGAGAACCACTGTTATTCCCGTCCAATCTAATATCCTAAGCTATACTGAGGTTTATTTTGAACTCGTTGTATGTATGAGATTATTATGTATGTTGTGCAGTGTTTGGCTCCACTGGCCTGTATGGCCAGGGAGGAGTGCCCCCTAATATTGAGAGCCTGCCCCCAGTGACCCCTCAGTTGGGACCCTATACATTAATGCTACATACATTAAACAACAAATGGTTGGCCCCCATGATTAGAAGTTGCCCCCCCAACGGCCCCCACTTGCCAAATAGCTTTCTTTCAATGGCGTGGCGTTTCTTAATTTATTAAATTATTATTGTATGCACTTGTGTTTTCAGGAACCAGAAACCAGAAAACCGCAGCCAGCCAAGCAAACGACCACAGACTTATAATTATAATTACAGACTTATTATGTTGGTGGACGAAAATTAAAGATTATGGTTGTAACGTGTTTTTATATATATATATATATATATATATATATATATATAAATCTCAGGGTGCGATTGAGGGGAGCGATTGAGGGGATATATCAGATTGAGGGGATATATCGAAATGGGGATGACCCTTCCCTCCCTTCTACAAATCGCGCCCTGTATATATACACTAATAGACACATCCAATAGATCCATGTAGATATACTCTCTCCTATAGACATAAATATAACTATATAATATAGATCCTATAATACATGTTACATGTGTATATATATACTTACATCCTATATACATCCTATATATGTCTATAGGAGAATAGGAGAGATATAGTATCTATATATACTATATAGATCCTTATACTGTAATATAGATCCTATATATACTATAACTATATAATATAGATCCTATAATAATATAGATCCTATAATAATATAGATCCTATAATACATGTTACAACATCCTATATATACTATATAGATCCATATATACTATATAGATCCTAGATCCTATATATATATACTCTCTGTAATATAGATCCTATATATACTATATAGATCCTATATACTCTCTCTCTAGATCCTATATATATATATATACTATATAGATCCTATTTATATATATGATCTATATATCTCTCTCCTCTATATATAGTATATACTATATAGATCCCTATATATATATATATATATATATATATATATATATATATATATATATGCTATATATATACTCTCTATATATCTCTCTCTATATATATATATATATTATATTAGATCGTATATAGATATCCTATATATGGTCTATATAGATGGTCATATATCCTATAGTCATGTATATGATGACTATATGTATGACTATATCCTATGTTCCTATATATGGGTTCCTATATATGGATGGTTATTATATATAATGTTACATATAGTCCTAATATAGTCCGATTGTTTATATAGTCTTCTATATATGGAGGTGATGATCGTATGGAGGTGATGATCGTGATGATGATCGATCGATCCCGGCAGGAGCCAACACCAGTCCCAATCACAGTCCCAATCATCTGCCTTCTGCTTTGATAGCTGTGAAGCTTCCCGGACACTAAAAACATGAAAAGAAAAAGAACTATAAAAGTAGCTGTGGTGCCGGATTAATCAGTTTCAAGTGGCGCACATTTCAAATACTTAGTATTGACAACCACCAATTACAACCACCAATGGGTAATTCGAAATGGCAAATAATTATGAATAAACGGACACTAAAAACATGAAAAGAAAAAGAACTATAAAAGTAGCTGTGGTGCCGGATTAATCAGTTTCAAGTGGCGCACATTTCAAATACTTAGTATTGACAACCACCAATTACAACCACCAATGGGTAATTCGAAATGGCAAATAATTATGAATAAAGTGAATAAAGAAAAAACTGACTGCATCCAGACTTCTCTTGAATGAATGTTGCTTTCTTGCTTCAAAGTCGTCGTATCAACATCTATATATCAAGTTTCAAGTTCCCATTAGATGGATATCAGATATATTATCATTATCCATATTTATGAATCATAACCTCAAATTGATAATTTTCTGCCTCAATATGGGGGCTTTCCTTCGCAGCAACGTGCGTGTGGTGGTGGTGATGATGGTGACAACGTTGACTAAACGAACGAATGAATGAATGTATGGATGATGATAATGATAATGAATTCAGTCGTGTAATGAGAAACAGTGACTGGGAAAGTGATATTCATGCACAAGAAGCTGCAATTTATTCTACAGATCAGTTAGCTACATTTCAATCGTTTCCATCGACACTCAACATTAGGCAAGGCAGGCCTATCAAGCCTAGTATCAGTGGCGGCCGCTAGGCCTAGTAGCAGTGGTGGCTCCACAGGGGCCCGTGCCCCCTACACGCCCCCCGATTGATTGCCTGGCCCCTGTTGGGGCCCTATACTTAATACTACATACCCAACAACAAATGGTTGCCCCCATGATTCCATGATTAGGAGTTGCCACCCCAACGGCCTTCCCCCACTTGCCAAATCCTGGAGCCGCCACTGCCTAGTAGTTCTGAAAAGGCTTACCGGTTTTGGAAATATAAATGGTGGCCACAGTATCCAGTTATTGTATCCAGTTATTGTCGATTCGCTTTCCAGAAGAAGCCGCTTTCTACGACCAACAACAAAACAAATTCAAATTCAATCCTTTTTGAACAGATTTCGAACTTAAACGATATTAATTCAATGAAAAATATCAACACATTCAAACTCAAACACATGCGTACAACCATGCGGACAACGAACGCGCGTACAACGAACAGTGAGTCAGTGACAGTCTCAATGTCTTCAATGCCCTCTGCTCTAAGCCACACACCTTATGCTAATCTGGGCATACGCTATAACACTATCTATTCGTATTGTCTGCAGCAAGCGAAGGCCTGAATGCTCCTCAATGCCCAAGGCTCCTCAATGCCCTCCTCCTGAATGCCCTCTGGTGAAACACACCTTGCAATGCAGTAGTCGCCAGGTGGAGTGACTTGCAGTGGGGTTGGGGGTATTTGGGTATTAATATTGGGATTTGTTTGCTCTAGACGCCGGCCTGTTTGGAACAGTGGTTTCGACTGCTGCGTCCAAACACGGTTTCGCCTCGGTACCGAGATCGATCCCGAGTGCCGGTCGGTCCACCAAGCCGTTCGGGGGGCCCGATAAATTGGTAGCAGCGATAAAATGCTGCGTAGGCAAGTGCTGGTCATTGCCCCTCGGGGCGATGGCCTTCGGTGCTTGCCTAATTTTCAAATTAATTAGTTAATTACAATTAATTTGAGATCTACGCTAACGTAGATCACCTCAACCATCATCATCATCATCATCACCCAACATCATCACCACATACATACATACATACATATATATATCACTATATATTCATTAATTCATGTATATACTATATGAAGTTAAATAATTTAACAGCTAATTTAACAGCTTCATATACCGTTTTGTTTGTAATATATATATATATACATATATATACATATATACATATAATATATATATATATATATATATATATATATATATATATATATATATATATCTTGTATATATTAATATCTTTCCGTCGTTAATCTCATTCCATCTATTATTGTCATTTGACATAATTAGGTAACTCTTTTCAACCAGTAAGGCATCCGACTTCGAAAATCAGAAAAGGTAAAGCAAATGGTAAAACCAAAGGTAAAGAAAGGGTCGTCACCTATTATTTCTTTTGCGACTTAATAGGCCCACATCACTTAAATTTTTCAAGGGATTTTGACTCCAGGTTTTTCGATAATTCCGGGGGTGTTGGTATTTTCTGGGGTGACCTGCCAAAAATGTCAAAAATCCCACTCATAGGGGGTGCAAAAATACCCCTGCTTGATACGTCATTAAAATATTATAGGTCACATGTCATAACCGGTTAATTATCATGTGGGTTTGTGTCTAAACTAGGCAGTGTCAAAATTACAAAGTTTTGTGTGGGTGCCCTTCAAGGGTTGTCCAGTGCCCCAGAGGCTCCCCTACAGACGAATGAGATGAGACCACCCCCAACCCAAGACGCTTCCATGAACGCCGATTATGATTAAATGGCAATTAATGCACAGGCGATGAAGCGATAATCGACGAGCTGTGCTTAGTAAACATTAGTCATACGCGTTTATCAATGCTAGTTCGACTTACTGTATCTCTCCTTTCCATCATCAGAGACCGTTCCTTCATCAGAGACCGTTCCTTCCTGGACTTGATCCCTGTAACAACGGAGCCGCTGATCCTGAGTTCCAATTCGCATCCTAATAACTAGATAATAGTAATAATCATTGCTTTGTGTGTGTCGTTGTTTCGCAACAGAAACCACAACTGGGGCTATTGATAGCAAATTTCAAATGATCAACTGATTATACCACGTGCGCACGCACCTGTACGTATGCAGCCTATAGGCCCTACGCCAACGCAGCCTACGCGCTTATTTCGATAGGCCCCGCCTCTTACCTTTCATCGGCAGTCCATAAGTGGCTGGTTCTGGGTTAAGCTTCCCCACGACAGCCTATCAAAAGGTACAGGCTACTAGAGGGGCCTATTGGAAGTTTACGCATGTGATGTCAACAGAAATGCGTTTGACTGACTCACGTTTGCAAATATAAATCACCTAAATAACTAAATAACTCACCTATATAAATCACCTATATAAATCACCTATATAAATCACCTATATAAATCACCTGTTGCAGTGGAGTTCCCGGCACTCAGAGCAAAAAAGAGAGATTGCGCCTCTAACAAGCAAAAAAGGTCGTCGCACCATTGTCTCACATTTCTTTATTAGCTTAATAACTTCAGACAATCCCTCCTTAATACGTCAGTCTTTTTTCACTTTATCACTAAGTTTTGCGCCTCCTCTGCGGTTTACGATTTATTTATCCAAAGTCAATAATAACGTTTAGACACATAAAACAGATTGTGCAATTTATACGTAGGCCTAACGTTCACTCTGAGTGCATTGTGAGCGAAAGTTCTACGGATTTTGCGTTCTGCGTGTATGATTCAATCAGCGTTTGTTCTACCCATGGTTTTTGGAGGGAGGTCTACCCCAATCCCCCACACGTAAAGGTCGAAAATTTTGGGATGGGGATAGTATGACCTTCTGGTTAAATTTTCCACAAAATGGTTAACAGTCAATTTATACGTAGGCCTAAACTCTGTCTCCTTCTCGTCTTAAAGAGGAGCTTCGTCGTGCTCTGTGTCATGTTCTGTGTCATGACAGACGCCGTCAGTCGCTAATGTGCGATTTAGTTGGCGACATATATGATGACGACGACGACGACGACGACGATGTGTTTTTCCGATGAAGAAGCGAAGGTCTTCGATTGCTCTGAAGGTTTGATGGCGATTATGTCTACTTCAGGAGTTCAAAACGATTATTTTCCACCGAAAAACTGCATCTGGTTCAAACAAAGCACAGCACATCCATGTCAAGTTTCAGTGGAACTTTCATCAATCAAAAAGCAACTTCTTTCCAAAGAACCTTAATTCCTTTAGAGAAAAGCCACAATAGGCCTAATTCGTTTTGAGCTTTATTTCAGTTGAGATGACAACGTTTTCGACCATGACATGAGACCATGACATTCATAGTAGCGACGGTCGGATAGCTACTCTACTTACCGCGCTGTCGCAGAGACCCTGGAAGCTGGACCGGCGTCCGGGCGAATGGTCGGGAGCAACTAAACGACCGAAGCTGTCTCTTCTGTCGCTCGTGTCCTTATATTAAAAAACATGACTTAAATTTAACCTGCCGAGATAAATCTGTCGTTGAAATACAGTATTCGAAATTTCTTAAGTAACGATCTTAATGCATAATTCATAAAGAATTCCTGGGGCGAAGGGCCCTTGCCCTCCGATCAGTTCAATCGGGAGGGTTGTTAGGATTTTGGTCAAAGCATTACAGAGGCATCAATCGTAATCGCTCCTTATGACAGATCGTTAGAGTTCGCCTCTCATCAAACGCAGTAAAACGAAGTCTTCATTTCCTTGTGGGATATTTCCCTGTCGAAATCCACTCTTTGTGTCCCTGGATTTGAGAAATTGCCTCTTCCGATTCTTTTGTGAGTGGGGAAGTTTCTGACTTTGGAAAGATGGGGGCAGTTCCTTTAAAATGTCACTGTTCCGCTATTTTAAAATCTTATCCTATTTAATTCTTGTGGTGGAAAATATCTTAGGGATTATCTGACACGAAGAGAGGAAATGTGTTCCACTAAAAGTCCCGTGTACAACAGCATCCGGGGGGCGGGGCGGGGCTTACGAAGACCCCGATTGACCAACCGGTACGAGGGCGAGTCCAAAGCTGACTGTGCTCGGTCGACGAGGATCGTTCCTCCGCCGAACAACGAAGGATCCTTGAAGTCGTTGATCGAAGCCTCAGACACGAGGATATGAGGATGCACCGCACGACGACGACGACGACACGGAGGACGGTCCATGCCCCCCAGGCGGCATCACCTGCAGCTGCTGCTGATGCTGATGCTGATGCTGCTGTAGCTGCTGCTGTTGGGCGGGGGCGATGATGCTCGCTCGGCGCTGGCGAACGATGTTCTCGATGATCGTCTGCTCTGCCTGTCACAAGATACATCGGTCATGGGAACCGGCTTATCCAGGTCTGTTGGAGGGAGAGTCCCCCCCCCAAAAAAAAATTGCAGCACTAAATTAAGTCAAGTTCCCCCCCTCCAAGAGTCTGGATAAAACATTGGCTGTCTCTCACTCGATTTCTTTCTATTTTTCTCTCTTTCATTCTATCTCCCTCTTTCCCCTTCTCTCCTACTCTCTCTTTCTCTCCTACTCTCTCTCTCTCTCTATACTGTTCTCTTTCTTATTTCTCTCTCTCTCTCCATTCTCTCTCTTTCTCTGTTCACTATTTAGTGACCGTGTCTAATTAGTTTCCTGTATACAACTGACCAGTCGGTGACTTACCATTCCGAGTCCATGGAAACTCGATTGTCGCCGTGATGACAGTCCACTGTCGCTGCTGTTCACGACCAACTCTGGAAAGCTCGGCTCTGTACGAGGATGAAATGAAACATTATTAACTAATTAGCTAGCTAAGCATTACGTAATGAAGATGACCAGAATAAACTACAATTAGTCTTTGGAAATTGACCTAAGAAACTGAAGATTGGACGCGCATTCCTGATGTTATCTTTATGTTAGAAATTTCTAGGGTGGAAAATAATCGAACCCACTGAAGAAATAAGATTCAACTTAACAACCTTTAGTTTTAGTTTATTTACCGACAATAGCAGTTACCTTTAGGGCCTAATTCCCAAATGGCATAACATTAACACAATAAGAAGCAGTTTGGACATGAGATGTTTGCATGCCATCTGACCCTCAGTCTTAAAAATTTGTCCTTCCCCAATCGTTACTAGACGCCGTCGAGCGAAAGGAAAGTACTAACGTCGAGCAGTGTTTATTCTAGGCCTGTTTTTTTGGGGGGGGAGGAATCTGTATATGTTGGCTTGGGGATGGAAATTTTGTCTCCCCAAACATTTCAAACTCCCCCCAATGTCAAGGTGGCTAGAATAAACACTGAACGTCGAGCGAAAGGAAAGTACTAACGTCGCCCTTTTGAGAATAATTTTTCGTCGACCCCAAGAAGACATTTATTGCCGATCGAATGTTCGTTAGATTTCCCCCTAACATAAAGAGACGATCGCCTGTAAATGCATCGTAATGTAATCGTCACGTTAATTACAGTAAGTGGCGTAATAAGCCAGGCAGCGTGGCGTGACTCCTGACATCCCATTGGTCGAATCGTAATCTAATCAATCCAGGGATATTTCTAGGATTGTGAATTTTGTTTGCATACCATTGTCACATTACCAAATTCCGGGGAGTGGCGACCTCAAATTGGGGTATTGGGGGTGTTAGGGGGTATAAAAATATCCCTGTCAATCTGTTTACCTCATTTAGAAGACTACTTTGCTGCTTGAATGCAAAGCCCGAGTGTCCATCACAATGTTCCACTAGCCTAGGTAGGCGTCCACTCCATAGCTATGGTTTTTCCAGTATTCTCTCTTCTTCACAATTTCATCTAACTCACTCATATTCCACTTTCTTCTTCACAATTTCATCTAACTCACTCATATTCCACTTTCCCCAACATATTCGCTTTTCCCAGAATGTTTCTGGTCCTCATTAAATTTCCAAAGCAACTCAGTCTCTGCCCTGGCACTCTGGCTTCTGGCTTCTAGTAAGATTTCTGGTTTTCTATTACCGATTTACTTATTGTTTCCGTCGTTTTTCTAACATTTTAACAAAGCAATTGTACAGACGGGCAAACAATGGTGCTATATAATGGATTCAACCTAAGCTTAGGCCCACGCCTTTATACCAATATACCTAAATTTATATAGCGCTTGAAATAATATCCTTATAGTCATCTGCTGCAGCCTAAAGCGCTTCGTTCATTCTCACAGGTGGACATGTGAGTAGCCAGGTGGACGGGTCATCTAAAGCAAGGCTGAGTGACCCAACGAAGCACTAAGATGGTCCACTGTTAAGTCGCTTTAACTAATTGTCTTGACTTATGGAAATAGGTCGTACCTTCGCTCTAAATCTTCGTGGTCTGGAATCTCGCTGACCATTTTGCTCAGCCGCTGGCGTTCGATCAGATCGAGCATATCACGAAGTACTTCCATCAGAGAACTGAACTGTTTAACAACAACACTCATCCACTCAGACACTGTCGAAAACGCCACAGACAGCTGACACAATAACTGGATTCAAAAGTTACAACTGGGTTCTTACATGCGAAATTAATTATAATGGATTTAACCGAGGTTTAACCCAGGGTCGCAGAGAAGGGCAGGGGCAAATGCATGGGGGCCCGGCGATCAGAAGGGGTCACGTAAGGGGTCACACCCTGAAGAAAAGGCTGTTAGGGGCCCGTGATTTCCCTTCTGCACAGGGGCCCGGATTTCACTCGGCGGGCCTGGTTTAACTCGGGCTACTAATGTCTTTTAAACCTCTCAAATATCATTATCTAAAACGGTGAGTGGTTTTATGACTTACCTGTTCGATTGAGAGTCCGGGAGTGACTGTCAGTGGTATGAGCGTCGGCATCACTTTCGTCGCCAACAGCCCGTGCGTCAGACCGAATTTCTTATCACTTAACAGGTGCTTGTAAATATCTACAACGCAACAGCACTATACATGCAAACACCCGAAAGGTAAAGATCCAGCGAGGAACGAGGGGTAAGACCGACCACAATTTGTCGTAGCAAAGACCAGTGGCGTAGCGAGGCAAAGTGCCGCCCGTTCTTAATTCTTAACAAGCAAAAAACCTTATCGCATCATAAAAGTAAGTGCCGCCCCGGGAGGTTCGCCCCCCAGATGTGCATAATTTTAGAGTTCCAAAGAATACGAAGACGACGAACTGACCGACGGCGGCCATTATGATGTCGACGTCTGTGCACTGAATGTCCGTCAGAAACGGAAGGATTTCCTCGAGGATCATCATTTTGTCCAAATAATCCAACATCCGATTCAAACACTCCAAGGCATTTAGTCTTGTCTTCAAAGAAATCAGTCGAGTTCAGTTACAATAAGACATCATCCGAAGACTCAAAGAACGAAACGCAATGAGGGGCGTAGCCTACGTAGGGCATTTTGGCGCCCATGGCAGAGGGTCGGGGGCAGAAAATTAAATCAACAGGTTAGCATATTCATTATATTTTATTGACAAGAGATTTTAAACTACGAATGCGCTTTTCTTGCTTTTACTGATGCGAACTATTTTCTATGATCAGTGTGCTCAAAGTCAGTTTTCCCAGTACGCCGATCTTTTCTTTCTCTACTGAGTAGAGCAAAATGACAGAGGTTTTGATGCCCCTTTCAAGGTAATGGGCATAGGCGGATTTAGAGTTTAATATTTGTGTAGGCTAACATGGGGTCTGGTGGTGCCACCCATCATGCGTGCCATCCGTGGAATTAGTGGGTAGGCTTGAGCCTACCCTAGCCTTTAATGAAATCCGCCAATGGTCATGGGCCAGTTCTATCTGCCCTACCCTAGGTGACATTTTCTAGAAAATCCTGTTGACATATATGTTCGTTCGAGATTCGCTTTAGCAGAGAAAAATGAGAGACAAATATAGAAGGGCTTCGACAGCTCTTCATACGAACCTATCTCAGCTATCTGCGCACAATTATACTAAATTTTTTCACGCTTTAGAAATTTCCGGAGAAGTCCGCTTGTAAATTTACGCGAAGCTAAATTTTAAAAAACAGTTGTTCCCCTTTTTCACTGAAATTCTCTCTCATCTTCCTATAAAATAAAGGTTAGAGGGCAGAGGGTGGATGGAAGACGGAGTACAGAGGATGGAGTACAGAGGATGGACAGAAGACGTCAAAGCGTAGAAGTCCTAGTCCAACACTCTGATCGAGGAATAAATTTGACTGGAAGTAACTCAAGATGAAAGGAACCGGAAGTCTTTGCTCTTCATTTCCGGTTCTGCGTTTAATGTCGTTGAGTAGGACACCTGTCACCTGCCGCTTAAATTAACGCGATTTAGTCAAAACTCTTCACGCTTCTTTGATGTTAAGATGCTGAGTTCCCAAAACTAAGATACTAACATTCAAATGCCGCACAACTTATAAGGAACATATTCACTAACTAATTTAACATACTATTTAATAACAAATATATTATTATTATTATTTCTTTGGTCAGTCAAAACTATTAAAATGCAACTCAATGCACAACATGCTTGAGTAATTCTACATTCTTGAATAAAGAATCTATCGAGAAATGGCCGATGTACCATTTCTCTATCATTATTTAAAGCGGATTTTTTTCAGTTATAGTTATAGTCACAGTTAACTGATTTGTTATTGTTATTTTTCAGTTAACTGATATTTCGATTACACTTATTCCTTTTAAACCTATCTTTACATTTTGATTAGATTTTCTAACTTAGAAGGCAACCGATTGTACACCGTTACCATTGGCGTTCGCGCGGACGTGTTTGATCGAATGATCGCCCCAGCCTTCCAGCCTTATATAGGAATCGCGCGGACGTGTTTGATCGCCCAACCTTCCAGCCTTATATATGAATCGCGCGGACGTGTTTGATCGCCCAACCTTCCAGCCTTATATAGGAATCGCGCGGACGTGTTTGATCGCCCAACCTTCCAGCCTTATATAGGAATCGCGCGGACGTGTTTGATCGCCCAACCTTCCAGCCTTATATAGGAATCGCGCGGACGCCAAAGTGTGCACGGTGTGGCGGCGAGCACACCACGTTCGATACAAACTGCCCTGCTTACGCAGAGGCAAAACAAGCTGCTTCTAAAGCAGCAGTGTCTGGAAAAACGTACGCACAGGCGTTAAAGGCTGTGCGGAGAGAGGCGAAAGTCTCTGCTCAGGAAAACCCGGGGCAAAACGCTGCGACCGTGCAAGAGACTGCCCCCGCGCGGGGGACGGCGGTCGCTGTGGCATTGCCTCAAAGAACAGGCTCAATGACCGTGCTAAAAAAGGGCCCCGCGGCCCAAAAGGCGGTCACTGACTCTGTGCCGAGCCTAGCTGCCAGTCGCACTGGTGGCGAAGCTGCGGCACCGGAGGCACAGACCACTCCGGTGACCCAGTCAGGACCAGATATGGTTGCGCCCGTGCGCGCCATGATACAGGCGATGCTGAAGCTGCTCAGCTATGTTGAGAGCACTCTTGTGCCTCAGCTGCTGGCCGGCAAAGGCAAAGATGCCATCGCGGACGTGCATATGGCGTTCACGAAAATGATCGGCCTTGAATTCGGTCTTCCGTTCGAAGACGTTCTCAAGACCATCATGGATCACGGTCGCGAAGGTGCCCGAGCACCAGGGTCAGAATCAGTTAGCTGCTAAAATGGATTGTCAAATCCTACAGTGGAATGTCGCACGGATATCAGCCCGGAAGGGCGAGCTGGTGCATGCACTGGCAGGTATGGTCAGAAAGCCTGATGTGATCTGTATTCAGGAAACCTGGCTTACTCGTGAGCGCTCCTTCACCGTTGAAGGGTATAGCTGTGAACGACACGACCGGTCGTCCGGCGAGAGCAGTGGAGGCGGGGTGGCAACCTTGATTCGTGACGGAGTGTCTTATTCAGTCTTGGGGCGGACTGATCATGTGCCAGAATCGCTCACGATCTCTCTGTCGACCGTTGCAGGAGATCTGACGATTGTTAACGTTTATTTACCACCGAAACAGGCGGTGGACAAAGACACTTTTCCCCAACTCTTTTGCAATCGCCGGGCGATTGTGGTCGGAGACTTCAACGCTCGTAGCACGCTCTTTGGTGCCAGTGATACGGACAGAAGAGGCCGGCTGCTGGAAGAGGCAATGGAATTGCAGTCGTTTGTTGCATTGAATACCGGTGTCGGAACACGCCTTAAGCGGGACGGCTCACGCTCTCATTTGGATCTGGCAATGGCATCGCGGCCATTGGCTAGAAAATGTGACTGGGTGGTATTGGATGACCCAATGGGCAGTGACCATTTTCCGATCGTTGTTACCGTTGGCGAAAGCACTTTGGTGGAGGAGGTGCATCAACCCAGATGGCTCTATAAACGGGCCGATTGGGGCGCCTTCAAAGCCGGGTGCCTAGCCAGAGTCACTGCCGACCTTATCGGGGGCGAGGTCGAGACAAGTCACAGAGAGTTCGTGGGCGCCCTGCTTTCGGTGGCGGAGGAATGCATTCCAAAGTCGAAGCCACGCAGTCGGCCTCGTGACGTCCCGTACTGGAGCGACAGCTGCAGTGAGCCAGTGGCGGCCCGTAACAAGGCCAAAACCCGTATGATGCGAACCAAAGATCATGCGGACGCCTCTGAGTACCGTCGGCTGAAAAGTGTAGCCCAGAAAACTATCAGAGACGCGCAGCGTAACCACTGGAGGGAGTACTGTGCCGGCCTGAACGAGCGTACAAAACTCGGACAGGTTTGGAAGACGGTTAGACGGATGTCTGGTGTCTCTTCGAGACATGCTATACCGACGCTGAAGACCGCGGATGCCACGCTCTGCAGGGATAACCAGAGCAAGGCGGAGCTCTTCGCACAGAGCTTCGCCAGCGTCAGTAGCAATCAGAACTTGTCACCTGAATTCCAAGTAAGAAAGTCCGAATTTGAGCGGATGCACAGCGACGAACTCCGTGGGGGCCGGCGTCCTCCTGATGACGGTGACCCTGTGGATGAGGAGTTCAGTCTGCACTCGTTGCGGACGGCCGTCTTACGTTGTAAGAAAAACTCGAGTCCTGGCGAAGACGGTATCTCGTACGAGATGATATCAAAGTTACCGAGACCTAGTCTGGATGCGTTACTGAAGCTGTTTAACATGATCTGGACGACAGGAGTTCTCCCATCCGCATGGAAGAGCTCTCTGGTCGTACCAATCCTGAAGCCAGACAAGCCTGCGTCCGAGGCCGGCTCTTACCGACCGATTGCATTGACCTCGGTTCTCTGCAAGCTGATGGAGAGACTGGTGACTGACAGGCTGGTCTGGCTGATGGAAGGAAATTCGATGTTTAACAAGTTTCAATCGGGCTTCCGTAAGCTCCGAAGTTGCCAAGATCAGATAATCCGTCTCCAGGACGACATACACAGGGCTCTGTCAGCGAGTCGGAAAGGGAGTACTCTCGGAGTCTTCATAGACCTGGAAAAGGCGTTTGATCTCATGTGGGTCGACGGCCTGCTCCATAAGCTAAACACCATGGGCGTACGAGGTCGTATGTTCGACTGGATTCGTAGCTTCCTCACTGACAGGACTATCAGAGTCCGGGTAGGTTGCTCACTGTCGGACGTCTACAGGCTTGATAATGGGTCGCCGCAAGGCAGTGTCATCAGCCCGATTCTCTTTATCATCCTGTTGAACGACATCCCAGACCCAACGAACGGTGTGCAGCTATCGCTGTTTGCCGATGACAGTGCTATCTGGAGATCGGGTCCGTGTCCTGACGTGAATCATCGTCTGATTCAGGAATATTTGGACAAAGTGAAGCGCTTCCTGGATGACTGGGGCTTCAAGGTGTCAGTTTCTAAGACTGTCGCCGTCCGCTTCCACCGCTGGATGCCGGACGGCGACTGTCATTACCCGTTAATGCTGGGAAAGAGCCGCCTTAAGTACCTCGGTGTCATCTTTGATCGAAAGCTGAAGTGGACAGATCATGTGGACTACATTGTTGAACGATGCAAACCTCGCCTGAACCTACTGAGAGCGATCTCAGGATCGGACTGGGGTGCGTCCAAGGCAACGCTGCTCATGGTATATCGAGCACTGATACGGTCTGTGCTGGACTACGGATGCGTGGCGTTCGACGCCGCGCCGCAGACGGCGAGGGCCAAGCTGGATCGCATTCAGTCGAAAGCCCTTGCTATCTGCACCGGGTCCATGCCTGGCACGGCGGTCAGCTCACTGCAGGTCGATTGCGGTGAGATGCCGCTGTCGCTAAGGCGCCATCTGATTCTGATGGAGTACACGGCCAAGGTCAGGTCTATACCGGACCATCCTACCCAGTCCATTCTGAGGGCGGCCGGACGGCACAGCCGGCCGCGAGAAGGCGAGGAGCTTCTGACGATGAAGGTAGCACGCATCGATACCGCTATCGGTGCAGCGATCGTTGAGCCAACGATAGTAGCCCCGCGGCCGCCTTGGAGGATTCGACCGCCCGAGGTGGACGTGGGACTGCAAGGTCAAATCGGACACAGAGGGAGCCAGCCGGTCCAGCAAACTGTGCAGGAGTACTCGATTCAGTACAACGACAGAATCTGGATCTACACTGACGGGTCCTGTACCGACGATGGCAGAGCGAGTTGCTGCTTCTATGTGCCTTCGCTGGGCTACCATGAGGCACACCGTCTGACCGATGGAACGACCGCTTACGCAGCGGAGATGATGGCTATCTTGAAAGCCCTCGAATGGGTCATAGAGAAGCATCACACTGCAGTCGTCGTCTTCAGCGACTGTCTGGTGGTGCTGCAGTCCATCGTGCAGCAGAGGTCTCAGCGCAGACCGATGCTGCTGCAGCGTCTGCTGGCGGTCTACGAGGACGACAGAAGCAGGCACCCGGTGACTCCGACGGTCCTGACCTGGATCCCGGGTCACTCGGGTGTGGACGGAAACGAGGCGGCCGACGAGAGGCTCTGTCGTCGGGCCTCAGTAATCCATGCGTCGACCTGGCACTCGCCGTCGAGTACAGGGACATGCAGGAACGGTACAGGGCCCACTTTGTAAGCGAGTGGCAAAAGCTGTGGGATGCGTCTCCCACAGGCGCTCATTACAGAGACATCGAGCCGACCGTCGGCCTCCGATGCAAGTACAGTGACAGCCAACGGCGAAAGGAAGTCTGCGTCAGCAGACTGAGATTCGGTCACTGCCGTCTGAACGCCTGTCTGCGCAAGATAGGCTGTCATGATGATGGTATGTGTGAAGACTGTGGGGTGCCAGAGACGGTCGACCATTACCTGTTGGAATGTCCGGTACAGCAGGTTCTGCGAAACCGTCTGGAGTCAATCTGTCGAACGTTGGATCTCGACTTCAACTTACGAACGATGCTGAGCAACCCGTGTTGCATAGACGCCGTCTACCGTTACGTAGACGAGTCTAAAAGGCGCTTGTAAGTTGAAGACACTTGCCCAGTTGACCATGCACGGTGGCTCTCGTGCCGATAAACGAGAGAGTGCCCAGTGTCCACGGTGGCTCTCGTACCGTTAAACGAGAGAGTGCCCAGTGTCCACGGTGGCTCTCGTACCGTTAAACGAGAGAGTGCCCAGTGTCCACGGTGGCTCTCGTACCGTTAAACGAGAGGGTGCCCAGTGTCCACGGTGGCTCTCGTACCGTCAAACGAGAGAAAGAAGACGACCGTCAACAACATCTGACGAACAACCCGGAGAAGAGAAACAACACCAGGAAAAGGCAAAGAACAAAGATCTGCGAGAAGAAAGAAGAAGGAAACCATCAACGAACTGAAGACGAAAGAATTTCGAACTGTATGCCCCTAGTTTAAATGCGTCACGGGGGGAGAGACAACTCCCTTCGCTGGTCAGAGCATTGGGTAAACCTACCTCCTACTTCCTGTACGCAGGTTTTTAGGTTGGGTAGCCGGCTCGCGGCATCACCTGTGACGCCTCCCAACCCCGGACACTTGTAAATAGTCGAACTCTGTAAATATTAATACTGTGTGTATATTCTTAGTAACCCGGGTCCTAAACCTGTGGAACTGTACATAGTTTAGCAGACGCTCATCGTCTTTGATACGGATGCGTCTATAAATAAACGAATTAAACCAAAAAACCGCTTCTCGGCCACAGCCTTATATAGAGATTCGCGCTTGCTATGTAGGCCTACTACAGATTCCCATGTTTAGTAGCGAACTTTAGAAGCCTTATCTAGAATGTTGCAACCACCTTTTATGCCAAATCACGCTCATTAGTTGGTTCAAAGCTGCATTCATAGACTCGTAATGGACCAAAAAACACGCTTTAGCTATGCATTACATGGCATCAGCATTTGACACGCTGCATGACGACTACGGTTAACGCTCTTGGGGCTCGGGAAATCTGTCCTTCCCCGCCATTTTCTCCCCACTCCACAGCTCTGTTTTAAAGTGCATTAGAGGGACAGGGGTGATTTTTGTTCCTGAGGCAATTACAGCATTTTCCTGTCATGATATACCTTTGACGGCCTCGAATGAAGCGGCGAATGACTGAATGAAGGAGAAGCGTTTTCATTTTGACTCTCTCACCCGGACGCTTGTTGCTTTGACGAACAGGGCTTTCGCCTTCGGCAGGACGAGTTTTCTCATCGTGTGGTCGTCCAGATACTGTTTGATGATACTGAATACGTTCAACGCAGCTTCCTTTTAAGTATGCACACAATTAAGAGGATACTTTTAAAAGAAATCTATACGAAGATAAATAACATTTAAGTAGATAGACAAACATAGCGATAAAGACAACGATAAAGATTAATATAAAGACAAAGATAAATTGTACAGGTAATAAATATATACAATTTAAATATTTAAATATATAAATTTTAAATATATAAATATATACATTTATAGTTAATAAATAGTTCCTGTCAAGATGTTTGAAAAGAGCTCAGAGCTGTCTAAAGACAGTGCGGTATTTGTATGGAAGGAAGGCGTGAGAAATCCTGGGTCCACCGTTGATCCACTTGTTGCAATTATTATTTTATTTAACTAACTTATTTGACGTTATGGAAAAATAATCATTATTTACAACTCCATTGGTCTGGTTCCCCTTCATCATTTCCTCTAGGCCTACACGTAGTTGTTGTGTGGGTGCATGACACGATATGTCGTCAAGGTGAGACACGGGATTCCTCTCACCTGTCCCTGAAGACTGTTCGATTCGAGAATTCCAAATATCATCGGCAGAATGTCGTTGTAGACTTCGTCTTCCGCCGATTTAGCGAGAAGAACATCAAGGCGCTCCAACAGATAAACGGTCGCCTACATTTGCACACACACACACACACACACAAACACAACTCGTAAAAAGTACTATTTATTTCTGGTAATTGTGCGCCATTTTCTAGAGATATTAACAGCGGCATTAACGGCGAGAGAAAAAAAGAATGCGGGCAATTCCTCCCCATCTAAAGCAGACGTTTAGTTCACAGGTGGTTGTTCCGATTATTGATAGTCGAATGTTTCAGATGGGAATTGGACTTAATGATGATCGCTACGATGGAATTTCTGAGGGAATAGTTGAATGCTAAATTTTCCAGACTTTTCGAAATCTGCAGAAGGTTAATATTGCATTCAAATAAAAAATAATATTAACTTGCTCTGCGCCAATGTTACTGAAAACTTCAGTTGACGACCGCTTTCCTCTCAGAAAATTCTTTAAACTGATCATGGCCCTTAATTGATTCACTTGTGCGTCACTTATAGTAAGTCAACCGATGATGCATTGCCTCTCTTTCCCTCTGTTCCTCTTTCTGTTCCTCTGTGTGTCTCTCTGTCCCTCCAACTCCATCGTTGTCCATATGTTTTCCTCTGTCTCCTGCCTCTTTCTTTTTCAGTTATACGTTTAGTGATAGATTGTGAGTATTATGGACCTGGACTGGTTTTGTCATGTTGATGATCCTCTTGAGCTCCGGTTGTAGGATCGAACGAAACTCTTCGTCGCTGGCGTTCTCGATCAGAGCGACGACCGAAGGAAGAACGAGAACAAGATGATCGGCGTTCTCCAGCTGTTCCCTCAGCATCCCCAGCACGCTTCCGTACAAGAGCTTCTGTGTTCCAAATTAAAAGAAAATATGTTTTCAAGATTCACGAAATCCAGAAAATTCACTGGGCCAAGGTTATATTTTCTGACAGGGGTTTTGACGATAAAATACTTGACTGGAATTCATTTTGGAAATTTTGGAGAGGAAAGCGAGGTTGGATTTGAGTCTGACCTTCGGAAATAGAGGAATGCTGCGCGTAAGAACCGTAAAATATTCACACTTCTGAGACAACTCTTTCGAATCGATTGCGTCCAAAGAGTTCATGCAATGAACAACAGGATCGTCGAAATATTTCAACTACAAAGACAAAATACACGATTCTCTAGCTTCTTCAACGTCACTGGACAGCTGTCCCCGTCTGTTAGTTAATTGTGTGTTCTGCGACCACCGTCCGATGTTCGATTTGGGTCCTTTATAAAATAGGTAACAGTCGAATTCTATTCAATGTAATACGCCTAGATTTGAATTCAATTTTCATTATTTATTCCTCTATAAGTTGTTGCAACAATGTAGCTTTGCACCATTTTAAAAATTTCAAGAGCCTGTTTCAAAATAAGAAAGACGAACGCGCTTTTGAAATGAAACTTCATCAGATACAGTATCTACGATATAACCAGATTTTGCTCTCGTTATCTGAATAGTAGAAGATGGATCCCTGACATCATCTGGTCTTTCGTTTTTGTCTGTTTCTTCGTGAATTGAAAATAAGATTCGATACAAAGAAACCAAACCGCCTGAAACTCAACCGACTGAACCACTGAGAATTTCTGCTGATCTGGAGAAAGGGAGAGTTCCCCCACCCACCTAAGGAAGGAATCGCCCTCGCCCTCTGACCTCCTGACCCTTTCTGCTGCCTACCATTATAAACGACTGCGTTGAAGGTCTATAGCGGACGTCTTTCTGGATCATTCTCTCCACCGTTTCCACCAAAGGACCTGGAATCCTTCCAGCCACTTCGCCAAACAATTCGGATAACTTACACAGCAACAACAACAACAGTCACAACAACAATAAAAATAACAACAACAACAACAACTTAGACTAATTTGTTGTTGTCAACAACCCTGACTAGGCCACAACAGTGGCTTAGTCAGGGTTTCGGAATAGGGAGGACATCGACTTTCAAATTCTCTGACAAGCAGAAAAAGGTCGTCAAAGAGCTCTTCGACGACGTCTTTCTTTCGATCGTCCAACCTCCCCCCCCCCCCCAAAAAAAAAATTCTCTGAACGGTGTTGCGCAAGTCCCACGATCGGTACCAGCCAGGAATGGAGGGTCCGCCGTCCCCGTGCTCCCCACCCGTCGCTACGCCAACGACATGTCGCTAAAGTGCTGCATGAATGATGATTACGACGACTACGACGACGACGACTACGATGATGGCGACGGCAGCAGATGCTAAGCGTAGCATAGAGGTGGTTTTATTGCGTGATGCACAAATGATGCATTTCCTTGGATTTGCAATCGATAGAAAAAGCGAGTTCCGCCTAAATGATTGGTTGGTTGGGGAGGAGGGGCATCGTCATTAAGCTTCGCTCTCTTCAACCACATTTTGTTCTCATCACAAAAACAAAACGAATCGATTGCGCGGGTCAAACGGTCGGAGGGTGGAGGAGGGTAGGGGTGATTCGTTAGGATGGGGTTAACGCAGAACAGCCGAGTGGATGGAGCAGACGCTCGAAGTGTCCGTCAGAATTGAAAACGTGTGAACAAACACAGCGGAGGAGCGGATGGAAATAGCGATCGGATAGAAGGTTATTCAGACGGAAACATCGTTCACTAAAAATGGAATCCATTAGGAACGCCAGCGGACAGCACAGAGACACAGAAACAGACAGACAGACAGACACAGACACCGAAGCTATCGCAGAAACAGACAGACAAAGCATCGGGAAGCCTAATGCAACAGAGAGGAAGCAGAGGAATTAATGTCCACGTAGACACACTGTGTGCATGCCGACCAATTAGGCTAATATCTAGTTCGGTGATTTAGAGTCGCTGGACCGCAGTTCAGAGCATCGTCGGATTTCTTCGTGAAATTCAGGAAAATGGATTTCTTTGGTCGTCGTTATCAGCTCATGTGTTCGTGCGTTTAAGGGTGGAATCTCGGACGATGCTTCGGACAAATGTTAAAGGGTGATAACTGGGCTGGCCTGGTCTGGCTTATTGCGTCAAATCTTGCTCTTAGATTGTCAATTTAGATCGTCTCAATCTCATTCCAAATGCGACATCTGTCAGTCAATTCAAACTACACTATGATTATTATACAGTCTTGAAAATATTTCCTCTGCAAAAATGTCAGCGGAGTGAAGAAAGACTCGAATTGAAATCGCAGTTTCTTCTGTCCCCATCTTCATTGCGTCAAATCGTGTTAAGACTGACAATACAGAGCGTCTCCATTTTATTTCACAGCGCTCGAAATGCGACACGTGTCAGTCATTTCAAACCACATTATGTATATTAAGCTTTCAAATTCTACTCTTCTTCGCCAAAAAACGTCAAAGATTACAAAATTTTCACACAAAGCAATCAATGCGTATTTCTGTATCACTCCTTTTCTTTTTATCAGCTAATCACTTAATCAAATCTACAGCACCATTTATTATTATTATTATTATTATTATTATTATTATTATTATTATTATTATTATTATTATTATTATTGAGACAATGACATAGCGAAGCTCAAAGACAAGGACACTTTGACAAACCTTCGTTGACAGACGGAATTATAAATATTATTCTAATCGAGAATCGAGAGACTTACGAATGGAGAGAGAAACTTTTGTTAGAATTGTTAAACGGGGGAAGCGGGGGATAGTGATCACCTTTTCCATCTGTTTAGAGTAGTTCGATGCGTTGTTTGCGCCCTGAAGGAGGGATTTCCCGGCGTTGTGGACGGCACAGATGACCATTCCGAGGGAGAAGACGTCACACGCAGGCGTCAGCCCCTTGGCCGCCCCCGCCGCCGCCGGCTCCAGCTGGAACTCCGGAGCGGCGTAATCCAGGTCCGGTTGAGTCATCTTCGACGCCTTCTGCGACCAAGGACGGACGCTCCCAGGATCCTTAGAATTCAACAGACATCGTCTGTGAGAAGCAGAGACAGACAGACAGACAGACAGACAGACAGGCAGACAGTCTCTGCACAGTAGATCGTCACAAAGATTTAAGAAACTGTTTGAGCAACGGGTTGGAAGACAAAAACATTTTTAGTTAGAGTGGTCAACATATGGAATGAATTGGATGAGAAGACAGTTAATTAATGGCTACTCGTGCAAATACTTTAAAATAAACTTCAGTACTATAGGATACTAGATTGGTCTTTTATAGCTGTTAGACTGTAGAATAAAGTATTGTAGAAGTAGTGAGTAAAGTAACTGATTGCATTTATGATATCATTTACTGCAAATCTTTGTTATTTGTAGAAGCAAAGACAGAAGACAAAGAAGGAGAATACAGGAACAAACCTATCAGAGGAGGACAACGGGGCAAAGAATGAGATTACACTTAGCAAGACCATAATGTGAATGAATGGATGGATGGAACACAATGTTCTAACACAGAGCGGATCCTGTTAAATGACTCTACACCTCCTGTTATTATTGCAAAGGTTGCAAATAGACGCTATAGCCGCTATTAGGCAGCGCACTGAATTGCTCTCGGCCGAAGTGGACGTGTTTTTCGTCGTGAAAATTACAGGAAAATATTAGTTCTCAGCAGAGTGCTTGACGATGAGGGATGCGGGGGAGGGAGGGAGGGAGGTAGCACAGAGGTTCTGGTCTTCTGGGAACAAGAGGACGTGCAGTTTTCACAGAATAATGAGCTGGCTGTGTGTTGTCTTGTATTTAGGGCGAAAGAAGACTGGTGGCCATGGATTCAATGGGTATACATTCTGCATACCACGACTTTCCAATTATTATATACAGATGCACTGCAAGAAATTCTGATTAGAAGAATATTCTTCAATCTGCGTCTGTAAGACAAACACGCAAATACTATACTGTAAATCTAGTACTTGCATGTAAATAGTATTAAACACTACAGGCTTTCAAATGCTTTACAACATTGCGTTTGGGAACGTCAACAGCCATAGAAATATGCTGACTGCTCCTATCCTGACAAAGTTATTATTATTATTATTATTATTGTTATTATTATTATTATTATTATTATTATTATTATTATTATTATTATTATTATTATTATGGTTCGTTGTTTGCCATGTTAACCTTTGGGTTGGCGTCAATACTCTGAAGAAATCCGAGCCCGATCAACTTCCAGGCGCCTTTCTTTGTGACGACGATGTTCTGTGGAGAGACGTTCAGATGAAGAACTCTCTCTGTGCTGTGAAGAAAGTGCAACGCCTCTGCCAACTGAAAACACACACACGGTA
Source organism: Metaphire vulgaris (assembly GCA_018105865.1). NCBI lineage: Eukaryota > Metazoa > Annelida > Clitellata > Crassiclitellata > Megascolecidae > Metaphire > Metaphire vulgaris. The sequence goes on from CM030871.1 coordinate 10,652,268, forward strand.
GCAGTTAAACCGACGAAACATTCACTCACTCATTCATTCATTCGGCTATTAATATCAAAACAAAACTCAAACAAGCCACAATATAACATCCGGTGTGATTCAAGCAAGTAATTCTTGTTTCTGCAGCACTTCGAGACCAAACGCTTTCTTACATTACTGATCAGATCCACTGATTGTAAGGATGTTTACGTCCCCAGATCAAGCAATGCTTTCACTCTGCGTCGAGTATTCAGAGTGCTGGATGCATTCTCTCTCTCTCTCTCTCTCTCTCTCTCTCTCTCTCTCTCTCTCTCTCTCTCTCTCTCTCTCTCTCTCTCTCTCTCTCTCTGTGTAATGTATTGACCTCCATCCATTCGTGTTTCAACTTGTCAATCCATCACTCCATTCGATGCTAAAACTAAAGTCTCACTTTTTCATGCCACTCCAAAGCCGAGGTAGAGATATGCATGATGCCACCTGTGCAAAGGCGTCGATCCACTTAGAATATTGGGGGGACCATGAAAAGTTGATGCGTGCCAACCAGCTCGCGTGCCAACCAGCACAAGCACGCGTTCCATCCAGTACGCGTGCTACCCAGCACGCGTGCCATCTAGCACGAGTGCCATCCAACACGCGTGCCAACCAGCACGCCTGCCAAACAGCACGCCTGCCAACCAGCACGCGTGCCATCCAGCACGAGTGCCAACTAGCACGCGTGCCAATCAGCACGCGTGCCAACCAGCACCAGCACGCGTTCCATCCAGTACGCGTGCCATCCAGCACGAGTGCCATCCAGCACGAGTGCCATCCAGCACGCGTGCCAGTGGAAGCCATTCAAATGGTTTATGGAAGAGGTTGCATTTGACCTTCCAAAGAAGTTTGCCAAGTTCGCCTGCCAACCAGCACGCCTGCCAACCAACACGCGTGCCATCCGGCACGTGTGCCATCCAGCACGCGTGCCAACCAGCACGCCTGTCAACCAGCACGCCTGCCAACCAGCATGCGTGCCATCCAGCACGTGTGCCATCCAGCACGCGTGCCAACCAGCACGCGTGCCAAACAGTACGCGTGCCATCCAGCACCCGTGCCATCCAGCACACGTGCCATCCAGCACGATGCCATCCAGAACGCGTGCCATCCAGCACGAGTGCCATCCAGAACGCGTGCCATCCAGCACGAGTGCCATCCAGCAAGAGTGCCAACTAGCACGCGTGCCAATCAGCACGTGTGCCAACCAGCACCAGCACGCGTTCCATCAGTACGCGTGCCATCCAGTATGCGTGCCATCCAGCACGAGTGCCATCCAACACGCGTTCCAACCAGCACGCCTGCCAACCAGCACGCCTGCCAACCAGCACGCGTGCCATCCAGCACGTGTGCCATCCAGCACGCGTGCCAACCAGCACGCGTGCCAAACAGCACGCGGGCCATCCAGAAAGCGTGCCATCCAGCACGAGTGCCATCCAGCACGAGTGCCATCCAGCACGAGTGCTATCCAGCACGAGTGCCAACTAGCACGCGTGCCAATCAGCACGCGTGCCAACCAGCACCACCACGCGTTCCATCAAGTACGCGTGCCATCCAGCACGCGTGCCAGTGTAAGTCATTCAAACGGTTTATGGAAGAGGTTGCATTTGACCTTCCAAAGAAGTTTGCCAAATTCGCCTGCCAACCAGCAGGCGTGCCAATCAGCACGCGTCCCATCCAGCACGCGTTCCATGCGGTACGCGTGCCATCCAGCACTCGTGCCATCTAGCACGAGTGCCATCCAACACGCGTGCCAACCAGCACGCCTGTCAACCAGCACGCCTGCCAACCAGCACGCGTGCCATCCAGCACGTGTGCCATCCAGCACGCGTGCCAACCAGCACGCGTGCCAAACAGCACGCGTGCCATCTGGCACGCGTGCCATTCAGCACGCGTGCCATCCAGTACGAGTGCCAACCAGCACGCTTGCCATCCAGCACGAGTGCCAACAAGCACGCGTGCCAATCAGCACGCGTGCCAACCAGCACCAGCACGCGTTCCATCCAGTACGCGTGCCATCCAGTACGCGTGCCATCCAGCACGAGTGCCATCCAACACGCGTTCCATCCAGCACGCGTGCCAACCAGCACGCCTGCAAACCAGCACGCGTGCCAAACAGGACGCGTGCCATCCAGAACGCGTGCCATCCAGCACGAGTGCCATTCAGGACGAGTGCCAACTAGCACGCGTGCCAATCAGCACGTGTGCCAACCAGCACCAGCTCGCGTTCCATCCAGTACGCGTGCCATCCGGCACGGGTGCCATCCAGCACGAGTGCCATCCAGCACGTGTGCCAAACAGCACGCGTGCCACCCAGATCGCCTGCCATCCAGCACGTGTGCCAACCAGCACCAGCACGCGTTCCATCCAGTACGCGTGCCATCCAGCACGATTGCCATCCAGCACGAGTGCCAACCAGCACGTCTGCCAACCAGCACGCGTGCCAACCAGCACGCGTGCCATCCAGCACGTGTGCCATCCAACACGCGTACCAAACAGCACGCGTGCCAAACAGCACGCGTGCCATCCAGCACGCGTGCCATCCAGCACGCGTGCCATCCAGCACGCGTGCCATCCAGCACGAGTGCTATCCAGCACGCGAGCCAACCAGCACGTGTGCCAACCAGCACGCGTGCCATCCAGCACGTGTGCCATCCAGAACGCGTGCCATCCAGCACGCGTGCCATCCAGCACGCGTGCCATCCAGCACGCGTGCCATCCAGCACGCGTGCCATCCAGCACGCGTGCCATCCAGCACGAGTGCTATCCAGCACGAGTGCTATCCAGCACGAGTCGCGTGCCAATCAGCAGCCAGCACCAGCACTCGTTCCATCCAGCACGAGTGCCATCCAGCACGTTTGCCAACCAGCACGCCTGCCAACCAGCACGCGTGCCAACCAGCACGCCTGCCATCCAGCACGTGTGCCATCCAGTACGCGAGCCAACCAGCACGTGTGCCAAACAGTACGCGAGCCAACCAGCACGTGTGCCAAACAGCACGCGTGCCATCCAGCACGCGTGCCATCCAGCACGCGTGCCATCCAGCGCGCGTGCCATCCAGCACGTGTGCCATCCAGCACGAGTGCCATCCAGAACACGTGCCAACCAGAAAGCGTGCCAATCAGCACGCTTGCCATCCGTTTACTTCAGATTTTTAGATAGCTCAGATTTTGGTAATTAATATTGACAAGCATTTATGCATTTGGCCCGCGAGGACATGGAAAACATGTTATTTGGCCCGCCGCCCAATAAGTCTTGACACCCCTGATATATAGCTATATAAATGAATAAAAAATATATAGACCTATAGCTACTTGACCTAAGATCTATATATATACTTTTTATATATATATATATATATATATATATATATATATTATATTTATACATACATACATACACAGGTGTAGACCCTATACATAAAGTATATTTGGATAGATATATGGATTGGATATCTTTTATATAAATTATATATCTGATATACAGATATATAGATACTTTATACATATATATACATATATATATATATATATATATATATATATATACTTGATACTAAAATTAAGCGCATAGGGATTGACTTTACTTGGTGCTGCTTTGAAAGTTCTGTAGAAATTAACAAGATTTTACTTACTTAGGCTACTTACTTTACTTATATCAGGAAGTGATAGAAATTCAGCAATAATTTTTATTTACTTTTGGGTTTTTTCAATAATTTACTTTCAATTAAGCTATTTAATGTTTATAAAGGCGAAATTCATAGTTCTGCAGTCTGCACCACTAAAAAGTATTGCTGACCAATCATATTAAAACGTAGGCATGAATACTGTACCTTACCTGCTTGAATAGTCTATCTCGTAATCTCAATTAGAGTGTTGAGTCCAAGATGCAGAGTAAAATGAAAAGTTTGACAAATAAAAGAGTCCAGGTTTCGTGGGCAACATCTTAAATGATATTGCATTGTCACTTATGAGTCAAAATTAAATTTGTATTATCTACTACTCGGATTTACACGTCTACGCAAGTAACTGTCTAGTTCAAGCAAGAGAACTGTCTTAAATGCAGTCAGTTGACTCAGTTCCCGTAATCTCCATATAATTTAGACGCTTCACCCGTTATTTCGACAGACCCATACGATTGATCTAAACTTTCAAAGAGTTAAACGACATTCTCTCAGCAGGGTGGCGTAGTTACCCCCCCCCCTATATTACTAACGCATCAACGCTGTTGTACAGCCGTCAACTATCTATTAAAATCTAGTAAATTCTACATGTTGGAGTGGGGACAACATATGATGAACAAATGCTAAGCCCGCTCTAAATCAATGGAGAGAATCGGGCCCCCGCAGATCGCCATTTCTGAACCGAAACTCCAAAAATATGAAATTTCAAAAATAGAAATTTCAGAAAGAGCATGCATTGAGACTGGAAAATGTGTTAACTGGTATATAAGAATGTTAAAATATTGGGGGGGCCCAACAAGTGCTGGGCCCCCTGCCCGAACTATTCCATTATGGATTGACGCCTATGGCAAAGGCGTCGATCCACTTAGAATATGGGGGCCCAAAACTCAGAACCCAAAACTTAGAAGTTAGGTACATGAAAAGTTGATGCTATCATTTCTCGTTGCCTTGGTCACTCACGACTATTATATATATATATATATATATATATATATATATATATATATATATATATATATATATATATATATATATATATATTTTTGCAGACAATTTTTTCATCATCAGTCCCTCGGGAATGAAGTACTGAGGGCATATATATATATGTATATATATATATATGTATATATATATATATGTATACATATATATATATATATATATATATATATATATATATATATAAGCGGTGTCAAAACCTTGGCCCGCGGACCAATCTCGGCCCGCGGGCTGATTTTATTTGGACCGTGAAAACATTAACGTATTACAATTTATTACTAAAAGTTTATGCGTGAAATTGCCTGTTAGGCATAACAAGAATACGGTTTGTCATAGTTACAACAATAGGTTGTAATCAAATCAAAGTAAATATTGTAATGATTGAAAGACCCTTTAATGTTTTCATCATCAAACACGCGTGCCATCCAGCACGCGTGCCAACCAGCACGCGTGCCATCCAGCACGCGTGCCATCGCGTGCCATACATCGCGTAATGACGCGTGGCACGCGTGCCATCCAGCACGAGTGCCAACCAGCACGCGTGCCATCCAGCACGATCAGCACGCGTGCCAATCAGCACGCGTGCCAACCAGCACCAGCACGCGTTCCATCCAGTACGCGTGCCATCCAGTACGCGTGCCATCCAGCACGAGCGCTATCCAACACGCGTTCCAACCAGCACATCTGCCAACCAGCACGCCTGCCAACCAGCACGCGTGCCATCCAGCACGTGTGCCATCCAGCACGTGTGCCATCCAGCACGCGTGCCAACCAGCAAGTGTGCCAAACAGCACGCGTGCCATCCAGAACGCATGCCATCCAGCACGTGTGCCAACCAGCACCAGCACGCGTTCCATCCAGTACGCGTGCCATCCAGCACGGGTGCCATCCAGCACGAGTGCCATCCAGCACGAGTGCCAACCAGCACGTCTGCACACCAGCACGCGTGCCAACCAGCACGCTTGCCATCCAGCACGTGTGCCATCCAACACGCGTGCCAACCAGCAGGCGTGCCAACCAGCACGCGTGCCATCCAGCACGCGTGCCATCCAGCACGCGTGCCATCCAGCACAGTGCTATCCAGCACGAGTGCCAACAGCACGCCTGCCAATCAGCACGCGTGCCAACCAGCACCAGCACGCGTTCCATCCAGTACGCGTGCCATCCAGCACGAGTGCCATCCAGCACGCGTGCCAGTGTAAGCCCATTCAAATGTTTTATGGAAAAGGTTGCATTTGACCTTCCAAAGAAGCTTGCCAATTTCGCCTGCCAACCAGCACGCCAGCCAACCAGCACGCGTGCCATCCAGCACGCGTGCCATCCAGCACGCGTGCCATCTAGCACGAGTGCCAACTAGCACGCATGCCAATCAGCACGTGTGCCAACCAGCACCAGCACGCGTTCCATCCAGTACGCGTGCCATCCAGCACGAGTGCCATCCAGCACGAGTGCCAACCAGCACGCCTGCCAACCAGCACGCGTGCCAACCAGCATGCGTGCCATCCAGCACGTGTGCCATCCAGCACGCGAGCCAACCAGCACGCGTGCCATCCAGCACGTGTGCCATCCAGCACGCGAGCCAACCAGCACGTGTGCCAAACAGCACGCGTGCCATCCAGCACGCGAGCCAACTAGCACGCGTGCCATCCAGCACGAGTGCCAACTAGCACGCGTGCCAATCAGCACGCGTGCCAACCAGCACCAGCACGCGTTCCATCCAGTAGGCGTGCCATCCAGCACGGGTGCCATCCAGCACGAGTGCCATCCAGCACGAGTGCCAACCAGCACGCCTGCCAACTAGCACGCGTGCCAACCAGCACGCGTGCCATCCAGCACGTGTGCCATCCAGCACGCGAGCCAACCAGCACGTGTGCCAAACAGCACGCGTGCCATCCAGCACGCGTGCCATCCAGCGCGCGTGCCATCCAGCACGCGTGCCATGCATTGAGACTGGAAAATGTGTTAACTGGTATATAAGAATTTTAAAATATTGGGGGGCCCAAGAAGTGCTGTCCCCCCCTGCCCGAATTATTGGGGCCCGGGGGGCTCGGGCCCCTATGGATTGACGCCTATGCACCTGTGTATTGTATGATTTTATGATCTTTCATTATTGTCATAATAAATCTCCGTAGGGATTGTCTAAATCACGGTCTCATAATGCATCGTTGGCCGTTGACGACTGTCGCAATTGAGCGTTATCCTCATCGGCTGCTGCAGCTGCTGCTCGATAGCAGCATCCAGCATTCGATTGAGACGAATGCGTCATTACGAAACCAGACGCTAACTTAGCATATAATGCTTCGACCAGCCAAGAACCGCCTTTGAATGTCGTCCACCGCATTGTAAAGTGTATATACTATACATTTTACCGCGTAGATAAATCATGCGAGAAGCTGGATTTTCATCAAAAATATTCATTGACTTGCTACGCATTTGATTTCGAAATCTATATTGAACGTGTACTGTACTGTCAAATTCGTTTAAGGCACTGTTTCCGTCAAACGCTAATGTAATATAATGCATATATAAAGGTCTTTCTATGCATTTTATTGCATTTGCATTTGGTGCGTTCCTTGGACTCAAGAAAATGGTCCCTGCTCTCTCCCTCACCACGATCCTGGTTTAAATTTTGTGTCAGAAAGAGTCGTGCTGTAAATGTTATTTTTGTAGACAGATTAGTTATCCATTTGGTTAAATCGGTTGTGCTCATTATTATTATTCGGTTTAATAAACAGAGCGTCTACATTTTCCTACCTGCAATACTCCGTATTTGATATCGATTTCCATGAAACTGTGTTCCTAAACAAGTAAAAACATACGGAAACAATTATAACATTATCAGCTGCGGCCTAACATTTCGTTTGCAAAGTAATTTACACTTACTTGTTTTTACTAAATTTGTATTCAGGGCATTAGATTCATTCACTGAAACCCAGTTTATTTACGGCCAAAAGCTCTGTTGTGTCTAACTGCATGCAGTTGGAACGATGCATGAAGAAGAAAACGAAATAGAAAAGCTAACATCTATAACAATGAGTCCAAAAATTCTCGTTCAGGCAATGTACTTGCTTGTCAGGCTTGAAGAAAGACAGACAGAGAAGGTGGGTCTGCCAGTGTGGCTTTGACAGAAAGACGAATTTGGAGGCGGGAATCAGACCAATGAGTGGAAGGTTCTTAATTGTTTCTTTATGTCAAATAAGTTAATGACAAAATGAAACTCTCTCCTGCCATGTACAGAGGCGACCAGTGGAGGGGTGGAAGGGAGTCACTAAGCACTGACCCTTCTAACTTCCGCACATCGGTTTGCTACTACAGTATCGGGTCCGGTTTTGGGTTCTACAAGATGTTAAATATTTGTAAGTTATCTCTTTGATTTTGCTTTAAAAATTCCTGCTTTTGCTTCCTTCGTCAAAGAAGCCCGCTAAAACTAAATATAAATAGAAGCAAAAATTATAATTAATTGAAGATTTAGACAAATTTTTATGGAAAGTCATACTTTATGGTTTTCTTAAAATGACAACTGATATATTCGAGGATTGAACGCGTCTGATTCTTACTGCGATTTTCCCATCTCGTTCCATTTTTTGTTCCTAATCAAACTTCCTTCTCTGTGTCACCGCCGAAATCTCACTTATCTGCTCCCCTCCCTCCCCCGCCCCAACCAAAAGAGCCTTCACTTTTAAACAGCGGTGGGGGCATCGGTCAGTCATCTAAATTCAGGGCGAAGTCGCTGTAGCGCTGCTTTCTGAACAACCGAACAGCTCTGACAATAGCATTGTCTCGATCCGGGTTCTCATCGCGATAGCACACGGCTCCAGTGGACGGATCAGTCACGCGTAACGGTGACAGGTCGACCAGATCCTCGAGGATTTACTCGTCGACGGGATATTTTTCGTTTCCGGAAAATACAGCTGTATTTTATTGAGGAGGAATAATTATTGTCGATATTCTATTGTCATTTTAAACAGGAATTGACCATTTTGAGAAATCGTAATCCATATTCAGGGTTTTTCTATAACACAAATCTTGATGAGAGTTTTTTAAAATCGTTGATCATTGACCATAGTTAAACAATACTGATTGCCTAGCGATCCTTCTAGAGAAGGGCTTTCGTGTTGTTATATGACATTATGATAGTCATCGGTTTAGCTGTTGTCTTCACTGCGTCTTCAAAGTTTGCCTATGCTAGACATGGCCAGTGAGACGTAAGACTTATGCTGCTTGAAATATTTAGACAATTTACAGGAAGTGGACAACAATGACGTCAGACCTTTAGTTCGTTCAGTGACGTCAGCGGAAGTCGATCGCATATTCCGAGGAGATTGGCGAGACTGGCGAGGACTCTCTCTGTGGCGAAAGCGAGGCTATCGCTATAAAACAAAAAACAACAACTTCCCATTTCAAACGACTTCTCTGCTGATGAAAGCCGATAAACTCAAACAAATTTACGCTTAGCCTTTGGTCACGTGACTTCGTCATTCTCAATCGCTGTCTGGCAAGTTGGAATTGAATCTGGGACTTGCTTTGCGTGATTTCGAGTGATTTAGAGTGCGTTAGACGGTGTGAAACGCACTATATTAACTCTCAGCATGTAATAATCCAGTTCTTCTCCTTTAGATAACTTTTGAATTCATTCATTGTTTCAACTGTTGCTGCCTTCTTGTCCAAGCTCTTCCGTCTCTCCACACACAGCCCTTGCACTAAGAATGTTTCTTTCTACAGTATAGGCGCATGCACTCTCCCCTCTTCTTGAAGAATCTGCAAATGTGTCTCTCTCAGCAAAGAATCGCTCGTATGACACGTCTTCTATTCCAGTCATTATTTTTGTATATTTCTATTAAATCTACTCTCTCTCCTCTCTCTCTCTCTCTTCTCTCTCTCTCTCTCTTATCCTTTCTAATGCGATCAACCCACAATATTGAAGTCGAAACTGAAGATATTTACATGTATGTCTTGACCTCAAATGATGTCCTAAGCATTTCTCCGTATTACATTAGTCAGGCGCCTTCGTTATTATTCTTGCTTGCATCGGAAGGCGTTTGGTCGCTGAAACGAATTTGCAACACAAAAGTCGCTTTGCTGATAATGCATCGAGACAGTTTGCACTTTCTTCGAGTGAGAGTGAGAGAGAGAGAGGAGAAAGAGAAAGAAAGAGAAAGAGAGGGAAAGAGGGAGAGTAGTGGCGGCTCTAGGATTTGGCAAGTGGGGGGCCGTTGGGGTGGCAACTTCTAATCATGGAGGGCCAACCATTTGTTGTTTAATGTATGTAGCATTAATTATAGGGTCCCAACTGGGGGCCTCTGGGGGCAGGCACTCAATAGGGGCACGGGCCCCTGCCCCCCCCCCGGTGGAGCCGCCACTGAGAGAAAGAGAGATAGACAGAGAGAGGGAAAGAGAGAAACGTTCGCAGCTCGTAAACCCACATCAGAATAGGACAATGTAATTAAACAGACGGCGATGAACGAACAAAGGCAGTCAGTTCCTTTCGGTTCTCTCCTCCTCCTTCTCCTCCTCCCTCCTCTCTTCTCTTGTTGCAAAGCCCCGTGGGCGGTCGCCTAGCAACGTAACAACATTGACGCAACCACTCGGCACTTTGCAAATATCTTTGCACTGCCTTTTGACACTCGTGCCGTTATAGATGACATTTTTTGGGCAATTACTCATCGTGGGACATGGCCAGCGACGGCGATTCCACGCCGTTGAGTTCTGAGGGAGAAGGGGAGGGGAGGGCGGAATAATTCCGACTGTTTACGACGAGTGGAGGGAGGGGTGAGTCCCAGACGACTCTCAGTCGAAAGGCGTTCGACGTTTCGAATCCGTTTATCTGACATTGATTTCCATATAATTACAGACGCAGTGGCTAATAAAAAAAATCTGATCGACGTTTAGCTGCCCATCCCGTCCCTAGGTGGCGTCACCTCTAAAGTCCTCATCTCTCGATCATCGCTGTTACTATTCGATTCGTTCACTGCTTCAGACCAGGTTCTTTCGTGGTTCAAAACCTTTGCTTGAACAATTTTCACGTGTGGTCTCTTGTGTTTCCATGGCGTGCCAATGCAAAGATTCGCTCGTATGGCAACCTGATTTCCCAGTCGTTATAGTTTGTTTGCTTCTAGAGAATCTCTTCTCTTCCGTCTCCTTTCTAATATTCCGGTCGATCCAGAATATTGGAGTCTTTTTTCCTGTATCGAAAAATCCAATCCTTTCAGTTGTGGAACGACTTCATGACAGAATAAATCATGCATAGTCCACACTCTGTTTCTCCGGTCATCAGGCGTTGCTTATCCGTTGTGCCCAATGGCATGACGAAAAGTCACGTGATATTCCAATGTGCTACTCGATGATAGATTTTAGCAGTGCTCACTCACACTCATAGCATATCTCGTATCAAGCCATCAGCGGCAGTAGTGTTATCTTATAGGCGGTGCCATCTTAAGAAGTTTGGGGCCCTAAACAGTTTTTAAAAAGTAACGACTAACTTTTTGCGTGTTAGACTTTTCGAGCATCAGAATGAAGCACCAGAAACCCTTTTCGCTGCCCGCCGGGGCCCCTCTGCACAGCGGGGCCCTAGGGACGTTTTGTCCATGCATTTGCCTTAAAACGACCCTGCCCATTGGACAATTTTCTAGATAAGAAAAAATCTGTTACCACAATTTGAAGTAAAGCCAGTGTATGGTATTATATCTAAAATAAACATCTTGGGGGGGTGTCCACTCCCAAGCCAACTTTTTTTCTAGTTCCAGTTGAGTTTCGACAAACAGAAGCAAAATTCCGACTAACAGTAAAGTTCAGCAGACATCAAGGTCGGTCACGTGACCACCATCTGTTAAGTTCTAAGATCAAGAATAATCTGAGATCGATTTATACGATACTTGTTGCTGGGTCTGCATACTTACTTACATTCCTCAAGAGTATGGATCACTTTGAGGATCGACGGATGACGTAGCCGCGACATGTTGATGACGTCACGTCGCAAGAGAGTCCGTCACGAGTTCTCGTCTCTTCGGTTTGTGGAGTTTGTCGGCGATTTTCTTTTCGAAGACGAACACAGACGCCTCCTAGCGACCGATTTCAAAAGACACATTCATTCAATCGCATCTCTTCGATACTCGATTGCTTATCATTTTCTTACTTACTTAGAGTTAATTTGCACGTTTTAAGACGCAGAGGAATCGGTGACTCATCCTTCAATGTGAATTTCACGATCGTGCTCAAAATAGCTGTTCACCGTTTCTTCCCAATTTTGGGTTTTCTTTCATCGAGTTAACGATGTCAACGGAGTGACAGCGATTCTTCTGTGCATGACGAGCGTCAAAATCATCGTTCATGTCACGCCTTGACAAGCTCTTATGGCTCCTGCGCGCGAAAAAGAAGCCACGCGACCACCTACTAGGCGCTAATGACGAGCGCAAAAGAAATGGAAGAGACATGACGACGAGTGACGATCATTCCTGTCATTTCTGCTCATGACTGACATGATTGCAGGCATTTCTCGGAAATTGTTCCATCAAAACTGGTGGGTCAGATCTTGATCTGAAAATCAATCGAAGGTGGAAAATAGTCAGACTTGACCAGGGCGTAACAACAGGGGGAGGGTATATCGGTATATATGCCCCTACACACACACACACACTCAGTATATATATATATAATACAGTATATATAGCATATATACACATACAGTATATAAAACACAATATATAATTATAATATTGCATATATAATATATACAGCAATATATGCCCCTTAGACGTATACCCCAAATCAAATTCCTGGCTAAGCCCCTGGCCTTGACTTGACCTTGAAACAAAACATTCATGGTTCACATTCATCATCATCAAATTATTATTACGACATCAAAGTAGAAATTATAGCATGATAACCAAAGATCGGGGAATTTGCTGATAGAATTAGTCGTCTGCAGTTTGTGTAGCGTAGACTGCAAAGTCAAAGTGTAAATCATTGTTACAGGATTTTGCTTTCCCATTTCAGCGAAAGAAGGCGTGTTTGGAAGTGCGTTAAATTCCAATAAAACTCAATCTCATGATCATCGCTCAGAAGAAGCTTGGATATCAGCAGGAAGGTTGCATTATTCAATCAGGAACTCCTAGAGAAACAGAACGAGAGCAACAGGAAATGAAGATTTAACGACGACAGAGAACCAGACACTCAGACAGACAGACACGCATCCAAACACAGAGACAAGAAGAAGTCGCTCGAGAGAGAGAGAGAGAGAGTATCAGGATCGTTTCACAAAAGACAGAGGATGACGAGAACGTCGTCTGAAAGAAGCTTCCATTCTGTCGACATTGCTTTCAATATTCAATGCACTTTTGCATTTTGTATACGAGCAAATAAATCTTAAAATAAGAAAAATGGAACGTCTGTATGGACTGCGCGAGGATCAAGTCAAATCAAGACCGTTTCATTTAGAATCAGAGGGAATATTTAAATAATGGAAAACAATCAGATTCGTACACTATATATATAATTATATATATATATATATATAATATATATAAATTATATATATATATATATATATATATATATATATATATTCTGGATAAAAGTGAGGTGCGCACATAGAATAGCTAACGCAAGCTCAGGGTCTGAACTGTACATTTGGCGATTTGTAAAAATAGATAATTATTTTCTTCGCAGGAAATCTTCTGTAAGGAGATGGTCGATCAGCGTATCTATAGGAAGCATTCGTATAAAGTATTGATTGCTCTTCAGAGGTCAAAAGTTCACCTAGCGTTGCTTCCTGTCAACGAATGAATGCCTCAGACTACGAAGGACGCTGAATACAGTAGGACTTCGTTAAGAAACACTCGGTTATAAAGTACCACAATGCACGGTTCCATGCGTTCCTCTCCGATTACTAAATACTAGATTTCACAGACCCCTTGAGTGCGTTATAACGGAGTCCTACTGTACATGGAAGGGGTTTGCACTGCAACAAAAAGTTGAGGACCGGGAGTTATCTTGAAAACCATTTCCTATTATAACAGCGTCCATATTCCCTCTCCATACACCGATATTACGCCATATTCTGCGATCGTAGACAAGCCAATTATATCGATGCTATTCCCGGACAATGCCTCTCTCTCTCTCTCTCTCTCTCTCTCTCTCTCTCTCTCTCTCTCTCTCTCTCTCTCTCTCTCTCTCTCTCTCTCTCTCTCTCTCTCTCTCTCTTTCTCTCTCTCTCTCTTTTGTGACACACGCTCACGTACGTTGGTGGTTGTGGTGGTGGTGATGGTGCGGGGGAAGGGCATGGAGGAAGAGATTGGTTTTTATTGGAACGCCTGATTTCTCATCACGTGGTCTCTTAATTGAAATTGTAGGAGTACAGGTCGCTCCTCCCTCCTCAGCATCGCGTATCGAGATGATGCTGGAATTGGTCACGTGATAGTATGTTCCAAAAGGAAAACGTCTCCCTCCCTCCGAATGCATATCGTTCTGTTGACTACAACGACAAACGACAGTTCCAATGTCGATGTAATGAGAAAAACACGAGAACTCCCCTCGTCTTTTTAGCTGGATCACCATTCCGCGATAGAAGGATAGAAATGTATACTCAGGATTTTCAAACGACGCTGATACACAATGCAATATTTGTCAACAACGACTGAGTCTCAACTGCATGATAACGACGACGACGATTAAAGCTAATCATCAACTTCTATAGCGCCATTTCATAATGCATAGAAACATCAGCCGATGGCACACCAAATCACAATCACACAGTCACAGTGTCACTGCGATTGTTTCTATGCATTGTGAAGTGGCGCTATAGAAGTTGATGATTAGTGATTAATTGTTCCTTCCCCTCCACATACACTGTGTGTGGGGGAGGGGGAGTTAAGATCCTAACTCAAAGGATTCATCCAACGTTGCTTCTCCATGTTAAATGTTAAATTGCATGCGATTCGTGAAAATCTTTGGATAATTTTCTGGTTGCAAAATCGTTTCTATTTGTAGAAACCTGTACAACATGTGTTCAGTAGACAGACGACGAAGAAGCAGCTGCTTTCAGGAAATGTCCAGTGCAGAAATGCGTTCAACAGTTCCATTTGACGGACGTCTAATGGGTCCTAAGGGGGGGTCAGACGCAACAAGCATTCTGCGTACATTGGCTGGATGAAATGGGCGAGCAATGTCAGGCTGTCTTACTTCAGCTGTTGATGACTGCGTCTCTAAATAAAACTAAGCGCAGTGCAATTATTAGCGACGGTAATTTAGTTATCTAGACGGTAATAGTATAATTTATCAGATATTGCACTGAAGCGGGGCCTTACGTAGAGCATGGTCACCCATGCTTATTTGTCCCAACACCAAAAAAATTGATGTTGGGAGAAAAAGTGAAAGCCATTCTGGGACATTGCTCTCAATTTGTTTGAAAGTTTTAAGCAAATGGCGAAGTGATAAATTAGGGGCGATAATCCAGCAGGGAATGAGCTCAGTAGGCTATAGTACTTGAAAATAGGATACTAGTCGAGTACTGGTCGTTCAGTATGTCTAATATAATCCACCGTCGACAGCAATTTCACCGAAAATGCCAGACGAGAGAGAGAAGCAGCGACACTCACAGCGCAATCCGTCATCATTCGATGTCTCACGAAACTCAGATCACGTGACGGTCATCCGTCGAAAAGAAATGACAGCGATTGACCCAAGTCCATGTCACATGATGTCAGACAGGCAGGACCAATATTTGCACAAAGAACGCTACATAAAATCAGCTTTTCTACATTAGTAATCGCATCACTTCTTGTCCTTGTCACTACTTGCCATTGTATGTGTTTCTCTCTTTCTCTGCCTGTCTCTGTCTGTCTGTCTGTCTGTCTGTCTGTCTGTCTGTCTGTCTGTCTGTCTCTCTCTCTCTCTGCATTTTGAGTCACGCTAGCGGCTAGATGTTTCTGGCAGTTTCAAGGAAAATTTTTTAAACTAATTTCATGCTAATTTAATTCGAGTGGACGCGAATTTCTTTCAAAGCAGATCCCCAGAGAGAATGAAATTTTATTTGCAAAGCGAATTTAGCGGCAACGAACCATCGCTTCTGAAAAAAGCGCTTTCGCTGACATCAAAGGAGCTCTGGGTAAATCTTATCTAAAGACAATTTATCCCAACAACTGGACGGAATCCACGACCACCTGATAGAAATTCTTATCATGCTCTTCAAACTGAAATCGTTATCTTGATAAATCGCACAATGGACGCTCATAAATTAATATAACATCAGAAATTGAGTCCAGAGCATCGAAGACACGGACAAGGCGTAAGGCGTTCTTCTTCTTCTTCTTCTTATTCTTCTTCTTCTTCTTCTTCTTCTTCTTCTTCTTCTTCTTCTTCTTCTTCTTCTTCTTCTTCTTCTTCTATGTTGTATCCAAATTGATTTTTTATATCTAATGAGATGGCGTGCATCGTGCGCTTATGTTAAGAAGCCATGCAGGCGATGAGGGAGGAGGGTACGGTGGATAAATGGAACCAATAGAAGAACGACAATAGATGGATGGGGAAAAGGTGTCTAAGGAGTAAACAGATGACGAATCGAATCATTCTGACCATAACGGCGTATAATGAAGGCGGAAACTTACGAATTCACGTATTCAGGCATCCATCCATCCATCTATCCATCCATCGCGTCGTCAGTTGGTCAATGGGTATGTCAGTCAGCTATCCAGCTGGTCACTCTGTCCTTGGATGCCGATTTCAAGGTCAGTCAGCGACGAAAATTGCAACATTTCGATCACGAATAAGCAGAAAGAACAGACGACGCGAATACGATCGGATTGGTTGTCGAAAATGCAAACTCAGTCTCTGACAAATAGTCCATCGAAGAAATGACAAAGATCAACGCAGCCACTGAAATTTCTGCTTCTGTAGACCTCAGCGCAACCTCTCGTTCTTTTCCTTTCCTTCTCTTTCCCTCTCTCTCCCTCTCTCTCTCTCCATTTGTCCCTCCTCTGTATCTCTCCTCTGTTTGTCCTTCCTTCTCTCACTTTCATTTTTTCTCTCTCTCTGCTTCTGTCTCTGCGTCTCTACCTCTTCTCCCTTTCGTTTCCTCCCTCCTTCTCCCTCGCATTCTGTCCCACATGTGCCACTTCTCTCTACCCCTTGTCCCTCCCTACCTACCTTTCTCTTCCTCTCTCTCCCTCTTTCTGAATCTCGTAGAACTGAGAAACGCGACGCATAGAAGGACATGGCAGAATCTTTGTCGTCGCAATTAATTCTCAGCGAGAGAGAGAGAGAGAGAGAGAGAGAGAGAGAGAGAGAGAGAGAGAGAGAGAGAGAGAGAGAGAGAGAGAGAGAGAGAGAGAGAGAGATTGGCCGTAAAGCGAACTATGCAGGACGGATGCTGGGAACGGCCCTGTCGTCCTCCCACTCCGTTGACAGACGACCTTTCCTCCCTCCACCGACAGACGGCAAAAGACCTTCCGTGTGACCTTCGACCCTCCTCCTCCTCCTCCTCCTCTTCCTCCTCTGGCCGTTGTCTGAAGAGTTTCGATTCCACGAGATACGTCGCAGTTTCCAATCAAACGACGGCTTCCAGATGCTCAGAGGAAACCCCGTCTCCTCGACAGCAGAAAGCATTGGATCAGCGGCGCTATAGAAGCTTCATCATGATGATGAAATTATCTTACACGTTGATTCGTTATCTTGATGTTATCGTCAAATCTTTCGCCAGAATAATTGATTTTCACGATTCTTACTTTGCTGCTTTTTTTATCGTCGAGAATTCTCCTATATCTCTTTCTGCAAAGATTCTCTTTAGCGCTTTAATGCATCTTTCTAAAGAATTGTCGCTTAGTCTTCTTCCTCCCATTCCTTTATAACTCGCAGCTCATCCGCTTGTTGCGTCACTCTGTCACTCTCCGGAACAGATCCTCCTGCACTGATTTTGGGAAGATGGCCAACCTTGATCTTCGATCGTGAATTATGAATTTGGTTCAGTGCACAGTTCTCGGCTTTTGCCTCTTCTGAGGTCACCGCATAATAGAGAGCATAGCCCATCGATCTCGACCATCGTTGATCATCTGGCTCCACTGCTTCAGCCATCATATGCCATTCAATTAATGATATTAATCTAAGAATAATTATTAGTAAATTTAGCTCATCCTTTAACAATATGGCCTCTATATGTGCCTCGGGATTTTACAGTATATGTGTCCTTATTGACTTCAGAAGCTGAATGCTTATGATTATGATTATTATTATTATTATTATTATTATTATTATTATTATTATTATCACAGATTCTATAGCGCCATTTCTAATATTCGAGGTCATCAATAGATTTCTACTTAACATTCAGACGGTAAAAGACCAGGTCAGAGGTTAAAGGTCAGTTTAAGAGTGGAGAAACAGCAAGACGGAGACATATTATATGAGGAAGAGAGGAACCGATAGAGACGTTATTTCAGTCCAGACCTCAAGTGATATCGTTGGCGTAAACTTCTATTAGACCTCCATACTCGAACTCTCCCCCCCACCCACTTTTTGAGAAGCTACCGTAGGGAAGGAGGTGTTCAAGAGTTGGATATCCCGCGTTTTCATCCAAGTTTACGCCAAATGAGTAATATAGTATATTAGTATCATGGCAGTGATGGTACGACAAGAACCGTGTTATAATCCATAATATAGACAAGGAGCAGCGTCCAAACAGGGTATCGATTTTATAATATGTTTGTGGTCTATAAAACCTGTAATAGAAGAAACCAGCTCTCTTAAGCGCCATCTTATCTCTCGATTGATTTTTTAGACATTTCACAGAGAATAGATTTCCGGAAGACTTTGTATAGTGTCGTTTCAAATGGCTCATTATTTTTCGTGGCATTTCGAAAGCTCTAGAAAAAAATTGAGACAGAATATATTGACAATTCTAGTACGGTTTGACACAGCAAAGATGGGGACACAAGAATATGTGGCTTTAATTCATTTCATCACTCTTCTGAATTTTTGCATATCTATAGCCTACTGTAGCACTAGTCCTTGCTTTGTCCAATTTCAAACAGGCCATGTTGGCCCACCCAATATTTGGCTTGTGGCGCCCTCCATGGAACCAATAATATGGGCGAACCACTTAGAGAAGAGAACCAGTGAACCAAT